>WNWU01000359.1:21841-73601 GCA_012654045.1 Ptyas mucosa | reverse complement strand
AAAGAAAGAAAGAAAGAAAGAAAGAAAGAAAGAAAGAAAGAAAGAAAAGGGGGGAAATGAACTACAAAACAGCAAACTTTAATACAGGAGCCATCTTCAGACAAAAGACCCTCTCTTATCTCCCACATAAACAAATTAATGTAAAATGTAAATCACATATAATACAACTGAAGTGTCAAAAACAATTTAAATAATTTTAAATATTTTATCCCCCCCCTTTCCAAACTTGCTACAAATGCTTTATACAACTGTTGGGTGTAGATGTCCCCCATGAATCGGAAGAAACGCAACCAAGAGACAGAAGGGAATGATAGCGAGAGGGGGTTCAAGTGGCATGAAGTCGCCAAAGCAATATCAGAACTTCAGATTTTAAGAGGTAGATCACTTTTCTTTTTTAAGTCAAGGACAAGTAACTTTAAAATATTGGGGGTGGGGGAAGCAAAGTCAAATGAAATCATTGCTGTTCATCCAAATGGAAAGGCAAGGTTGGGGGAAAAAAGGGAACCGCCTCTCTCGGGGGAAAAAATAATAAATTGTGGGCAAGATTCAGTTCTGCTTTACAACGGGGGGGAGGGGTCTCTTGCCCACTCTGCTGTCGCCCCCCCGATGGACGGCCTCTCCTGGGGGCTGCACAGTCTTCTGTGGGGAGCTGGTCATCCACCACCAAACCGTGGACGCCTCTCATCCAGCCCAAGGGAATTTGGGACAGGGAAACGTTTCGCCCACTAGCATCCCTCCTGCTCCCCCCCCCCCCCCAGGGGTGAAAAGCAGCGGCTGGGACCAGAGCCAGCAGGGAAGAGGCGGTGAGGAGGTTGAGGAAGGAAGGGGGTCCCTGGCAGTCTTTCCTACCGGCTGGCCTGACACCAAGGCCTTTGCAGAGTGGGGGACCGAAACTTATTTTGGGTGCCATGCGAACACTTTGTCATCCCTGATACTTGCCCGGGGCCTTCCGACGAGCGTTGCTCCCAGCATGTTTGGCAAAACTCCTCCCTCCTCCCGCTGAGTTTTTAATCTGCTTCCCTCCTTACTGCGCCAGGGGAAAGCCAGGTGCCCACGCAAGAAGTCCAAAGGTGGCACTTGCTCCTGAGGAACTTGACCGAGTCCTTTGTAAAAACCCCAGGGTTGCCAGGGGAGAAGAGGGGCAACCGCATTCCATGGAAAGGTCTTGTCCCTGCAGCTAAGAATCGCCGGGCTTGGCTGGTGGTGGTGGTGGGGACAACAGAGGCCGGCTCTGCCCGCAGCATCCTCGGCTCTGCCTGGTGGGAGGATGGAGCCTCCGCTTTCCTCCTCCTCCTCCGCCTCCTCCTGCTGCTGCTGTTCCAGATGTCAGGCGGGCCGAGCCCCTGACCAGGAAAAACTCATTTACACATTTGGAGGGTTCGTCTGTCGAGGTCTCAAGGGAGGCTCCTGAAGGGGAGAAAGCAAAAGCCACGATGTGGGAAAAGGGTGAAAGGGAGACGTCGGAGGAAGAGAACAAACTTTATTTCCCCCCTCCCTGCACTGCTTGGCAGTTGGACGGTGCCCTCCTTGGATCAGAAGAGCCACGGACGGCTCGTGCCAAGCCTAGTTTCTACAAGAACAGGAACCCACTGAAGACGGGCAGCTACGGGCTTGAGAAATAAGCTTTTTAATGCTGCTGTTTGCGATGGCTGCATCGGCCAAGGATCCACAATGGCGAGAAGGCGAGGCCTCGGGCACGACAGGACGGGGGAAGGCCAGGGAGAAACAAGCAGCCATGGGTGACGCCAGAGAAAGGACCATTGTGGTGGCACAATGCTTGGCATGGCCTCTGTCGCACACCTTGGCCAGGTCTGCAGATGAGCCATTGCGGGATTCGAGCTGTGGCCTAACGTCATGTGTGAACCAGTCCACTTCACTGGGACTGTTTGTTTCACTTAGCAAACTGGGCTAAGCCCCCACCAACTAGGGGAACCCTGGCCAGGCTGTGTGTGAGAGAACCAGAACAGGGAGGCCAGCCCTGCCGAGTGGGATCTGCCCCAAGGGCCTGATTGGCCAGAGGGCCTCTCCCTGGCTGCAGAGCTACCCATGTCCCAGCCGCTCCCAAGAAACAGCTCTGTGGGCTGGAGCAGGACCTGGGGGGGGGGGGCTTTTTGGTACTCCCTTCCTCCCCCACTCAAGGTAGAACCCCACCTTCCCCTCCGGAGGAGCACCTGGCCCATCTGGAGCCCTGCGGAAAAGCTCACCTGGAGTCCTTAAGCTCCGGCCGGGCGGTGCTCTCTTCCCTTCGGGCCTCCGTGGCCTCTGCAGAGGTGGCCTGCTGCTGCTGCAGGCTGCGGGTGACAGGCCCCCCCACCCTCTCCCGTGACTTGGCACTGAACCGGTCGGCAGCCTTTCTCTGGCCGGTCAGGGCCGCCTTGCCGCGCTGGATGCGGATGTGCAGCTTGCGTGAGGCTTTGCCCAGCAGTCCAGGGGAGGGTCCCCCGCTCTTGGCGGCCCCCTTGCTCCGCTTCCCCTCTGGCAGGACCGCCTTGCCCACTCTCGCCGGGCCCACACTTCTGGATGCGGGCGGAGGAGGGTGGCCCTTTTTGGGGAACTTGATGCCCTGCTTCAGCTTGAAGGAGGCGGAAGGCAGCTGGACGGCCGCGGGCCCCGAGGTGCGGGCGCGAGTCTTGCCCAGCTGAGCGGCAGAGCCCTGCATTTTGATCTCGGTGTCAGCTGTTCGCCGACGGGGGTTGGCGCCACTCTTGCCACTGCCGGGAGATGAGCCCCCCCCTTTCTTCTTGGCCTTCTTCTTTGAGGAGGAGGAGGAGGAGGAGGAGGAGGAAGGGGGCTTCTTGGGGCAGCTGTAGGAGGCGTGCTTGTTCAGGCTCCCAATGTAGGTGAACTCCCGGCTGCAGTAGGGGCAGATGTGGGCACTGGGCTCTGCGCTGCCGGTCCTGAGCTCTGCCCGCTGCTGCTGCTGCTGCTGCGACTTCTTCTTCTGCAGGATGGCCTTCTGGACCAGCTGCTGCTTCTTCTTCAGGGCGCTGAGCTTCAGCTTGTTGGACGCCGCCCGGCTGGCCTCCACACCGAAGTCGAGCTTCTTGGGCTGGCCCACACGGCGGAAGGTGTTACCGGCCAGGCCAGGCAAAACCACCCCGTTTTTAGGGCGGATGGCCTGCTTCAGGGGCACGGGGTTCTTTTTTGGTGTGTACCGCTTTTTGTCACTGGCAGACGCGCAAGCCAAGATGTGCTTGTGCAGTTCGGGCATGTTGTCCACACTCTTCCCACACTTGGTACAGCGGATGGCAGTGGAGAAGGTCTGGGGGATGTTGTGGGTGGTGAAGTTTGTGGCCGTGGCCCCAATGCCGTTGGGGTTCCGGTGATGATACTGGAATGGGGGTGGCTTAAAGCTGGGGTAGTGCTGGTTTAGGCCCATGCGGACGTCAGGGTCCTTCTGCTTGATCCCAGCCGCCATGATTTTGATGGTGGTGTAGAGCTCTTCAGAGGAGTCGTTCAGCTCCTCCTCCTCCTCCTCCTCCTTGGAGGGCTGCAGGGTGGCAGCACTGGGCAGGCTCTGCATCTGCTCCACGCTGGCTTTGCTAGGATCGGTGAAATTCTGCAGGCGCAGAGTCCCGCTCTCGAACTGCTGGTGGCTGCATTCTTTGTCAGGGTGCAGGTCTCGCTGGTGCTGCTGGAGGTTGCATAGAAAAGCAAACTCCTTCTTGCAGACGGAGCAGGCGAAGATGCTCCCCACCCCATGGAGCAGGAACCGGTGCTCCGACAAGGCCGCCTTCTCCCTGAAGAGCTGGACACAGAACTCGCACTTGAAGGGCCACTCCCCGGCATGAACGGACAGGTGCCGGGTGAGGTCCTTGATGGCGAGGAAGGGGGCCTGGCAGACGTTGCATACAAAGCTCTTGCTGAAGGTTTCCTGGACAGCCTCTGCCGGGCTGGAGGGGTGGGGGTCCTCCCTCAGCCTCTGACCCACAGCCTCTCCCTCTTCTTGCTTGAAAGTCACCAGGGGGGCTGAATTCTCCAGCTGGTCGCCAGGAGAGAGGATAGAAGAGACCACTGAGAGGGGAGGCGGGGAAGGAGAGGACGACGGTGATGCAGAAGTGGAAGAGGAAGAGAAAGAGGAGGAGGAAGAAGAGGAGGGGGAAGGGGAAGAGGAAGAGGAGGACGAAGACAGAGTGGGTGGCCCCGGTGACGCGCAGCCAAGAGGTTCTAGAGAATGAAGAGGGGAGGCCGAGACGGTTGGGGAAAGGATGGGCAGTGGGGAGTGAGCTGTGGCATTGGACAGGGGAGAGGGGCAGGAGCTTGGGGGGCTGCTGCTGGGGTCTTCTGGGAGTGGTGAAGGAACAGTGGGAAGGAGAGGAGGGGGAGGCGTGGGGGCCTGGAGCATGGGAGGGCATGGAGGATGGGAGGGAGAGGCCGATGGTGCCGGGCTGGTCGAGGGTGGCAGCAAAGGCACCTCAGCGGCAGTGAGGCCAGAGCAGCCCGATTCTGCCCCAGGGGCTGGGGGAGCCGGGCCAGGCTGCGGCTCTGGGGCTTCGGCTATCTTGCAGGCATTCGGCCTTGGGCTCGTGTCCGGGGAGGGGTTTTCGGGCCCCAAGCCCGTCCCGTTGTATTCATTGAGCAGGACCTTCTGCAACATGGAGGTGGTGGGTTTCTTCTTGACAACGCCCCCTGCTGACAGAGTTGTCTCCTTGCCCTCACCATCGCTGCATGGCTTCCTCTGCACGCTGAGGTCCAGCACGGACTCCCAGGGCGCCTGGGCCCGGTTCTTCCCGTTTGACCGCTGCTTCACGCTGCTGGATAGGTCCAAGGGTTGCTGGTTGCACACATTCCCGAAGGGGGGGCTTGGCGCCCACTCCCTGGAGGCCTTGTATTCTTCTGGACTCAGCACTTCCCTCTCTTCTCTCCCAGAGAGGCTCCATGTGGGGGAGTTGCTCCGTCTCTCCAGCTTGGGAGGCTTCGCACTCAGGGCTGCCTCGGTCCAAGTGGGCTTGCCCTCGCCGGCTTTGCTGGGGTCTCGAAGGCCTGGACTGTGCTGCGGGGAGCTGGTGCGCCGCTTGAACCTGCTCGAGGTGGCCGGGAGGAGAGGGGAGGAGGCCGCAGGGAGCCCCAGCTTTGGGATCTCCCCCGCTGGCAATGGGGGGGATGGGGCCACCTTATTGTTGTCCTGCGTCTGAAGAAGCTGCTTCAGCTTGGAGGATAAATAAACGCTTTTCTCTCTGGGGAAGGGCAGGCTGTCCACGGTCGATATAGTGAGGGGAATCGTCAAGGAACACAGCGAGGTGATGGGTTCTGGATCCATTTCCGTCTTCACCTTGGTCAGCAGTGGGGGGCTCGCTGTTCTTCTCTTTTTGGCCTCGGGGGTCCCGCCGACAGGGGACTCCTTTGACTCCTCCACCAGATGCACCGGCACCGGCACCGCCTTGATGTTGGGAGAGATCTCCACTGTCACAGGACTCAGCAGGCAGTTGATGCCATAGACTTCAGTGGCGCCGGGCTCCACCTCAATCACCTCACAGTTGCTGGTGCTGCTATTGGACGGGATCTTGCCATCAATGTAGTAGTTGAGATTCTCTGAGATGTTGCTGGAGACATCCATGACGTCGTCGGCCTCGCCCTCTTCCTCCTCCTCCTCCTCCAGGTCTGTGCTAGCCAGGTACGTGCTGGGGGTTTGCTGGGCTGGGCACACGGAAGCCTGGGGCTCCTCCGGTTTTCTCCTGACACCTTTGGGGATGAGGTGCCGCTCGTGAACCCTCCGCTGGTGCCTACGCATGTTAGTGTGGGTGCCAAAGACCTTCCTGCAGTACTGGCACGGATGCGATTCCTTGGGCTCCTTGCTCTCCTCCAAAGGCTGTGGAGGGGGTGGTGTTTTGGAAGTGGCTCTCTCGGCCTCCGGGGCAGGGCCCTCCTGCCTGGCCTTGGCTTCATTCTGAACGCCCCCGTCGGCAATCAAAGGGCTTGCCCCGGGCAGCTGGGCAGAGGCCAAGGGTGAGAGCAGCTTCCGTTTGGGCCCGGCCTCATGGCGCCGCTCGTGGCGCCGACGGTTGATCTGCGTGCCGAAGGCCTTGCCACAGTAGCGGCACTTGAAGGCGTGGCTGATGGCCGAAATGTGGATGTGTACGTGGCGCTCCAGGCCCTGCTTGGTGGTGAACTTCCTTTCGCAGTGTTGGCAGGGAAACATGGGCACCCCCTGGGTGCTGGGCTCCCCCCTTGTCTTGGGACATTTCCCTGAGGGCTTTTTCTTGGGGGAGCTTTCAGGGGAGTCTTCGGAGAGGCTGCTTTGCTCCTCCACAGACTCCACCAGCCTGTCCCCACACACTGATCCCGATTCCACATCTGGATTTTCTTTCAGTAAACTCTCCTCGTCCTCTTCCTCCTCCTGAGGCTCTTCCTCGTCTCCTTCCTCTCCCGCTTCCTCCAGGGGCTCCTGCTCTTCTTCCTCATCCTGCTCCTCCCGCAGCTCAGGATCCTCTTCTGAAACTTTTGATCCACACAGGAGGACTTCCGGCTGGTCCTCAGGTGTGGCGGGAAGCTCGCAGGCCGCGCTGGAGATGAGTAGGCTGGGGAGTACGTCTTGATTCACCATCTCTTGGATGATGGCGGCCTGGTCAAGGGGCAGCACCACGGAAACAGTTGGGGCTTCGTCTTCCAGCTTTTGGCCTGAGAAATGAGGAAAACAGAGTTACCCTGAGGTCAGATGGGCAAGCCAATACATTTTACAAATGAATAAAACAAATAAAATGAAGGCAGCATCCTAGAACACTCCCCGTGTGTTGCCCCCAAAGTCTTTTGCAAGTCACAAATACCGTATTTTTTGGACAAGACGCACTTTTCCATCCCAAAAAAGTGGGTGGAAATGTCTGTGCATCTTATAGAGCAAGTGTTGCTGAAGCCCCGCCCACCCGCCAGCCCCAACCCTTCAGCCTCTGCCTCCCAGCAATTTGCCTTCTTGCAGCAAACAACCTGGTCAGCTTCAGCACAGCCTGATTTAGCACGAGCAGCTGATTGGCAGTTGGATCTGCCTCCTGGAATACCACCAATCAACTGTTCCAGGCTGCGGGGATTGCCACCGCCCATCAGCACTGTTGCTGCCCATCGCCACTCTCACCTATTGCTGCCTCCGCATGCCCCATTTTCGGTCCCCATTGCCTGGAACAGGCCAAAAACAGGATGCGTGGAGGCGGTGATAAGTGGAAGTGGCGATGGGTGACGGCAATCCCCACAGCCTGGCACAGCTGATCGGTGGTATTCTAGGATCCCGTTTTCAGCCTGGAATGGGCCAAAATTCCCATGGAATGGGATGCACGGAGGCTGAAAATAGGGCGTGTGGAGGCCGAAAATGGGAAGTGCGGAGGCTGAAAATGGGGCATATGGAGGCGGCAATAGGTGGCAGCGTCGATGGGCGGTGATGGTACCAATTGGCAGCAGCGATCCCTGCAGCCTGGAACAGCTAATCGGTGGTATTCCAGGAGGCAGATCCAACCGCCAATCAGCTGCTCGTGCTCAATCAGGCTGTGCTGAAGCTGACCAGGCTGTTTGCTGCAAGGAGGCAAATTGCTGGGAGGCAGAGGCAGATTTTTTTTCTTGATTTCCTCCCCAAAAACTAGGTGGGCCTTATAGTCCAGAGCGTCTTATAGTCTGAAAAATATGGTACTTTATGTGCAATGCATTGCCCTTTTAAAGCAAAACTCACCCAATACAATTACTTATTACAAAAATACACTTCTAGGTTCAATTCCCATAAGAACCTGCTCTCCCCACCACCACTAAATGCAGCATCCCATGGCCCCGACCTCCTCCCCTCCCCCTCCCCCTTTTGAGAGGGTCCCATTTCCATCACGGCCCCTTTTAATCCTGCGGGGCTCATTCTGTGGCCAAGCATTCTGGGCTGCTTGGGGTGCATTTTCTTTTCTTTCACATTTCAAAGAAGGGGGTGCTTTGCAAACCTCGAGATGCTGATCCTGCCTTATGCTTAGCGATTCTTCAACCCATCCACCCCATTTCACACTCCTCTCTTCGGTCCCTTAAGGAGGACAGCAGGAGACAGACACCCCCTTCCTTACCTTCCTTGGTCTCCCTCATGTCGAAAGGGGTCAAATCCAGACCTTCCAAAGGAGGCTTCCGCTTTTTATCCCTGGCTTTCTTTCCTTTGTTTTTAGCCTCCTGGGGTTTTTTCTTTGCTAAGAAGAAAAGGAAGAACTTGATGCTTAAATGTAGCTCTTCTTTCTAGACACTCCCCCCCCTCCCCCCTCTGGCAAGCAACCAAATGTGGCCATGTTCGGTTAAGCAAGGAGGATGCCGATGCTGGCTGGGGGGAGCGGCTGGCAAGAGCGCAGGAGGCACCTCTCAAGGCTCTGCTGGAGCTTCTTCAGCGCTTTACCCACTCGACCCCGTGGACAAGAGTCTCCTGTCCACCTCCCAAACCCTGGGGGCCTCTTGTCATCCTTCAAATCTCTTTGGAGAGCCATCTCCCGCTCTGGAGTAGCCTCCCAGCTGGTGAACAAAGCACCAGGAAGGATTGCTGGGGGTCCCTGGGCACCTCTCACGGAACCATTCCCACTTGGGCTCAGCTCTGCCAGGGGCCCAGACCCACCCAGAGGCTATGCTGAGGGCTGCCCAGCACAGGGCGACTCGTTCAGGGGCCCATAATTAACCCTTCCGGGGTTCAGTGCGATGCACAGGCTCAATCTTCCCCAGAGTTCCTAGAGCATAGGGTAGGATGAAGGCTCTACAGCTCCCTCGACACCCTGCCCCTCCTCCCCCACCCCCCTCGGCCCTTCAAGCAGCCATCCTGGCATTTGGTGCGGGTGACCTTAATGTAGGTTTAACCCTCACCGTGTCGATTCAGCCAGCAGCTGCTCTGCTTACTAAAAACAGCCAGGATGACAACTTGAGAGCAACTGTAACTTTAGATCCACTCGATCAGAGTCCAAGGAGCAGGCAGCAAGTCTCTCTCTCTCTCTCTCTCTCTCTTTTTCTCATTGTAGCATCTCTAGCCGGGCTGCACAAATGGTGTCGATGTGATCACAAAGATGCAACAACAAGCATCTCCTCATCCAGGCGAGCATCAGAAGCACTAGTTTTGACAATGAAGAAGAAGATGGGATTGCTATGTCAACTGTGGTTCCTGCCTGCCGTGGTCCAAAACTGCCCGAGGTAGAAAGATACACTCTGGCCAGCCTTGTACCTCTGAGCTGGAGGAAGGCAAAAGGCCCTCCTGCCTTCCAAAAAGGCTGGTGGCTTCCGTGACTGGATACACTCGCAACAGTGGCAGCCATCGTCCCCAAGTGGGCCCAGTAGCACACCTGGGGATCCCTCCCTGTGCGGTCTCAGCGGAAGCCTTTGCAGGAGCCACAAAGGGGCACGGCCCTCCCCCCCACCCCTCTCTGGCTGGGCCAGGTGAAGCTCCACCAGGTTGGATCTCTTGCTGTCCTGCAGAGCAGCCCCTCGGACACCTCCCAGAAGCAGAGGGGGAGGATGGCTTAGGGTTACCCTCTTCTCCCTTCCCCTTCAAGTGGGGCTCAGCAGTGCACAACCATTGGCCAAGGAGAAGCCTCGGTCCAGAGCTGTCCAGAGCCCTTTGGGTCTTTCCTCTTTCTTCACTGTTCTCCTTAGCCCAGACTTTTAAAATATTGAGTGAATGACATAGAGGAAGCTATGGAATTAATGAAGATAAGGCCACTGATTTGAAAAACTCCACGAGCAATGAAAAAAAAACCCGTGTGAAAGAATTATCCATGAGTAAATTACTTTCCGATTCTCCTTAAATTTTATTTCCTAATTTCTGTGAAATTCCCACATCCTTACTTGGAATCGTTCACTTCAGACTGAAGACTCAAAAGATATGGAAGAGCAGCAAAACAGGGGGTTACTTACTTACTTACTTGTGTCATTCTGGGATTCCAAAGCACTTTTTAAATATATATATATATATATATATATATATAGCATATGATTTCAAAAGAAGGAAACCAAATTTCCGAGAAGAGCTAAACAGAGCCACCAGCCTCCCTATCTTTCCCTCCTGCGTTATGCTGTCCAAGAGACCCTGCAAAACCCTGCATGAAAAAGTGAACAAGAGGCAGTGGTTCCCTCTTTTTTTTCTTCCTACACAACAAAATTCCACTAAATAATGGATTCAGAAGATTTGAATTCCCTTCCAAAAAGACATTCCTCATAAAACAAGCCCTTGGCATTAACGTGTGCCACCCAGGAGGGGTGAAAGCACCAGCCAGGAGATGCCCGCTTGGTTTTCTCTGTCAACCGACGCTCGGCGTTTCAGTCTTTCGGCTCCCATCCTGCCTTGTTTTGGTCTGGGGGCTTTTTTTTATCAAGGCTGCCCTTTCTAAGGCCACCCATTCTGCAGTGAATGAATGAAATGAAAACCCTGACCTCGCACTCAGGTCCTAAATTACAACAGCACAAAGGCTCCTCTGAGACCAAATCCCACTTACTTATGAGGAAACAGGGATGGACTCAGCCCATCCTACTCAGATAAAACCGTGGACTCCAGGCCAGTCACAACCAACTGGCTCTTCTGGATACGGTTGTTAGGCTGGTTGCTTAGCTGAGTCCAGAGGAACAGAAGGCGTTCCCTCCCTTACGTGGAAATGACCACTTCACTTCTCGACCAGCCTCCGCTTGAGTCCGATCCAGCGAGGTTATCTCAAAAATCACAAGGCAGCCTGGCCTGGGTTTCAATTCGCCCACCGAGGTTAGACGGAAGGCATCTGAGAGATTCAGCTGCGTCTCTTCACAGGACGGGTCAGCCCAATCCTGCCGACTTTTACCAGCTAAACATCGTCTATTATTTTATATTTGGCTAGGCTGTTTTGTTTCTCGTATAAAGGACCTTGAAAACTGACTTAGAAAGGCTGGAATGTTCCTAAGAAAATCCCCCCCCCCCCCCCCTCAGGATTCACCAGATATGGGGAAATGCAGGAGCCGCTAGGCACAGCCTTAGGCATTACAATACTGATGTGCTGGACACCTTGTCAGAATAGCCAGCAACCCTGAGATTTCAGCCACTGAACAAAACAAAGTCTGAAAACGAACGAGAACAAGGATAGCTCAAGAATGTTGACTTCTGTTTCTCTGCTATCGAGATTTTAGAAAAGTTCTTACAAAAACAACACCCTGCAGTTTCATTCTTCTTGCCTTTTTTAAAAAAATAATAATAATGAACTACACCATGTCCTCAACATTATGCCCCCTCCTTTTTTTTTGCACTTCCCCCATAAAGGCTTGAGATTTTTGCCTTCGGCAGACTGGCAGGGCAGCCTTTCAAACCCTACAAAAAGAACCTCAGAAGAAACGTAGAAGTGATTTTCTTGAGGGCAGCACTATGAGCAGCTCCACTGTGGTCACGGGACGGAAGGCCGATGATTCACTGCCCAAATTTCAACACCCTCCTGAAATGGGATCCTCACCACACAACCTGTGCAATTCCAGCCCTTGGAGTTTGCTGGGCACTGAATTCTTATTCGCACCTTGAATCTGGGATCCTTAACAGGGCCCGAGGGGAGGAGGGCCCTTTTGCTCCTGGGGAAAAATGTCAGCCCAGCTTCCCAAAGAGGCCACAGAATACCTGAAACTTTCTCCCCATGGGTGGCATTTCCTTCCGAGCCCAGGAGCCCACTCCTTGTTTTAAGGATGCCGGGAGTGAAGGGATGGGGTGTGGGGTGCAGCATCCTGGGGGCCCAGGTAGGGGCAGATGGGGCTGGGAAGCCAGTGGGAGGGGGCGGAGCCCAGCTGGGAAGGCAAACCCAGAGGCAGCCGAACCTGGGAGCTGGCTGAACAAGGAAGCAGCATCGAGCGACTGAGCGAGCGGAGCCATTCTTGATCGCACAAGCAGGAACAGGCAGGCAGAAGGCGGAGGTGCGCACGCGCGCACACACACACACACACACACACACACAAAATCATTTCACCCCTCTCCTGCTTGGCCGTCTTTTCTTGCTGGCAGGGAGGGAGGCGGAGAGTGCTAGCCAGCCGGCCCACCCACCCACCCAGCCAGCCGGCGTGTGTGTGTGTGGGGGGGGGGTGTCAGAGGAAGAGGAGGAGGGCCTTACCTTTCTTGGCCTTGGGGGAGTTCCTCCTCTTGCTGCGGTGGTGGCTGGCCCTCTCTTCCTCCAGGGCAGCTGCTATCTCCGCGTTCTCCTCCCCATTGTACCAGACCAGGAGCTCATCCCCGGGCTCAATTGGCTGCCGAGAGGAAAGAGACAAAAGCGGGACACCAATCACACCGGAGGTTGTTTGCCAGCCGCCCACCCACGACCAGGCCGACCCACGCAGAGGCAGGAGGAGGAAGGGGGAGGAAGCAGGCGGCCGGCGGCCAGAAGGATCACGCACAGCTGCTGC
Source organism: Ptyas mucosa (assembly GCA_012654045.1). Taxonomy (NCBI): domain Eukaryota; kingdom Metazoa; phylum Chordata; class Lepidosauria; order Squamata; family Colubridae; genus Ptyas; species Ptyas mucosa. Next base: position 61,283 of record WNWU01000359.1, on the reverse strand, counting down.
CCCTGCCGCTCTCTGGGCCGCCGGGAAGAGGCTGCCTGCCGAGGAGGGCCCGGCCGGCCAAACAGGAAGGACTCTTTAACCCTGGGGGACTTGGCTTCGTCGCAAACAAGCAAGCAAGCGGGCTGGCAGGCCGTGCTGCATCAGCGTCAGAGAGGGAGGCCGAGCCAGGCGGGAGAGTTGCACCCAGCCCCTCTGCTGGAAGGAGGACCGCAGCACAAGGCTGCGATTTGCATACCGAGGAAAGCCCAAATGTTTCCTGGCTGAGTCATCCCAGCAGGAGGAGGAGGAGGAGGAGGAGGGAGCCTGGCGCTTGCTTGCTTGCTTCTTCCCTTCGTCTGCCCAACCCAAGGAAGGAGCTGAATTCCTGCTCTGGCAGCTGCCTACTCTGAAAAGGCAGCCAGGGATGCTGGGCCTGTCATCTAAGCCCACTGATCGCTGATCCATCTTTCAACCAACCACGGCTGGCTTGAGCCCAGTTGGCAGAGACCAGCGCTCTAGGCAACAAACGCTCCACCTTCCCCAGGGGAGGAACTGCTGGATCAAAGGCTGCAAACCCCCCCCCCTTCCAGGCTCAGAAGTCCTCCTGCCAATCAGAAGCAGCCCCTGCCCCTGCCCCCAAAAGGCTTGCAGGACCCTCTTAAAGCAAGGTCAGCCCCACCCCATCCCTCCAGCCTTTCCCCAACACGACTGACAGGACGACATCGGAGCCAGAAATTCTCCTTCCACCACGTACTGAAGCCCAGCCTTCTATTTTGCTCCCAAAAATCAGAATGAAACAAAACTGCCCTTCAGATTGCCAGTCTGAAAACACTCAGGAAGGAAGAGAAGGCGATGGAAGACTCAAATGCCATTTTTTCCACTCCAAAGCCACTTCCTTGAGTTTTCAAGATTGCCTTAAATCTGGCCATGAAATGTTTGGAAACTTTCACAGAGCTTGTAACTGTAACTATCGAGTTCGTTTTTATTTGTAAGGCCTAAACAATCTTGAAAACACACAAATACACACACATCACTTTCAATAAGCGTTCAAAAGGAAATATTAATGCCATAGCCACATTTTTCCACAAATCTGATTATAAGCATACTAATCAAACCCACTCAGCTACCTGTTAGGGACCATGTTTGCATGAAGAAGTGAAATATTCAGATTGTTTTAATACACAAACATTGGGGCACCTGGGGTCACTGAGTGAGGAAAGCAGCATCAGCACTCCTGCAAACTAACACTTGTAAAAAGAAAAGAAACGTTGTCAGGACGGGAATTACCTGGTGGTGCAGCAGACTAAGGCAGTGTAATTAACATTCAGCTGCCTGCAATTACTGCAAGTTCAAATCTCACTAGGCTCAAGGTTGACTCAGCGTTCCATCCTTTCTAAGGTAGGTAAAATGAGGACCTGGTTTGTGGGGGCAATAAGCTGACTTTGTATAAATATACAAAAGTATGAAGGCTATTACTTAATGCATTGTAAGCCGCCCTGAGTCTCCGGAGAAGGGCGGCATATAAATCAAATCAAATAAAAAAAAAAGAGGCCAAATGGTAGCTACGTAGCAGGGAAAGCATGAAGCAGACCAAAGAGCCTGTGGCCTCACCGGACAGTTTCTGAAAATCACCCTCCACTCTCCTCAGACCGAGAGTGCTTCTCCCCATGGGGGAATGATTGCAGACGGCAATTTTACCAAAAGTTATGACTTTAGAAACCAAATGAGAAACTGCAGAACTAAAGACGGAGGCCACAAAAATGACATCAAGGAAGTTAACCGTGAAGAGCCTGTGAATGGCAACTCCACCTTTTAAAAAGTTCCAGGTAGTCCTTGCTTACCAACTGTCTCATTCAGCAACCATTCAAAGTTATGACAGTGTTGAAAAAGTCACGTTAGGGCCAATGTGACTGGATCCCTCAGTCATGTGATTGCCATCGCTTGTCAGTAGAGATGGTTGTCCTGCGCCTGACCGGTTGATTTTTCCCCATCTCCTCCCTCCTAGCAGAGCAGAGTGATTGGAGAGGAAGGGATTACAAGAGAGTAAGCAGGGTATTATCATGGGGAACACACCGGACTGCCTGCATAGCATCCTCACATCTGCCAGTGTTAACACATTGCTTTCAATGGGTAGTCCTCACTGTGCACCTGCTTACGCTCTTGTAATCCCTTCCTCTCCAGTGAATGTAAATAAAACGTCTATTGTTAATTATCCCAGGCCAATGAGCCTTCCAAGGTAGGGGGAAAGGTTAGGAGGCCAGCAAAAGCCAAAGGTGTGAAACTGTCACCTTGTCCGTTTCAAACCAGCTACCCAGAATGGAGGGGGGTGGACAAAGGCTTAGCCACGGAGCTGCCGCTAAACGGGGCTGCCCCTTCTACTGCCAAGCTAGGCCAAAGGTCAGAGAAGAGGCTCTGCAAAAAAAAGGTTTCCCCAATCTAGCTGTCTTGGCAATACCTGAAGCAGCTTTTGTCTGGAGCCTGTCCTTGTGCCCTGACATCTGAGGCTTTTTTCAAAAGGCTGCCATTCTTGGAATCCTTTTCGGAAAAATCCCTAACATTTTTTGTTTTGACCCATCCCTCTGAAAATACACACTGAATTTCGTAGCAGAATCGGGTTTCCCAGTGAAGAGCAGAGCAAAACGCCGGTGGCCGAGTGGGCCTTCCCCTGTTTCCATCCAAGTTGGGGAAGTCAAAGGCACCGCTTCCTGACAGGGAACCCTCCAGCCCTCCCTCTCTGAGGCTGCTGGTGGGAAGAAACGTCCTTGTTTGGGATTAAGGACAGACAGGATTCCTGAAACCTTTCAGAAGCTGAAGGTGCCCAAGATGCATCTTAAAAGCCTGGCCAACGGTCAGAACGATCCTTTCCCTGTGAGGGAACCTGAAAAGTTTTGCAAGGCAACTGCGCTGGCCCATTAAAATCCTTTCTGAGAGCCAAAGATGCGAAACGCACTTTTAAGAAAATGTCCCATGCTTTCTGGTGACAACATTCCTGGCTGAGGCCTCCTGGTAGGGAAGACGACGGGAAATGCCGCCCATCGGCTGAAAAAGACTGGACCCGAGGGTGGGTTCTTCCCACCCTCCTTCAATGGAAACAGCCGTTTCACACAAGGAATTCAAGACCAGATAATCTATCACACAGAGAGAGGGAGGGAGGGAGGGAGGGAGAAAAGCAACCGCTACCTTTAACGTTTTGTAGTAAATGGTCCGATTGATTTCTAACGGGAAAAGATTCTGCTCCTTTCCTGATCGAGCCCAGTTCACATAACGCAACCAGTTCCCCTTCGCCGGGTCCGTGGCGTCCACACACATCCACCCCAAGTTTGGGTAATAGACCTGCAAGTATTGCAGCAGGGGAAGATTGGGGGAGAGAGAGAGAGGAGGAAGAGAGAGAAAGAGGGATGGTCAGAGCCTCAGCCTGGGATCAAGGAAGGGGAGAGGCAGCCCCCCCCCCAGGACTCTTCCCCCCCCCATTCCTTCCCTGGGCTCCCTCTTTACTCCCCTGTAGACCCTCCCCCTCCGGGAAGGGAGGGGCCGCTTTACCTCCCACATGTACACATTGCTTTTGACTTGGGACCTTTTCTTCTTGTCGCCAACGAAGGGGCCAAACTTCCTGCCTCTGAAAATGGGCTTTGTGGCCCAGACACCTGAAGACCAAAGAGAGAAAAAAGAGCGGTGAGCCCCCCCCCCCCAGCCTCGGCTGGCTGCTGTGGTGAAGGGGGCCGAGACCCCAGAGCGTTATAAGGTCTTTCCTCCCTGCCGAAACCCATAGCAAGAGAGCAGGCCCCCGTCCACGGCCTTCAGCCCACCGATCTGGAGCTTGTGGAAGGAGGGAGGAAAATGCCAGAAGGCACAACAACTTTGGATAAACTTTGGACACGGCTACAGGATGGACCACAGGAACGAGGGGTCGGTGTGGGTCAAAGACCCGTCGTGACAGAAACCTCCCACTCCAAGGCTTTCTTGGGGCTGCTGCGAGTCTCCCTGGAGACCGTCTTCCCAGGCTGTTCTTCCACTGTTCCAACCCCCCACCCCCTCCGCCTGAGGGCTGCACCTGCCATCATAAAAGGCCAGGCATCCCTTGGTTGCTCTGAGAGCAACATCTTCCTGCCAGGGCCCACTGCCCACCAAGTGGATGGGACTGTGTCGATTTAATTTTAAACTAATTATGTACTGGCTGACAATCATTTGCGAGCTCTTTAATCATTGCCCAGTCGTGTCACAGGAGGAATTACACCCACTGGCAGAAAGAAACCCCGCCAAGGACCTGACTTGTTGTCCCCCCATCGCCCCCCACCCCCACTCCGGGCGCTTGTTCTGGGCTCACCCACCAAGCCGGGCCTTGTCCACAGTGGACGGGAGGAGCCTCACTTCCTCCGGGAGCCCTTTGAGGATGTGCTGGGGGACATCGGCCAAAGTCTCAACTGATCCTGAAGGTCCGGTTGAGTTCTAGAAAGGGAACCGGAACAGAAAAGAAAAGAAGTCGGCCCAGGTGAGCACAGGAGACAGTGGCAGGAGGCTACACACACTGCAGCCAGCGACGCCATGCCCAGAGCCTCAGGCAGGCCTCTCCCCTTCGTATCGGCCCTTGAATCCCTGGCACGTTAACCCTGGCTCTGGGTTCCCAAACAGAAAGGACACCTTCCTTTTCTTCCCATGTTCCTCCAGCAGGAGGGGACAGATGCCCCACTCCCCCCCCCCCCCCCCAGTGGGGCTGTTGCAAAGAGGTTGATACTCTGACAAGGCACACATCGGCCCAACGTCTGTGGCACGGGCAGCTGTGTAAAAGAACAGCAATAGGGTCCTTGACCTTATATCCTCACAGTCAAATGGCTGCCCAGTCTCTCCTTGAAGACCTTCCGTGAGGGCGCATCCACAACATCCACCCGTTCCACTGATTAACTGTCTTCACTGTCAGGAAATTCTTCCCGCATTCTAGGCTAGGTCTCTCTTGGATGACCTTCCACCCTTTTTACTTCTCGTCCTGCCCTCAGGTGCTTTGGAGAATAGGCCGACCGGTCTACTTTTTCTGCCTCTCTGGGCCTCATTGCCAAAACCACAACCTTGAACATCGTCTTTCAAACACGAGCTCCTTGCAAGCATCGTAAGGAATGCCAGCAGGAAGAAAAGGCGGGGATTGAGCTAAGCGGGTCCTCCTGACAGCTGTCCCGCTTGCATGCACCGCCCTTCCGTCCCCAGCTTGGCCCACAAAGACACCTGCCGCTTAGACTCCGCACATTCTCAAAAACACCTGAAACACCGCAAGTGCGGCCTTCGGATTTAATGCCACAGCTCCTGCAAGCCTCCTTCTCCAGACGTGGACGTGTGCGCCCGTAAATAAATTGTATCACCCATTCAACACCAAAGCAAAATTTCAGGAGTGTATTTAAAAACGATTATGAAGTTTACCAATTAATGTAAACCGGGGCGAAATGCTCCCGGTTCGGACTGGATCGCCCGATCCGGTAGCGATGGAGGCTGGTGGTTCGGAGAACCGGTAGCAAAAATCCCTGCCCCCGCCCCCCATGCCCAGCTGAGCCGCACAATCATCAGAGGCTTTTATTTTTACTTTTAAAAGCATTTTTTCTACAACCTCTTCGGTGGAAAAAATGCTTTTAAAAGTTAAAAAAAGCCTCTGATGATCGTGTGGCTCAGCTGGGATCGTCAGAGCCTTTTGAAAGCATTTTTTACAACCTCTTCCAGAAGAGGTTGTAGAAAAAATTGTTTTAAAAGTTTTTTTAAAAATTGGCCACGCCCACCCAGTCACATTACCCCCACCCCCACCAAGCCACGCCCACAGAACCGGTAGTAACAAATTTTAGATTTCACCACTGATGTAAACCAACCAGTCTCCACCAGGGGGCTGGCACCCGTGAGCTGGATCCCACATTCTGCTTAGCCACAATCCCTGGGTGCTAAGGACAAAGGCACATTCTGACTCAAATCATTTGTCAGTTAGCAAGTGGTCTGTTCTGAGCCTGAGTCAGACACTGTGGGAAGGAGGGCAGGATCTTTCTGAGATCTTGGAGGCAGGCAGTTTCTCACTTTCAGAGAGAGGGGTCTTCTTTGAAAAGGACTGTGTGCCACCTGCAGGCTTCGGGAACACCTGCCTCCCTAGCAGAAGAACCTCACTGTATCTAAAGAGGAAGACGGGTCGAGACGGGCCACAAGGATCGACTGCCTGGTCCCCTGCAGAAATATTTGCATCTCACAGAGGCTGGGTGGTTTTGTGAGAGTCCAACCCTTCTGTTTTTATTGTAATTTAACCTGGGGGGGCTCCATTCGGAACTGTCAGGGATGCTACTTTGCCTATTCGTGTCCCAGGCAATTACATGGAAGCATCTTCAGCCAAGTAAAATGTTTTAAATTAATATAATCAATCAACAACTAAGAATTGTGGTGCCTACTTATTAATTAATTAACAAATAATTAAGCTGTTAATTAAGCTGTTTTCCAAGGCTCCTCCAAGAAAGTTGTGGAGTAAGAAATTAACAAGCCTCCTTCGAATGCACCAGGATAACAGCAAAGCTGAATTGTAAGTCAGCACTTAAAAGCAAAGAAAGAACGAAAGAAGAAGGGCATTCTGGGGTATTTCAGAAGAAGCAGGAGGTTACTGTATACAGACCTGGCATTACAAGTTGTCAACAAAGGGCACTGAAAAAGGAGAAAAGAAGAACACGATGTAGTTGATGCTAAACAACAGAACATATTTACTTTCTAACTCCAGCAAAACGAACATGCTCTGAGGTGAAAGATGGGTGTGAATGCAAAGGCAGTTCAACAAGGGGACTCTGCGTAGTAGAAAGGTCTCTGGGATTGGCTGAAGAGTGGCCGACTGGCACAGGGGACAGAGAGGTGACACCAAGAGAGACGCAGCAGAGGCACGAAGGAAAAAAACAGCAAGGAAGAAGGCGAGAGCATGAAGGAAGAGGGGCCAAGAAGGGCTCCGACGCCTGGGGGAGTCTGGAAACTGGAGGGCCTTGGAGTACACCAACCTTGGGGACCCTTTGGATTTCAAGACAGCTCCAAGTCACAATGTGGCCTCTTCAGAAAGTTCATGCAATTACCCAGCAGCAGGCAAAGCAAAGGGACATCTCGCTGGCTGGTAAATCACCGTGGATCTTAAGACGCTCCTTGTGGTTTTGTTTCATGACTGGCCAAAGCTGAACAAATCTGAGCAGCCGCACCTGCTGCTGGGACTAACTTTCCAAGCAGGGACAGGAGAGCTCCGTGGTGGTCACTCGGTGCTTTGCAGAAGGTAGGCTGAAGGCTGTCTGAAGTTTTACAAGGTCAAGAAAAGGGATGACCCTGCATGGTCATTGCTAGAAGCGGCTTCTTCCCTGTGCAGCATCCCACAGATGCCCCCCACTCCCAGGCTCCCTATGCCCAACCCTGCCGGAGCCCCTTTATTTCTACCTTGCAGGGAAGACTTATAAAAAGACCTTCCCTGAGTCACTTTAAAAACATGGTACTTGCTTCCCCCCGCCTTCTTCTGCACAAACGTATCCTAGCTTTTTGTAAGTCAGAAACGGCCACCCCAGTTACCCAAGTTGATTTGAAAGCAGCTGTTATCCCCAGAGACAAGCCTCCTACCACACAGCCCAAGCAAAAACATCAATCCGAGGACCCTGGTCAGCTATCCTTTGGGGCACGTCACTGCTCACCCCTTGAAGTGCTGGCCAACGGCATGTAATCCAGCTCTTACGTAATCCAGACACCTTGAATTATTCCAGGGGAAGATTTCTCCCGCAAGCAGTTTTAAGTAATCCAAAGGTTCCCCAATACCTGTACAAATATCACCTGGGAGACCAACGCTGCCCAAACTCCCCAAAAGCCCCCATTCTCTCCACTCCCAAACTGCAGTTTCAATCAATGCACCAGTGAACCCACGTGGGAGGGCAGAACGCCCCCCCCCAGTTCAGAAAAGAAGGACCAGGGGTGGGGGGGGGGGAACGGATGATCAGCTGTAACTTAACACTCACACAAATATACACAAGTTTTCTTTTCAAAAAGAGAGAGCATCTTAGAACAGCAGCCTTTCGTTTGGTCCCCCAGACACTTGCTGGGGTATTGGGGAGGGAGGGGAGAAGTTCACAGACCGGGATTTGCATAACAAGCAGCCTCACCACTCGTCAGAGTCCTGGCAAAGGTAGCCGCACAAGAGGCAAGCAAGCGGGAGACTTAATCAAGGCTGCATTCCTGTGCTGAGTGGCTGAAGGCAGCTTCCTCCAGTGGAAATGAGCGGCTTCCCCAGAAAGAGAGGAAGCGGCTGGATCCTCGTCACCATCTCCTTCAGGAACCTGTAGCTAAAGAACTGTTTTTATTGCAGGACGATGTCTGCGCTGAGGCTCACACAGACCTATTTTTTAAAATATATGCATTTTACCGCACGGGACTGACATTGTAGAAACTCAAGGGCCTGCAGGCCGCTGTTACCTCCCTATCATAAAAGAGGCCTTCGTGGTCCTTGAAAAAGGGCCCATCGGAATGGATCTAGATGCAGATTAGAAGGAGCGAGCCAATGCGTGCATCTACACACAATCAAATGAAAATCCGTCAATGCTACATTTCTAGCAGGTAGAAATAATTTTGAGGAAGTCTTACATTTTAACTCACCTGATTCATTCTGAAATCCTGACGTGCTCAGAGAAGTGAAGTAGAAAGAATCTCCTGCGATTACACGAAACCTAGAACAGAAAACAGAGAACGGTTGAATCTTAAGCATCTAAATACATAATTCAAAGTAATTTTAACAAGTAACTGTAAAAGCCCATAGCCCCATTATTTCATATACACCTAATTCATTTTTTTCAAGATCATTTGCTTATTACTTTGAAGGGATCAAACATGTGCCACGGGACGACGAATAGAGCATGATACCCAAACAAAGTCTCTCTCTCTCTCTCTGTTTTTATTTGGTGTCTGCCCTGCACTACAGGCACCCCTCGCGATAAATCCATTTGCTACCACCACCGTCCCTACCGCAACACGCCCGCCTTGTAAGGGAGGCCATGAGGAGCTCGCCTATCTCCTGAAGCCAGAGAGCAGGAGAGAGGCCACTTCACCAGCCACCAAGCGCCGGCAAAGGCGGAGTAGAGCAGCCGGGGCGCCTGTTGCATTTGGCGCCGGAGTTATTTGTTCAGCAATTCCTCTCTCCCCCCAACCCTTTCTTTCTTTCTTCCTTCCTTCCCCTTCCTTCTTTCCTCCCTTTCCTTCCCTTCCCTTCCCCTCCCTCCCTCCCTTCTTTCTTTCCTTCCTTCCCTCCCGCTCCCCCTTCCTTCTTTCCTCTTCCCCTTCCTCCTCTCTCTCTCTCTCTCCCCCTCCAGTGGCTCTTATTCGGGGGGGGTCTCTGCCCCCTCCCCCCCGCGCCGGAGTCCTCCCTGCCACGGGGTCTCTCCCTCTGTGGGTGGGGAGGAGGGGGAGGGGCTGCGAAGGCGATGGGGTCCGCAGTGCCCTTCCCCCCACCCCCAAGGCCTCCCTCCGGCCCGGGCTGGGACCTCTCTCTCTCTCAGCCACTCCCCCGGGGGCTCCCCTGGCAGCGCAGCCCCCGAGGCTGTCCCGCCTGCACCCCCCGCCCGCGGGCCACGGAGGGAGCAGCTGAGCCTCCCCCACCCGGCCAGAGCCCCCCTCCTCTCCCGCAGGGATCCCCCCCGGGAGGCCCCTCCAGGCCCGCGGGGGGAAGGCGGGAGGAGTGTGGGGGCGGGGCGCTCACCTGCGCGGCTCTCCCGGCCCCGGCCGGCCCCTCCGGTCGCCATCTTGGCCGCCGCGGCCCGGAAGTGACGTTGGCGCCGGGGCAGGGATAAGCCCCGCCCTCCTCTCCCGCCTCACGACGGCCCCGTGAGGATGGACGGTGCTGGTGAGTCCCCCGCGACCCTCCCCCCTTAAGCCCCTTCTCTCTTCTCCGCCTCTGTTTCGCCCCCTGAGGTCGGCCCGGCCCACCTCGCGGAGTTGTTGTGGGGCAGAACGGCCCCTTATGGGGGGGGGGCAGCCTTTGTCCCACTCTCCCCCCCCCCCCCCCCGGCCCCCCCCCCCCCCCCCCCCTTTCTCTCCCTCCCCGGCAGCCCTGTCAGTTTCTTTCCTTTCCTTTCCTTTCCTTTCCTTTCCCCCCTCCCTTCTCCTTCCTCTTCCTCTTCCTCTTCCTCTTCCCCCCCTTCCCTTCCCTTCCCTTCCCTTTCCTTTCCTTTCCCTTGCCTTGCCCCCCCTCCTCCCGCCTCTGGTGCCCTCCCTGCTTATTTGTATTCATTTGCCTTTGATACATTTGTATTGAGGCATTTGATAACATTATATCCGTTGGTTCGGTGCAGAATGGATACTTGTTTGTTTATTTATTTATTTCCATCCGGCCTTTATCATTTTTCATAAATAAAGCTGCGAAGAGACTCACCCCTTCCTCCTCCTCTTTTCCCCACCACCACCATAGCCCTGTGAGGCGGGCTCAGCGAGAGGAACTGGCCCAGAGTCACCCAGCTTTTTTTAGACGGGTGCCTATTTGCCCCCTTAATCTATATCATTGCCCCTTCTCCCGTTTCCCACCCCAGGGGACCGAGAAGAGGATCTGGCTTTCTCCTTGTCCAGGACTTTCATTTCTCTTGGGGGGGGTGTGGGGGGGCGGGGCGGCGGCCAGGGTCTCCCAGAGGCTTCCTTGGGCCCTCCCAGCATCCCCATCGCTAGAGCACCCGGGGTCTCAAAGGATGTCATTTTCCCTAGAGGAGCCATCAGTGGGGCACAATCAATCTGTCACCCATCTCGGGTTTGGCCACTTGAAGTTCCCACAGAACTTCAGCCACAGGAAGAAAATTACCGATCTTAGTCTGCTCTTGCCGTGACTTTATTGCTCGGGTTAGGCCCGTCAAAAAGCCAAACGCCAATTTTGCCCAAAGCTTGTTCTTTCATTTTGCTAATTAGGATTTCTAATTCAGCAATTGTACATCCTTACACACACACACACACCCACACCAACTAGGCAACCCCTGGGATGAAGTTCTGCAATTTGTGATATTTTGGAGTAAATCACATCAAACTGGTCATTGAAAGGAGAGGAATGCACATAGATCGAACCCAAACCGGGATGGGATGGAAGGAGGCCGGAGAAGAAAGTGTCCGCTCTTCAGTTGCTAGGACAGCTGCATCCCTAGGGGAGGGGGGGAGGGGTTCGTCTCCCTTCGAGATGATGAAATAAAGAGCGAGGGGACTGAAGTGGGAGAAACATACCAAAGCATTTCGAAAATATGTTTTTGAACAGAGTGGGAGATAACAGGAAACGTTTCTCTTTGTGATTTGAATCAAAGCCCAGACCGTAGTTCCAGGGCTGCCAGATGGTGACACCGTTTTCCTATTTACCATTCCCATGGGCTGCTGCATTACGTCCAGATCCCATCTTTCAGTGGGAGCCCCAGTCCCCCCCCCCACCTTTATTGTCTGCCCTCCCTTCCTGGCAGGACCAACCCGGCTGCCTCTGCCAAAGGCACTTAACCTGCCTGCAGGACCTAATCCATTTTCCTGGCATAACTGGAAAGGGAGGGTTCACATCGGGGTGAAATCTTACCGGTTTGGACTGGTTCGGGCAAACCTCTAGGGATTATTGGCATCAGTTTGCCGAACTGGTAGTAATCACCCCTCGTTGGCCCCACCCAGTTCACCTCTTCCGGCCACTCGATATTCCAGAGAATTCAATGTTAAATGCAGCAGAGAGAATGCTAACTGTTCTCCCTCCATTCACAACGGAGCTGCTGCAGCCTGTCCCTTTTAAGGTAGTCCCCAGGATGGGGGGGGCGGGGGGGGCAGCTGGAATGGAGTCATTTTTGTGAAAGGCAAAATGGGAAAGGGGATTTTCCTGCCTGTTATCCATTCCTCAGTCTCAGCACAGACTGAGGGAATGATGGTAGGCAGGAATATTCCCCACCCCATTTTCCTGCCATTCGTGACAAGGAGTGGCTGGGAGGGGAGGGGTCGGTGAGGAGCCCCTCAATGTGAGTGATGTCGAGTTGGCCATGCCCTTCCAGTCACATGACCTCCATCCAACAAGCCACGCCCACGGAACTGGTAGGGGAATTTTTAAAATTTCACCACTGGTTTACACACCCATGTTAAATCACCCCAGAGCTCACTCAGGTTAACACTACCTGAGCTGTGTGCATTGTACCGGGACAGCTGCCCGCTGAAGGCTCACACTGATGCCTTGAAAAACTAACCAGCTTATCTAGGGATCACAGTCCACTCTGCTGGATGCCTGGAATCGGTTTCTGACAAGAAGTGAAGATTTTTTTTGCCTTTGCCGGGGAGATTTCTCAGGGCGAGGAGGCCAGCTGTGCGCCCAAAGGATCGGGACAATGGGTGGGTCCCCTTGGAGATTCTGCGTGGACGTCTGTCCCACAAGAAATGCTGCTGATGAATCTGGACTTAAGGAGAAACTGAATCAAGACAGCTGAGCAGAAAAGCAGTGAAAACGTTTGAATGGGGACAACTTTTCTGTGAATTTTTCTAATCCCCTCAGTTGCTTTTAAGACAATGTCACAAATGGACGTCATTTGGCATGCTTCTCACCTACACAACGTCAGCTGTTCCATTTTTTTAAAATTTAGACTTCTATACCGCTTCATAGTGCTTTACAGCCTTCTCTAAGCTGTTTACAAAGTTAGCATATAGCATGTTGTATATTAGAATATTGCCCCCAACAATCTGGGTCCTCATTTTACCCACCTCGGGAGGATGGAAGGCTGAGTCAACCTTGAGCCGGTGAGATTTGATCTGCTGAACTAGCAGTCAGCTGAAGTAGCTGCAGTACTGCACTCTAACCACTGCGCCACCTTGGCTCTATTGTCTCAGGTGCTTTTTTCCTCTCCCTTCCTTTGCCCCAAAGTAGCTGGGGTGAGGGCTGACCCCTCCAGGAGGGAAGCGGGAAAGAGGCTGCTGAGGCAGGAGCTGCTCAGGGGATGGGCAGGAGGCAGACCCTGCCCTCTTCATCCAAGCTTTAGCAAACAACCCCACGTCTGTCTAATTCCTAAAAAAGAAGACAACACTGCCCTACTCCAATTTTACTACAGGTTTTATTTCCCCCCCCCCAAAAAAAAATTCTTTCAATAATAGCCCAAAATTTGAGCCTTTTTTTTGGAAGCGGGGGGACTATCATTATAAGAGGTGCACCCCTCCTGCCCCAGATCTTCAGCACATGTTCCATACAGTTGACTGTTTTGGCTTTAGATGGGAGGGGAAATAACACCCCCCACACACACACACACCAGTAATATTGGGTGCCAGCCGAATCTGCTGAAATAGAGGCTGTTGGTGTTGGGATTGTGTTGTATTTCCCAGTCTTGCTGAATGCTCGTTTCATTACTTATGGGAACAAAAATAGGCGCACAGACTTAAGTGGAAGGTTGCACACAGTATCTCTCGTTTCCATGTTCAATATCACTTGGAGTCTGCTGTCACAAAAAAAATTGCTTAAAATAGTCCTTAAGAAAATATCGCCTTGCGTTTGGGACCCAGTTATAGTACATCCCCAGGTTTTCCAAAAACCGCCTTTGGAAGGGGCTGCATCCCAGCCCTTTCCAAATGTGATTTATGCCAGTTGCCGCCCACTGGTTGGCTCATTGCATTTTCACGGGCATGCGTGCAGCAGCCACCACTTTGTCTGACCAGGGTGGCCTCTTCTTAGAGCCATTTCTACAAAGTGGGAGGACTGAATTATGCACACAGCGCCAATTCTGGGTCTGCAGAATTATCCCCCTTTCTACATGGGAAAAATGAGAAGCGTTGGAAGCAGAGTTGACGGTTGCGCACCGGAGTTTGCTTTTTCCTTCTTCCCCTTGTCTCCCCGAGATCTTCCAAATACCCCTGCCCTCTTCTAAGTAATGTGATGGGGAAGGTGGCAAGGGGTGCTTGGGTTGCACCAGCAGAAACTCCCCCAGCAGAAAGGAGGCAGTGAAGAGAGCCTATCAGCACCTCCCCCCAAGTTCTTGGCCATCTCCAATGCTGGGTAAGCAAAATGTACGCTTCTCGCTTTATGGCAGCCGTAACATCGGGAGCTTGCTTGCTCACTATAACTGGCCAGCCCTGATCCTTTGCAATTGAGAAGAAAGTGGCCTCTTTAGGCAAGGAAGAGATGCAACGGAATCAAGGGCCGCACTTGGAGTGGTGGTGTGTCTTTTTGGGGTTGAAATTCTTGAAGGGCGGGATGTCCAGGTGGCTGAAGTGCATCCCAGGTGTGTGTATGAGAGGCACTCCGATCTCTTGCCCAAACAGCAGCACACCGGTGAAGAGCAGTCCCAAACAACGAGAACCGAGAGAGGAGAACATGGTGTGTGGGGGCCCATCTCGCTCTAGGAGTCCTGCAATGTGTCACTTGGGTATTATCTGTAAACAGGATCAAAAAGATAAACAGCTGGGATTTTTGTTGTTGTTGTTGAAAAGACTTTTCTCCTTTTTCCTTGGCAGTGCGCTTGACTGTGCAAAGTTCTTCCTTGTGAGGAAACCTTGTGGAATCTCTAATCAGCTAATCAAACATCCAGTCTCTCTTCCCATGGACCAGAGTCTGGGGCTAATGCAAGAGGTTTCCCCTGAAATCAAAGTGGTTTTACGAAGCAAAGGTTCACCGTCCTCAGTAAGGTTTAAGGCCTGGAAAAAAAAAAAGAAGGAGGGAAGGGAGGAGAAAAAAAACCCGGGCTGTGCTCAGAATTATGTTTCTAGGAGTACGGCACTTAGTTCTTTCCTTCCTCTTTTTCCTGCCACATCCCTGTAAGGTAGGTCTGGCTGGAAGGAAAGGACCGGCCCAAAGTCTCTTCTGAATTTGAAGCCACAATTAAAATCAACCTTTTAAAGCCTGTTTTTTTTTTAATGTTTAGTACGTGCCGTTTAGTGCAGTGGTGAAATCCAAATTTTTTTACTATTGGTTCTGTGGGTGTGGCTTGGTGGGCGTGGTGTGGCTTGGGCGTGGCAGGGGAAGGATACTGCAAAATCTCCTTTCCCACTCCACTCCAGGGGAACGATACTACAAAATCCTCATTCCCTCCCCAATCCTGGGGGAAGGATATTGCAAAATCTCATTCCCACCCACTCTGAGACCAGCGAGAGGTGGTATTTGCCGGTTCTCCGAACTACTCAAAATTTCCGCTACTCTAAGAGAACCAAAAGAGCCTGAGTGGCGTAGCAGGCTAATGCCTCCTACTAAGGCAGCATTTAACATCCAGCTGCCTGCAATTACTGCGAGTTCAAATCCCACCAGGCTCAAGGTTGACTCAGCCTTCCATCCTTTCTAAGGTAGGTAAAATGAGTTGGGGGCAATAAGTTGACTTTGTATAAATATACAAAAGTATGAAGGCTATTGCTTAACACATTGTAAGCCGCCCTGAGTCTCCGGAGAAGGGCGGTATATAAATAAATAAATAAAAAAGTATGAAGGCTATTGCTTAACGCATTGTAAGCTGCCCTGAGTCTCCAGAGAAGGGTGGCATATAAATATAAATAAATAATAATAAAAAAAACCATGTCAGAACCTGCTGGATTTCACCCCTGGTTTAGTGTCATCAAGGCTGGATTCCAGTACAAACCTCATCAGTTTTCCACTATTCCAGCAGGCAGCTTGTTTTGGGGGGGGGGGGTTGAGAGACAGCTGTTGGGCTCCAAGGAGTGTGTGGATGGGGGGACGACGACGGAACAAGGGGCAGAGGGGGCTGTTGGAAACACCATTGCCAGTCCCTCTTGCAGCTTGTAGAAGGAGGGCTCAGAAATGGCAATCCAGGAAATCTTAAATCGCCCTGGCCCCCTTTGCAAGGGGGAAATAAACAGGGGAAAGAGAGTCCAAGAGGAGATCTTAGCCTATAAAACGAATGGCTGTTTGTTTTCATCCCAGGTGGCTGAGGGAGCTGAGAAGGAAGAAGAGCCAAACCACAGGGGGCCACTGAGAAGGGGAGGAGAAGAGGGTCTTCCATCCCATGGAGATGTTTAAGTTGAAATCAGCAGAGCTGCTTCTTGGACAACTCCCTCCCCTCCCACGAGTTTGGCAGAACTGAGCCAGAGGACCGTCGGCACCCCAATCCCCTCCCAGCTGAGCACTTACGAGTACCTGCCCGACATTTTCTTTGCGAGGGCGATCACGATCCCTGTGGCCACTCCAATCGCTGCAATGGTGCCCAGGATGATGCCAACCAGGGTGACCGTTTCCAGGTGGTCTGAGGGGGAAAGCAGAGAGACCAGCAGTGTCACCTGGAAGAAGCATGGCTACTGTGCAGGCCAAGGCCGCATCTGCTTGGAAGTGAGACCATTCATCCCCATCGCCTGGCAGGTCACAAGGTAAGCTGCTGCTGCTTTTTAAAGGTTCCTGTCGGGATGTTAGTGCAGGCTTTTTTTCTGAAAAAAAAACCCGGTCCTTTCTGCATGCATGGGCAACATTGCGCTTGAGTTCCCCCAGGAGGGCTATCGATGCAAGAAGAAGCTGTGTGGGCTGGCTTGGTGGCCTTGGTCCTTAGGGGCCTGTCTGTCCTGTTGTGTGGCATACTTAAAGTTAATACAGTAAACGCCACGGTCAGTGGGGGAGCCCCCCGTGCCTGCCCTTGGGCCTGGTGGAGGTTGGGATCCAGACTTCTGCAGTCTGAAAGGTCAGCAGGAGGCGGCCCCCACTCGTCTGAACTCAGCAGACTGCCATTGACCATGTTGTTTTATTGTTGCCTCCTCCCCGCGTGTGTCTGTGCCTGCTCGGTGCCTTTGCCCTTCTGGACTTGGTGTTGTTCGTTCCCCTTTGTGTGTCGCAGGCTGCAGTGGCTTTTTGTCTGTATGGAGGCCTTGAGTGTATTAACGAATCTAAGACTGCGCTGCTGTGTTTACTAAGCTTAGGGGGTGGGGTGGTGCATTTGTGTGTTTGGGTTATTGCGTGTGTTTTTGCTGCAGCGGTGTGTTTGCACGTGTTGCCTTCTGATCTGCTTGCTGCAGTTCCACTTTCCACTGTGCCCAAAGAGCTCAAAGAAACCTGGATTTGTCAGGGAGGCTGTGTGGGCGACCCTGCCCTAACCTTTCCTTACGTCTCCCCCCGAGTTCCCCACTGTGACGCACGGGCCGGTGAGCGGAGCTTCTGGGTAGTGGCTGCTAGACCTTCAAATGCGTTGCCTCCACTCCTTTCATGTCCCTTAAGAGCCCGAAAAACATTCCGTTGGGGCCTTTCCTGAAAGAGGGAGATCTTGGAAAGAAGAAGGAAAGTGATGCCTTTGGTTCTCCTGCTAGATAGAACACACCAGAGAGAGAGAGAGAGAGATGTAAATGGATAGGAAGCAATGAAAATGATGGACCAGTTCAGAGCCTTGTCGGGCTGGGCCTGGGTTTGTTCACAAATTAGCTTGTTAAATCCTCCAAGGGTAATTTCTCACAACAACTCTGTGCATACCCTAGTACGGTTGACTAAATCCCCCTTGCTTGTGGTCCGCCAGCATCCTGCGGAGCTGGCAGCGGAGTCGGACAGTGAGGAGGCTGGGGAGGACAATGGGCCTGGAGTCTGGGAAAGGCCTGGACGAGGGCTCTGCATCAGAGGCAGAGATGGGGCCAGAGCCATCTGGGAGCGATGCATGGACTCCGGAGCCTCCAGAGGCGGATAGCAGAGAGGCAGAAGAACAGGAGGAGCCTTTTCCTAGTGCACACATGCGAAGAGCTGGCAGAAGGCAAGAGCAGCTGAAGCAAAAAGGGCAACTTGGGAGTAAGGCCAGGAGATGATTGGCCCCTCCCAAAAGGCTTAAAAGAGCAGCAAGGGCTCTTGGGATCTTGGTAGGAAAGCAACGTTGTTACATTTGTTTCTTGTCAGCATCTCTTGCTTCTGAACTTTGTGGGGCTTTGCCAAGAAAAGCCTTTGGCAGGGTGCCAAAGAAGACAAAGGTTTATGATAAGTCCGAAGGACTTTTTCTGAAGGTCTTGTTTTGGAATTAATTTGGACTAAGCTGAGAATGAAGTAATTATCAGCTGTTATAATAAAATATGTTTGTTTAGGACTGAGTGTGTCTGGTAATAACTACTTGGGCCTAGGTCACAACACCCCTGAAGTCCAAAGGCTTTGCGCAACCTTTTACTCTGTCAATTTCATCAATTTTTTGGGGGGTGGGGGCGGTGTTTCACCTGTTTTTATTTTTAAATAAAGAAAATAAAGTTACTGATATTATAGATAGGTATATATATTCTTGCTTGGAAATGGGAGTTTGGAGAAGCTGCCTTCTTTGCTGGTTGCAAATGCCGGTGGATCCTTTTGCCTTTAACCTGAGGAGCCGGAGATTTATTTATCGGGAGCAGTTTGCTTTCTTTGAGCCTCTTTTCTGCTTTTGACTGCAACTTTGGGGCAATAAAATGTTTCATCGACAAGTTTATAACTTCTTGTATAAATAGTTCTATGTGAGGCCTTCCACTCTGAGCTCGTGCAATATCAGGCTACAGGAGGCTTTTATAGAAGGAAGCCCAGTCAAGCATTCTATTGCAAATACCACATTATTAGTTAGCTAAGGTTCATGAGATTATACTATTGTTATATTCTCTCGTCCTCAAAGGTGAGAAAGTAGCCTCCTTTTGGAAACCACAAGTTGCAAACTCCCTACTTAGAAACCCCACAACAAGATCTGTAAATTTAGCCCTTCGGATAAGAGTTGTGCCCCTTTGGTGAGAGTCCTGTCCAAAAGGTGTTCTCTGCCCATCTTCAGGGGAGGAGGGGGAGGAGGGCAGACCCGGCCCTTTGGCTGACCTCTAATAGAAAACCAGCTGTGCCTGGAAAAATCCAGTCAACCTTTTACTAAAATCCACAACCTTTCTTCTTGGCATAAGCTCTTTTAAAAAAATGCAAAAATACCACTGTAACCAATTTAAATAAATTGAGAAAGCTAACTTTTCTCAATTGCCTCTCAAATTCAGACCCAGACCATTCATCCTAGAACAATTCATGGTGCTTGTTTATTAAGCGGGTTTCTGGGACGGGACGGGACGGGAGGGGTGGCTTTGACTTCCTTTGGATGGCTGTGGAGTGCTGCCTTAAGTCTGTTGCAGTGGTGGGTTGCTAGTGGTTGGCCCCGGATTGGGCAAACGGGTAGCGGTGGCGGGAGGCTCCGCCCACCCACCCACCTGAATGTCTCTGCGCATGCATGCCCACAAGCGAACTGGTAGCGAATGAAATTGAAACCCACTACTGGTCTGTTGGCTGTCCCCTCTTTAATCAGGGGCTGTCTTGCTGAGTCATGGCCTTAAAGAATCGAGGGGGGGGGAGGAGGAGGAGGAGGAGGAGGAGGAGGAGGAGGAGGAGGGGGAGGAGGAGGAGGAGGAGGAGATTTTGCCCAGCCTCTGAGGGAGGGGGAGGAGAAAAAGGAAGGAGACCCTGCTGGTTTTCTGTTTCCGGAGGGGAGCAGCGCTGGTTAGGGTGGCACCAGGTTCACGTAAGGATTGTGGTAATCCAAGAAAGCAACCTGATCATCTCTTAGCACATTCCTTGAGATTCAGCCCATGCCCTCATTCTGGTTTCTGTAGGCAGACCCCTTTTGACCTCGGTGCCAGGGCTGGCACAGGACCGGCTAGCCCCAAGGACGGGACGGAGGAAGGCCGGCTAATCTGGGTGTTACCTGATCTGGCCTGTTCATTATGTAACCCTTAACTTGGGTCGGCTTGTCAACAGGATCTCACAGAGCATCAGCAAGAGAGGCTATTGATGGCAGGTGGCTTTTTTTTTTTTTAAGAAAAATAATGTTTTCAAGTCTTACGAATCCCCACAATGACCCCCACATGCAGATCCACACCATACCCTCAGAGGTTGTGGGCGGCTCTGCGTCCGTTGTGTTCTCCCCAAGGTCACTGGAAGATATGATGCTGTCCGTGGTCATCAGTTCCTGGAAGAGACAGCTGCCTGTTAACGTGGGCACACTGGAGGTGGGGGTGGCCTCAGTGGCTTATTTATTTTACAGCCTGCCCAAATCAAGAGGGTTGCAGCAGATAAAAATTATCGGCAGCAACCATCATAAATCAACCTTCCCCCAAGATAGACCCCCGTGACAGATCTGGGGATCTAAAACCGTCTTTGGTGATCTTCCAAAGGGCCGTGAGGGAGGGGGCTTCACAGGCACGGGGAGGGGAACTCACCAGGGTGGGCACTTCGGAATAGTCTGGACCCTCGCTGGCTCCCAGAGGGGCTGTGGCCCGTTCCTCCTCCTCCGCCGCCGGTGCTGTGGCTGCTGAAGGGGAGACAAGAGGGGTGGGTGGCTGGGTGGGCAGGACAGGCATCAGGCCCTTTCATGCCCTGTAGGGGCTGTGGGTCCCTTGCCCAGGGAGGAGCCTCTCCCTGTGTGCTTTTTTTTTCTCCCTAGTGCAGCCATTCGGCCTGGGGGGTGGGGAGCAGGGGGTGGCTTTAGGGCTGTCACGAGCAGAGGGCCCCGTGCAACCCAGAAGCCAAGCTTTGGGAAGAGGCTTCCCTGAAGCAGCCCTGCCTCTTTTCACAGCGCTTGGCAGGGAGAGGCTGTGCCAGGCACACCCTTCCCATCGTTTCTGAAGGGGGCCCCAGTCCTGAGAGACGCCAAAGGAGTGAGGGACGGCCCTGGGAGTGGGCATTTCCAAGAGAAGACCTCAAAGGAACCGGCTACTTTGTTTGACGGGCAGTGCATTTTAATTAGTAGCTAATTGGCAGTTTCATATTATATATCGTGTGTCGCAGGCATGGAGCCTTTTCTTGGAGGGCTCCTCTTGTGCCCCGAGGCCAGAGCAGGTGAGCCTTGGCCTGGGCTGCCCTTGGAGCTCCTGTGGCTTCCCGGATTTTCTCAGAGGAAGGCATCCCTGCCCAGCTGTCATCGCTTGGCCCCAGCCAGACGGGGAGCCGGTTTCCCGGCCTCTCTTTGGGAAGCAAAGGTGACCCAGCAGAGCAGCCTTGAGGGGGGCCTCCCTGGTGCAGGGGAGCTTCGGGACAGGCAGCGCTCATCAGGCCCAGCCCGACTTTCCCTTCTAGCCAGAGGCTTAAAAGATGGAAACAGCCAGGGCAGGGAGGGGCTTTTAAAATGATTCTTTTTCACGGTCAGCAGAGCCCCAGGCTTGGCGAGGAACCTTTTCTCTGGGTGAGTTGGAGAACTTGCAGACTAATTCAGCCCTGGCACTGCCACACACAGGGCAATTTGTGACGTGGCCAGCTGGATCCTGAAGGCCCCCCCCCCCCCCCCCCCCCCCCCCCCCCCATGTGATGCCGATTCATTTCTGTTGTAAGACTAATTCTTTTTCTCTGGAAAACAGATGCAGAGGTGGGTGACTCACTAACCTCCGCAGTGCCAGAAACTAACCAAGCACATTCCCTCTCTCAGCCTCCTGCCAAGGAGCGCCTGCCTGGTCAGGGACCGGCCTGCAACTAATGACCTGACCTTTAAGAAGGACGGACCTTGCGCCTTACGCACAGAGCTGAGTCAAACTTCGTCTTAGGATTGGAGTTGGTGGGGAGGAAGGCAAAGTTCACACATTAAAAAGCACAACGTTTTCCAGGTTCATGATAGCAGCTGCCACCGAGACTCCCTCAGATCTGGTTGCGTAAGGATAACCCACGTTGGCGCCTGGGACCGAATCGGAGTGGAAGCCACTTTTTCTATAATCAGCAAAGCACCCAGTTGCTCCCCTGGTTCAGCGTAATTAATTCACCCAGTTTTCTGGACTTGCCAATTCACGGTGGTAGAAGCTGACTTCCTGAGGTTGGCACAAGACATGGCCCCGTGGTCTGCAATCACAGCGGTCCAAAGACTCCAGAAGTGACCAAACACCACCAGGCAGTTTTCTGAACCCAAAGCCTGAATATTCAGCATCCCCAACATTTGGTGGCAAAACGGGCGATGTGTGGCTAGCGTCATTACCCTGCAGATGTGAACTTTACACACTTGGCTTCTGACTTCGGATTATAAATTGCAACCTCATCCTCCCTGCAGACCCCCCCGCCCCTGTCTGTAGAACCACCTGAAGCCGAGTCCTAGAGGCTGACTGACCCATCGCTTATGTAGGTCCTGCAGGCCCAGCCGATGTTTACAGGCACAGGAGCCATTTGGATAGCTTAGGGTGACTTGCAGGGGGCCTCATTCTTCCTCAGCAACAGCTTCCCCAGGAAGTGGGTGAGGGGGGGGGGCGTGGGGAGAGAGAATGCCAGCTGTGGCCAAGGGTGGGCCTGAACCCGGGGCTGCCCCATCCTGTCAAATGGAACCTTTGCTGGGCTCACGGAACACCAGAGAGCCCAGACCACTCGAGCCTCTTGATGGACACGGGAATTTGCTGAGCTGCTTTGTTTGCACTGCCTCAGAATGAACTCATGCAACCCATAGTCTCGTAAACAGACCCACAACTGGTGCGTCATGAATCTGGGAGGTGGTTTGAGGTGGGGGCTACCAGAAGCCCAAACTCTCAGCGTTGCCTTCCAGAGACGCCCTCCAGCTGCCCCAACAGCCTCCCCCGCCCGAACCAAGGCTTCCAGAACCTCTGAAGAGGGAAACTCCCAGGCCACTTTGGGGTGTGCGTGCCGGAGCCGAGTCTCTCCTTTGGGAGGAAGGACCTCTTGCACGAGGCCTCATGCAGGCTTAGAAACCCCAGCCTCTGCATTCCCATCTTGGGCATCGCCACAACAGACCAGCTACGTTACGCCTCAGGGCAATGTGTGAACCCCACCAAAACGTGCGGGTTGGATGAATCGTGACAATTTAGCAGGAAAACTTTTTGAAGCGTAGAAGTTGTGTGTTTGTGTGTAACATTTCGGCAGGCATCTGCTGAAATGCTTGGTTAATGCCAGAGGCGCCTGGCTGGCATGGGCAGCATTATACATTTGGTGTCCTGCCCCCACCCCGCCTGCCCTCTGGGGCAAGTGCCAGTCTGCCATCTGCGAGAGCTTCTCAGGCCTCCCCTTGACCAGAGCCAGCGGGGGCATCTGGCTGGCCCCGGCGGGTCTCCAGCTGAGTCAAACCTGGCTGGCGCCTGGAAGGGGACCACGAGAGCCCCTGTCCCTGCCTTCCAGCCCGACCCACCTCACAAGGCTGCTGTTGTAGGGAAAGGAGGAGGAAGGGGGAAGAGGTATGTTTGCCACCTTGATTTATTTATAAAAATAAGAAAGGGATTTTTGTAAAAAAAAAAATTAAAAAATAAAATGCATCAGCAGAAAAAAGGAGGCTGCAAAGCCCCCCCTCCCCAAGGAGAGGGCTTGAAGGCTGTTCAGCAGCTGTCAGCCCCACCAGGGAGGAGCCCCTCTTCCTGCCCCCTTCCTGCCCCATCCCGGTCTTTGGACTTGCAGGGGCTGCCACTCTTCTCAAAGGAAGGCTGAAGGGGGCTTTCCGCTGCCCCTTGTGTTTTACGGGCAGCGACCCATATAAAATGGGTGGGTGGGGGGTGGGTCTGGGGGAGCGTAGCCACAGCAACAGCCGTCTCAGCTTTGTCCTGTCTCTCAAATGGCCAGTCCTGGCCAGGCCAGGTGGCTGAGTCAGTTCCTCTCCCCCACTGGCCTGGCTACAGGAAGGAGGTTTCCAAAAAATGAAAATTATTTTATGGGCGATGAAGGCAACATTGTTTTTCCTACATTTTTCTTCCAAAACCTCCCTCATTGTTTGCTTGCCCATTCCTCCTTGCTTTCTCCCACAAAAGAGAAAGGCAGATTGGGGGGGGTGCTCCCCCTGTTCTGGGGTCTTTAGAGAGGGAAGAACTTTAGGGGCCTCTGCAGAAAAGCAGGGCATTTTGCCACCTCCACTCGTTCGCTTGACGGAGCCCTCAGGAGACGGTCACAAAGCAAAACTTCTACGTGCTACTCTTTCCCTGACTAAAGTCTACGTTGCTGGGACACTTACTCAGTTTGGCTTCTTTAAAAACTCGCATTTACAATTTGATTCTATAACGCGTAGCAGCCCTGAACGTTTAAGGAGGGATGAACTAAAATAGGCATACTTTTGCCCAAAACACTGAATTTCCCCAGCCAGAACCATGCCTCTGCACTGTTCTTACCTTCCTTGGCGAAGATGCAGATGGTCAGTCCAGCCACGAGGAAAACTAGGAGCCGTATTTTAAGGGTCATTTTGGGATTCTTGTTCCAAAAGAAGCGAAGAAGCAGGCCCCTGTCCGGCCCTGAGGAATCTCAGCCCCGGGTTGATCTGGTTCTCCCACAGGCTTCCTGGTCTGGCCAAAGTTTTTTGGGCTTGACCGTCCCCAGTGAGGCTGCAGCTCTTCTGCTGTCCCGGTGGCCTTGACTGAGTGATGGATGCAGCCGAGAAAGGATCTTACCCCTGGCCCTGCGACTGGGTGGGATTCAGGGGGGTTCCAAGGGGTGGGCCTTGCTTGCGCCCTCCTCATGCCTCAGGTTTAATGTTACAGGAAATTCAGAAGATCCTCCCTGATGAGGCATGAAGACGAGGCAAGGCAACAAGCAGAGCGGGTGCTGAAAGGAGCCCCTTCCCTCCCTCCCTCCCTCCCTCCCTCCCTCCCTCCCTCCCTGGCAGGCAGGACTGCTGGGGGTTTTCCGGGGGGGATAAAAAGCAGCTCCAGAGCAAACTCTTGGCAGCAGCTTTCCTGGCATTCTCTCTTTCTGGCAAGGGGGGGAGGGGCTCAGGAATGGGGCAACAGGGACTATGTGGGGGAACACAAAGATATCCGGCTTATCCTGCCCCTCCCTCCCCCCTCCACCCCAAAAGGAGATGAGCCTCTAGCTCAGCGGGTCCTTCACTGTAAACTCAAGGAAACCCTGGGACGGGGTGGGGGTGGGGTGGGGGGCAGAAGCTGCCTTGTGAACTGGGAATAAGCCCAGGTTTTAACTGGTTGGAAGGGATGAGTAGGGGGGAGGGATTGTAATCAGGGGAACCTTGGTCAGATACCCGGACTTTTGTCATTTTTTCACCCAGAAATCTAAAGGAGCTCCTCCACCCCTAAACTCTTCAGCTTTCTGACCCTGAAGTTTCAGGTTGTACAGGTGACCTAGGCCCAAGTAGTTATTACCAGACACAATCAGTCCTAAACAAACATATTTTATTAGAACAGCTGAGAATTATTCATTCTCAGCTTAGTCCAAATTAATTCCAAAACCTTCATAAACAGTCCTTCGGCCTTATAACCAACCTTTGTCTTATTTGGCACCCTGCCAAAGGCTTTTCTTGGCAAAGCCCCACGAAGTTCAGAAGCAAGAGATGCCGACAAAAAACAAATGTAACCACGTTGCTTTCCTACCAAGATCCCAAGAGCCCTTGCTGCTCTTCTAAGCCTTTTGGGAGGGGCCAGTCATCTCCTGGCCTTACTCCCAAGGTGCCCTTTTTGCTTCAGCTGCTCTTGCCTTCTGCCAGCTCTTTGCATCCGTTCATTAGGAACAGGCTCCTCCTGTTCCTCTGCCTCTCTGCTATCCGCCTCTGGAGGCTCCGGAGTCTGCGCATCACTCCCAGATGGCCCTGGCCCCCTCTCTGCCTCTGACGCAAAAGCCCTTGTCCGGGCCTTCCCCTGACTCCAGGACTGGCCCATGGTCCACCCCAGCCTCCTCACTGTCTGACTCCGCTGCCAGCTCCGCAGGCTGCTGCAGACTACAACAGTTCATTGACCCCCTCTTACAAGCAAAACAGAAAGGCAGTTCCCCTTTCTGGGGTGGAGGGCTGATGAGTACCCCAGTCTGGCTCTAGGGCAGAAATGGGGAGAAGGGTTTGAAGTTGTCTCCCAGCAGCCCAGCCACAGTGGTCAGCCTGGACTCTCTTTTTTCACTGACCAAAAAGGGCAGATAAAAAAAACCCAAAACTCTTAAGGGAGAAAACAGCGTTGTGTGTGTGCTTCTCTCTAGTGGACACTTTGGCATGTACAGCTTTCAGAATGCATCCCTTTTCTTTTTTTGCAAACGGTTTGGGATCAAGGGCCCTTTCTTACGCTATAAGGTGCCTAGAGTCGGGGAAGGGAAAAGGAAAAGGGAAGAGGGAACGAAAACAGGCAAGGGGGAAGGATGGCATTGCAAACTTAGGAAAGTTTGGAAAGCATAGATTCTTTGGTTCTGGATTGTGCATTCATTAAAATGTAAGCTGAACAGATTTCTCACCCAATTTTGTCGAATGCATGGTTGCTTTATTTTGTTGTTTCAGTTTTTGGGTTTGTCACTGTGTGCATTGAGCTCCTCCCGCTGCCTTCCGAGGGGTCTCCTGGTCTGGGGAAGCCCCTTCCGCCTCAGGGTCCAGGTAGTCTCCACGCACAGATCACTGATGCTGGCAATTGCAGCAGTCAGACTCAGTATTCCCAGGAAAGGAGGGAGAAAAGACTCCCCTCAAGGCAGCCCATAGCAGGAAACCTGGCCATTTGTGGGATGTTCCTCTGCTTAGGCCGGGGCTCCCAGTGATAACCCACTCTTGGCCATCGTCTCGGCTCCCGTTTCATCCTTGAAACCATTGTGTGGCGTATTTGCTTGTGCTTGCGTGTTGTGTAAACACAGCCCTCGGATTTGGCTGACCTCAGTTGTGTGAATTCAGGTGAAAGAAGCAAAAAAGGTTTGCCTCTGCCGGTCTGGCCCCAGCATGAGGCGTACTTCCTTTTATTTCTTGAACCCGGGGCCTTCCTGAGTAGTAGCCACCCTGCTCCTGGCATGGCTTTCGGGGGCAGCTCAGCCAGCCTTCTCCAGCTGCCCCACCCCCCACTCGCCCCCCTTCTTCCTTCTCCCCCCGGCTCCCCCTCCCCCTTGCACGGGCTGCCTTCCCGCCTCCTCTTGCGCGTCTGCTATCTGATACAGGATACGTGATCTGCCGGCTCGACCACACGCTTCCAACCACACTCGGCTCGCCTGCCTCACACACAGATGCCAGGGCTGCCACTCTGCCAAGATGCCGATGGCAGTGGCTCTCCCGTGGCCTCGTTGAGCTCCCAGGATGCTGCCAGGCGTGCCACCCTTGGTCTTGCTTTGCCTGGCCTTCTCCTTAGGGCACCCCTGCCCTGCCACCTGCAGTTGCACAGACTCTCACACGGTCGACTGCCGGGGACAGGGGCTGCCTGGTGTGCCCACCCCGTTCCCCCTGGACGTACGGAAGCTCCTGATGGGCAACAACAGCATCCAGAGGGTCCCAGAGGACTTCTTTATCTTCCACAGTGACCTGGTCTACTTGGAGTTCAGGAACAATGCTATCACTGCCCTGCCAGATGGCACCTTCAGCAGCTCCGGCAAGCTGGTCTACTTAGATCTGAGCTACAACAACTTGAGTCGGCTGAGCGCTGGCCTCTTCCGGTCAGCAGAGCGTCTGGTCAAGCTCTGCCTGGGGAATAACCGCCTGGCCGAGGTGGACGAGGCGGCCTTCGCCAGCCTCGAGCATCTCCAAGTGCTGGAGCTGAACCACAACTGCTTGCAGAGGCTGAGCGTGGCCGCCCTGGCCGCCCTGCCCAACCTCCGGGTCCTCCGCCTGGAGGGCAACCCCTGGCCCTGCGACTGTGACTTTGCCGGCCTTTTCAGCTGGCTGCAGGAGAATGCTTTCCGGCTGCCCCAAGGTAACAGTGCCCCCCCTCCCTTCATCCCCCCCAGGCACTGCCTGCCGCTCTCCCCACATCTTGTTCTCCTCGGCAGGTGGTCTCTCTCCCTCTCCCTCTCTCCTTCCCTCTCTCCTTTTCTCTCCCTCTGTCTCTCCCTCTCCATCCATCCATCCATCCATCCCTCTCTCTCTCCGTCCCTCCCCCTCCCTTTCTCTCCGTCCCTCCTTCTCTCCCCCCTCCCTTTCTCTCCGTCCCTCCCTCCCCCTCCCTCCTCCTCTCTCCCTCCCTCTCCCTCTCTCCCTGTGCCCCTCTCCCCTCCCACTCTCTCCCTCTCCCTCTCCCGCCCTCCCTCCCTCTCTTTCTCTCTCCCTCTCTCCGTCGGTCTTGCCCCGTCTTCCGCTTGGCCTAGTGGAGTCTCTTTGTAGTTGTTCATTGCTAGATTCATAAGGCTGCCCAACTCGGAGAAGGCATCTTGCCCCTTTCCTTTGATGGTCCCAAATCACAGCGTCTCCCTGACAAGCTCTTGTGGAAAGGAGGGCCCAGCCTGGGCTCCCTTACGCCAGGTGGTGTAAGAGGCCATGGGGCCCCTCAGGAGGGGGGCTGAGCCGCCTTCAGCGGGAGTCTCTTTGAGCCCTTGGGGTTGGAGCAGGTCAGGCCCCACAGGTGGGTTGGGAGGCTTTTGCAGCTGCTTCCGAGCAGGTGGGTTGCTGGGAGGGTTTCGGGGGAGAGGGGTCCTTCCGCAAGTGGTTGACTCAGGGTCTTGATAGGAATGGGGTCTCCCCTGTGAGGCAGAAGCTGATTCCATCCAGTCTGATGAACAGATTTCTGGAGCGAGAGGGCATTGATGAGCCTAGGTGCCCCCCTTCTCCCCAATGATCCACCTGCTCTGGTCACTGGACGGAGTGGCTGGGCTGGGTCAAGCTGGCAAATGGGCTTCCTTGTCCTTGCCTCAGCCTCCCTGCTATCAGAGGCTGCCAATGTATTTCGAAATGTATTTTGAGGGAGGGCTGGTGTAGGCGGGGGAGCTACAGATCAGTTCCTCTGGGCAGGCAGTTCTGTACCAGCCGGATACCAGGCAGAACGGAAAGTGCCAGCAATCTGGCTTAGGCAGCCACTTCATGGTGGATTTCCTTCTCCCCTCCTGTCTCCTCTTCACACAAACACACCCCAGTGTTGAGGATGCCAGGTGGCAGACTGGAACCCACAAGGAGCCACGGCTGCTCTCCTGCCAGAGTGAGAAGCTGGGGAGCTAGCACAATCGCACAGGGTTGTGAGTCTGTCTAGGTAGCCTTGTGTTGATTCAAACAGGAAAACCCACAATCACTAAATGATCTCGAAATGACTAAAACCTCACCTGACAACTTTCTAGGGCCTAGCCTTGAGAGAAGAAAAAGGCATTGCCTGGAGACTCCGCCTGAGGGGGAAATCTCACAGCTTGCCCCCCTCCCTCTTCCCACGCCCCCCCTTGCCCTCCCCCCCCCCCCCCCCGGGCAGGAGACCAGACCCAAGTAGAGATTTCTTTGGTCAGTTGCTTCATCCGCATCTCCTCGTTTGCCAGAAGCTCAGAGAGCTTCAGACGCTGGACTGCAGTGCTTGGAAGCTCTGCTAAATAATTTGGGAAAGAGGCAGGAGCGCCTGACTTTATCCAGTTTTGGGCTCTGCTGAGTGGTATTTTCGGTAGGTGAGCTGTGAATGCTACTCCTAAGAGTAAAACCCACCCTGCTCTGTGCCCCTCCTTTCCCCTCCCTCTCTGCCTCCTCCTGTGCTGCAGGTCTGGGTGAGATCCGGTGCACCCCCCCCACGGAGGACAGCTCTGTCCCACTCAGCGAACTGACTGAAGCCAGTTTCCGGGACTGCAAGTTCCGGCTGTCCCTGGTGGACCTCCTGATCATCGTCTTCTCTGGGGCTGCCGTCTCCGTCGCGGCCATCATCTCTAGCTTTGTTCTGGCGCTGCTGGTGAACTGTTTCCAGCGATGCACGCCCAGAAAAGACGAGGAAGAGGAGGAGGAAGAGGAGGAGGAAGGCTGAACTCCCTTCTCTCTCCCTGCGCCCACCTGCCTTGTTCAATGGAAGCCAAGGGCTGCCTCCGCTTGCTGAAAAGGGCAGCTGAGGGCCGAACAGTCCCTCTCCCATGGGCTGACCAGGAGTTTCCCACTGGGATTGACAGGATGAACTACTCTGGGATCCTCTCCAGTGACCGTTTCTCAGGAGGCAAGAAGGGGCCCAGAAGCAGGAGGCCGTTTGGCACTTTCGGTGGTGCTTCGTTTTAAAACTTCTCTCTGTGGACAGCGGCAAATCGGCAGGAAATCCATCTGTACAAATCTGCTTTGATTCCAAGGAGCGGCCCCATGTAGCTCCGGATGTGGATCTCCTACCTGCGGCTGCCTTCACTTCTGCAGCTGCCCTCAGTGCCCATTGCCACTTGGCTGGCTCCCTCCCTGCCCATGGCTCCAAGCCGCTCAGGTGTTGCCTCGTCACGCCTGGCTTGGCTTGCCAGTCCCTGGCTGAGCCAAGACAGCCCTTGCCCACTGCTCGGCCTGGGACGTCTCCCGTTGTGTAGATGGAAGGATCGCTCGGCTCGTCCCCCATGTGGCTCTGTCAACAGGAGGAGCAGGAGGCCAACCCAACTTCCCCACCACCACTACCCCTGGCTCTCAAGCACAGCACCTGGATAGCTGCCCTTTTCTTCTTCTCTGTAGGTGGAGTTTCCTTCATTTTCACGGAAAAGAAATGGCCCCTGGCTCTTCGTTTTTCCAAAAGGTCGAATGGTGTGATCTTTGCCCTCCCCTCCGCTCCGAGGGGGTTCTTGCAGAAGCATTGCTACCGCTTGGCTTCCCGTGTTCCCCCTTCTCCATCATTTGATCCCAAACGCTTGGTTGGGAAGGTTCTGGCACTTTGAAATGTGACTAAACATCAGGCTAAACCTGCCAATGTGGGGAATCAGGGCAGGCACACAGATTGAAATGCAAGGCTGATAAATCCGTGGGCAGCCGGGAACTTTGGTCATTGCTGGGCGAGTGGCGATGGGGATCACGGTGAGGCTGCCCGGTCTACTGAGAGCAGCAGGATCCCAGGGGCCCTTCTTGGACCTAGGCCTCGATGGAAAATCCTCATTTCCACATTTGGAAACCTGCGATGTGGAAGGATCTACTGTGGACATTTCTGGAGATGCTAAAATGGATTCCAGTGATCCACTGCTGGGAGCACCCAGGCTGTTGGCTTTCTCCCATCCTGACCCTCTTAGAAAAGGACATTTTGTGCTCCAGCTTGCATGCATGCGTTTCCTTATAAATAGCTTCCGTGCCATTTTCTTGGCAACAGTGTGGAAGTGGGAAGGGATTTTTTTTTAATTCCCAGAGTTGCCCCCAGCCCTCTTCCTCTCTTATAGATCCCCCCCCTCCAAGTATCATCTGCACATCCTCATCCTCCTCTCCCTGCCCGAGATGCCCCCCTGCCCCCCCCCCACCCCCATGCTCACCAGAGGGAGGGTCTGGGTCAGGCTTCCCCGGAGGGATTCTTGGTGCCCTGCAAACCAGGAATCTGGGCCTCCAAGGACCAGTGATGAGGGGGTGGGGTTGGGTGGTGTTGATATTTCAGCACCTCCCTTTGCTTTTAACAGTAGCCGGTGCGAGAGCCTTCCAGGCAGGTGGATTTGATTTAAATCAAGTCAATTTAAATCACGATTTAAATCACTAGCAAAATGGCTTGATTTAAATCAACTCGATTTAATCATAATTTTTAAAGAGCAACTGTCATCTCAATCCCAATATTGCAGAATATACAGCCTCATGCTTACATAACCAAGCTCCATTTCATGCTGAATAAACTTTAGTTATGAATGCATCTTAAGTAGAAAACTATCTTTAGATAGATTTTTTACTCCGAAAGCATTTTATTAAAATAAAGTTGATAAAAAATAAAAAAAAAATCCAATTTAAAATAAAAGAATGTCACCAATTTTTATCCACCCTGCTTCTGGGGCTCGATCCGGGCAGAGTGGGCTCCAAGCGAGACCTCCTGGCTCAAGGCCATCTCTCACACTGACTCGCCCGGCTGCCGGTTCCAATCCCCTCCTTGCAGCAGAGGGACCTTCCCTGGGTCAGGTGGTGGTGGTGGAGGTGGGCGACTGTGGCCATTCAGATTCTAAGAGAGTATTTTCCTCTGAAGCTACAGTTCTTCTTCGCCCCCAAACGTGGCACCATACCTGTGACCAAGGCAGCATGTGTCTAACCTACAAAAAACTGCATCCTGTGATCTTTGGGTGTAAAAGTGACTGCAACCCGCATGTTGCTGCGCTTGTTAACTGTGTTGCGGGGAGGGGGGCACTGAAGTCAAATTCTGGGGGTTGGGGTAGTCTTTGTTCCGCCTATTTATTTTCCCTTGCCCTGTTCCCCCTGCCTCCCAACAAATGGAAAATATTTTGAGCCTTCTGCTTCCATATCAGAGCTGTCAGCTTTGGAAGCCATGTTAGGCCAGAAGCTTCCATGCTGCCACCTTCTCATGTGTGGGAAAGTGGGAGGAGGGATTTAGTAGAGGGGTTGTCTGTAGACATAATAGCATTTTTTTAAAAAAAATGATTTATATGCCGCCCTTTTCTGGAGACTCAGGGCGGCTTACAAGGCGTTAAGCAATAGCCTTCATATTTTTGTATATTTTATGCAAAGTCAGCTGATTGCCGCCACAATCTGGGTCCTCATTTTACCTACCTTAGAAAGGATGGAAGGCTGAGTCAACCTTGAGCCTGGTGGGATTCGAACTTGCAGTAATTGCAGGCAGCTGATCTTAATAAGAGTTACTGTCACTGCTTTTTAGTCTGCTGAGCCACCAGAGCTCTTCTTGTCGGTCAAGGTCAGGGTGATCCTGCATCTGAAGGAGGAGTGGTGGGAGTGCTGTCTCGAGATGGGACGGCAGTTGATTGGAGCATGTGGTCGACTGAGGAGTGAGGGGATGGTTTTGGGGGTTTTGATTTACTGAGGGAAAACCCGGACCTCTCAGATTTGGGTTTTCCTAGATGTGCCAGTTTACCTATTCTAGTAAATAGAACTTTGAAAAATGTTTGCTTCAGAGACTTGGAGTTGGGGGTTTTCTGGAATGCTGACACTAGCAGCCTTTCCTTTCTGTCCTAATCCAACTGCTGTGTCCCCCCCTTCCCCCCCCCCGAAAGAGAACCATGGAGTCTCCTGGGTGCCCCAAGCAGCTTTATTTGGCCCAGGTGCCAAGGAAGGAAAGCAAGAGAGAGAAAGAGATAGAGAGCTCAAAGCCAGGTGGCCTCAAAAGTGGCCCCTGAAGCCGGTCTCAGTGGCAATCCATGCAAGTTTCCCTCCGTTTTCTACGTCCCTGGACTTGCGGTTGAGCTAGGAAAGCATTACATCCGGAACTGGAGCAGGATGTCGTCCGGTTCTTTAAACTCCTCCTGGTCTCTTCCTCTGTCTATCGGGTGACTTGTGGAAAAGCTGTGCTGAGGCAATTCAATGCGCAAAGGCAACAAGGCTTCGATTTGTGCTTTAAGGCGCCAGTTCCCTCACCGTAAAGCTTCCAACTCTCTTTATTCCTGCAAAGAGCTGGAGCTTCTCCTTAGGAGAATGCCCTCCGCTGCCTGGCTGGACAAACCGACACCCCCGTGCCCCCCCCCCCCCAGGAGGCTTCTGCTCTTCTCAGGCAGGGGCATCCAGGCTTCTGAGCAGCCACTGCTTGCGGCTCTGCTCCAGGATGCGCCTCGTTTCCGGCCGCTGGCGAGGGGCGTACGCTGAGGCGAGAGGCTTGGGGTAGGAAGTGTGGTAGATGCTCTTGCCCACTTCCGGCTCCTTACCGTGCCAGGTTTTCATCAAGTGCTCCAAAAGTCCGTAGCTGGTTGGGGGCTCTGAAAAGGACATTATTTCAGGGGGTGGGGGGGAATGAAATAAAGGGGAGGACGGAATGGGAAAGGAGGCTGTAACTGTCCCCAGATTTTTACCAGGGACCTGAGCAGCGATAGAGGAGCTGAGGCAGCAAAGCTTAAGGCCTCCGAGGCTGAACCAAGACAGGTGAACCTTTCCTCCTGCATGCTGGAGGGGGCCCTGGGGATGAGGGGGTTCCTCCCTCATTTCTCTGAAGACCTGCTTCAAATCCCACTTGTCCCATCGCAGCCGGCAAGCAGACGTCCAGCTGCTGCTCTTGCAGACTCCACAGGTGTTCCTCGAGACCCCTGCCCAGCCTTCTAGCACGGGAGCCCACCACCCCACCCCTCACTGCCCTCCCTCCTCCCTGGACCTACCAACAAGGGGGTAGTCTGATTTCTCTGGTGTCCAGGCCAGTTTGTGCCTGTCCCATGTGCGGAGTGGAGGCAGGTGGGGGTTGTGGCCGTGTCTGTTGTATTGCTCATCATACTGCGAGACAAGATGCTGATGTCTGGCCTCTTCACAGTGGGTCAGGATATACTTCCTTGGCAGGCCCTAAAAGGCAACGAGTGGCATTTGAAGGTGCTGGGCCTGACGGAAGAACAGGATGAAGATGCCCCTCCTGTCATGGCAGCGGGGGGCAGGAGGAGGGGGCCCTGGCTGGCTAGGTGAACTGGGATTGGTGGGCCTGGACCGGGGAGGGCAGAATCCAGAGTCAGACTTATGGTGACAGTTTGGGAAAGCCAAAATGTAGCCCAAAATGTCATGGGTTGGCTGAATGGAGCCACGGTGGGACGAAGCCCATGCTTGGAGGCAGGGGCCCTGGGAGGGAAGAGCACCAGGTTCTACTTACCTTTACTACCGGTTTGCAATGGGATTGTGCTTGCTTGCTTGCTTGGCTCATGCACGCACCAAGCTTCTGCGCATGTGCAGATCGCCTATGACGACATCTGGGGCTGTGGGCGGAGCCTCCTGCCGGTTTTACTACCGGTTCTTGCAAACCGGTCCAAACCGGGGGCAACTCACCACTGAAGAGCACCCAGAGGTTGGCCTGCAGGGCACAGGGAGTGTGTGTGTGCTCGGGGCCAAACATAAGAGGGGGCTTTTGAATTGCCTGCCGAGGTCGGTTTGCTTTAACCTCGATTGATTTTCAGTGGGTTTTCTTGGCGTGTAGCTCAGCCCTCTGGTTACTGTCTGGTTTAGTGTCTTGTGCACACTCAGGAAACGCCTCTGTTCTCTGCCACAGTTAAGTGCAATGCGTGAATGCAGCCCATACGTGGCTCAGTGTGGAAGAGAGGGTGACAGCAGGGGGGGTCCCCTTCTCAACCTTGGCTGGAATCGCACAGCCTTCCCAGTCCAGGCAGGACATGGATCTGAAAGGCCTCAAGTTTGGATCAGGACTCCAGTAACTCACCTCCAGCCGCTTCATAAGCCTCCGCATGACGGTTCGGTCTGGGGTCCCAGTGGGGAAAGGGATAAAATCTTGTTTGAAGGTGCTTTGACCGGTCCCCTCGTTATCACGGACAAACTAAAAAAACCCAGGTAAACAGCCATCACTAAAACAAAGCTGAGATCACCCTTTGGGAAACCACAGGTTCTGATTTCCTGTGCTAACTAGCTTGGTGCCCCCCGGGGGGGGATCTTCCTTACCCTTCTTCTCTCCTCTCCCCAGTTTCCAATCAGCACTTTGGTTGAGTACTTTGGCTCCACCTTCCAGCTGGGGACAGTGCATTCCTGGACATCTCTGCATAGATTGATCATGTTTGCCTTCCTTTCTCGGTCTCTGACCGAGAGCTTCTAGGGGTTCCTTTGTGGCCTTCCTTCATCTCAGGTTCTCCATTGTTGCCCATCGCCTTGGTTACCCTCCTGTGACACGGGTAATGGGAGATTCTGTTGCGATGCAATCCCTGAGCTCGATCAATGGGGGTTCAGGACTATGGGGCCAGATGTCCAGGGGACGCTTCTAGCTCATTGGCAAGCCTGGATGACGATCAGGAGGATAAAGGGAGTATATCTCTGGTATTGGGGGAGCCTCTTTTATCTGCACGTGGGATGCAACTCAAAGCCGTAGCATTTCATGTGCAGAAGCTGAAGGCGGCAGCCTCCCCGCAGGTTCTTTTTTTCCAGCTCCTCCCCCTTTTTTTTTGTTTTGCCTGAACCTGGTCAATTACACCTGCCTGGCAAAAGGATTAGGTACAAGACTAAGTTGCCATGTTCATATAACAGAGCAAATCAGCTGTGTTTTATTCCTGAATTGCAAGCACACAAATCTACATGGCCATTTCAAAAACGTCGTTTCTAACATTTATTATTCAGTCTCCAAATAATCTTGAGTCTCAAAGTCAGTGTGCAAATAAAACAAAATGAATGCCACGGACGTCTATGTGAAATACCACAACGAACCAATCATTTGGAATAGCCCATTAAAACAGCAGACACCAAGTCCAGTACCAAAGGACGGTATGAGGTGGCTGTGTTTCGTGGCCAGCCATGCCACTATGAAGCCAGCATGGAAAGCCCCCTCCTGACCGAGAGAGTCTCACTTGGTTCCCTTCTCTGTGGTGGGAAGCAAAGGCAGAACCTGGTAGGCCACTGCTCAAATTCCAAAGCGATTCAGCTTTTGTGCTCAGGCTGGTCCTAACTGGACTGAATTTGTGACAAGTGCAAGTTTTCTACTTCCTGACCAAATATTGTTATTCTTGTTAGTTCACAAGCCTTTAATGAAGCTGACAATATCATCCACTCCCTTTTTCCCGGATGGGAAACTGAGCCAGCCTCTCTCAAAAAAGTCTATAATCCCGTGGAATCCGTTCGCAAGATGGCGCCAGGTCACTGGGACCTGCTGGTCTTCCAGGCGCTTCTTGTAGAGCAGGCCGTCGTCTCTCAGGACGTCGTATTCGCAGGTCAGAATGAAGGTCTCGGGAAGCAGCGAGAGGACAGCCTCTTCCTCCAGAAGCGGTGAGCATTCAGGCAAAGTCAGGCTCTGAAGGGCCCCGTAGACATCCTCTTTGGGAGAAAGGCAGGAGGTGGGCTTATAGCCCCTGGCCTTAAACTCCTTCTGGA
Organism: Ptyas mucosa; assembly: GCA_012654045.1. Lineage (NCBI taxonomy): Eukaryota > Metazoa > Chordata > Lepidosauria > Squamata > Colubridae > Ptyas > Ptyas mucosa. The sequence continues at coordinate 24,963 of WNWU01000359.1, read as the reverse complement.
GGTGGTCCGCACTCAGCCACTTCCTGTGCTGCGCTCTTAGCTTCATCGGGACGTGCGACCCTTCCAAGATGTCTCCCAGGCACGAGGCATCTCCCGTCAAGCGCTGCAGCAGGTAGAAAGCGGCCCGTTCTCGGAACAGAAGCGGCACGGCACGGTTCTGCTGGTAGGAAGGCAGGTTGAAGTCTACCGCTTGGAGAACAGGGCAAAGGAGGATCTGAGCGCGCACTTTGGTGGGGCCCGATCTACTTGCTAAGATTTGGCAGACCCTGGCAGCGAGATTCCCGCCCGCCTCATTTCCAGCAAGGATGACCTGGCTGCTATCCACCCCGTAGTCCTCTGCGACCTTCAGAAAGTGGGTGGAGGCAGCAAGGCAGTCGTTGAGCTGGGCGGGGTGTCTGTATTCAGGAGCCAAGCGGTACCTGTAGGGAAGGAGGTGCACATGAACCGGAGGAAGACTTTGACCTGCTCCCTCAAGACGGGGGTGGGGAGAAGAGATGAGAAGCAGAAACCCTGGGCAATAAGAGGAGAAGCCCCCCCCTCTTGGTTGCCTCCCCCCCACGATTGAGAAGAGTGCTGGGAAAGCCTTCCCTTCCAGAAGGACTGTCTGCACTAGGAATATCTGCCTGGCAGCTCTTAGTTGGCCAGGCCCAGCTCCTCTTGCTTTGGAGGACCCCTTGCTCTGGCTCTTGGGGTTTATTAGCCAGGTACAAGGGGGCCCCGCCCAAGGCCCAGGCACCCACCCACCGACCCACCCGGGTCCTTTCACTTCCACCCTCCCCAGCCATGGTGCAGCGGGTTCAGGTGCCCAGCCCATCTCTGGGAGGGGACAGCTGCTGGTTTAGGATCCCTGATTTTAATTTCTCCTTCAGGGGGGAGTCTTGCTCCATTTGCTTATATCAATGAAGGGACATGGTGGTGACTGTTGGGGAGATCCAGCTAAGATTTCTGGGGATGTTGGCTTGTTCTCTTGGGCTGCCTTCTCTGCACTCCCAGGATCTGGGGTAAGAATACAAACCCCACTTGGGATGACTTACGCCACGGACACAACCACCGAATCGCTTTCTCGGGCCAAGTAACAGCAGAGGTGCTCCTGGCTCCCTGAAAGAAAGATCACTGGCATGACTGACTGGAAAGACAGCGCTTCAGCCTCCCTTCATTGGGTAGAAACCGCCCAAAAATATTTCGTCAAGATCCTCTGAGAAACAAGTCCTGAAGGGCAAATGGTCCACCAGTGCCTTGCAGGCACGAAGGCAGCAAAGCCCTTCCCTGGATCCTTTCCTTTCAATCAACTGGTTGCTTCCAAATAGATCCAGTAGTTCATGTACAGAAATCTACCTTTTTTCTTTCTTTCCTGATTTGGATCAGTTTAGTTTGGCAATTCAGTTCTGAAATCCAGCGACTCTCAGTTTGGGGAGCTGATCTGAATTATTCAGTACACTCAACATGAAGGATCCCAATGGGGTCAGATCAGCAAAGAATTAAAAATTCTCTCTCCCCCCCTCCCCCTCTGTATACCACTAATGTGTGGGAGTTGAATACAATGTTGGGCCAAATCTGTGTGTGTGTGTGTGTGTGTGTGTGTGTGTGTGTGTGAAATCCAGCAGGTTCTGGAGAACCGGTTGTGGAAATTTTGAGCAGTTTGTAGAACCAGCAAATACCACTTCTGGCTGGCCCCCGAATGTGGTGGGAATGGGGATTTTGCAGTATCCTTCCCCTAGAGTGAGGTGGGAATGGAGATTTTGCAGTATCCTTCCCCTGCCACGCCCACAGAACCGGTAGTAAAAAAAATTGGATTTCACTACTGGACTGCGCTTTCTCCATGGGGACAGCCTTCGGTATGAGCAAAGCCCCGCGTTCCTCTTCCCTTTGGAGGCAGCGGGCCTCCGGCGACGGGACTCACCCAGGCTGCCGAAGAGCCAGCCCCCTCCGTGGAAGTACACGATGCCCTTCCTGGGGCCGGCGGCGGAGGGCGCTTTGGGCAGGTAGAACCGGACAGGGATGCCCTCGAAGGCGGCGTCCTGGATGCAGAGGGTGGCGTCTCTCCTCCTCGTCCAGGCGTTGCGCACAAACCGGACGAACTGGATCTGGCTGCAGAGGTGCAGGTTCTCCAAGATCCGTCCCTTTCAAGGGGAGCAAAGCAGGTGCTTGAGCGGTTGGGCCGCCTGCTCCGGACCAGGCTCGGACCGCCCTGGAGCAGGGAAGCGGCCAGCCACCCGCGGAAAGGCCAGCTTGGCCCCGTGGGGGTCCTCGGCCTTTCCTCCCCCCCTTCACGGGTCTGTCCGGGGCCCTTAAAGCGCGGGGGCTGCCTCGGCCGCCTCCCTCGCTGCCAGGCAGCGCGCTACTTTCCTCGGGCTTCCGAAGCCCGGAGATTTTAGCCAGGGGTTCTCCAGGAGGGGCGGTATCCGCTCGCTCCGGGCTGCCCTTGGAGACGCGCCCCAGGCGCGGTGGTCCCGAGGGCGGCCGGTTTCTTGGGCGCGCCCCGGGACCCCCAGCTTAGCTTGCCCCACCGAGGGAACTCCCAACCGGCTTCATCGGCCCGGGGAGGGGCGCAGGCGGAATCCTCTCGACGCCCCCGCCTCGCCCGGCTCTGCCCCCTTTCCGCGCATCAGCAGCACCGCGGCTCTTCGGCAGAGCCTCCCCGGCCCCAGAAGCCTTTCCTCCCGTGGAGCGCGAGTTGCGGCCGGGCGCCTGCCTGCCTTCCTGCCTCTCTCGGAGCCGGCCGGCCGCCCGCCTTCTCACCAGGACCGCGGCCCCGATGCGGCAGGCATGGATGACGCGGAGCCTGGCCGGCTGTTCCAGCCCGGCCGGCAGCTCAGAGTTGGTGGCCTCGAAATAGATGCTGCCCAGCACCAGCAGGATCAGGGCGGCCAGCCCCGCCGCGCCCACCAGCGCCAGCAGCGCCTGCGGGAAGCCCATCGCCGAAGGAGGGAGAGTCGCCGCCGCCACCGCCGCAGCGCTGGGCCTCGAGCTTTGCGGGCGGAGCGGAGCGCCCTCGGACCACACCTCCCATCCTGCTCGGCCCCTTTGCCGGATTCAGGCGGGGCTTGTTGCTCTTGGGGCGGGAAGTCGTCCATGCAGCCCCTCCGGCGAGGACCACGGGAGCCCTAAATCTGACCCCTTCC
>WNWU01000359.1:0-20155 GCA_012654045.1 Ptyas mucosa | reverse complement strand
TGGCTCCTTTCCCTCAGGGTTGCTTTTTCTCAGTCCATAAATCGGTTATCTCCCCTCCTCCCTGCCTAGCGAGACCCACAGATGGTCTCCGCTCGGGTGTGCGGGTGTGGCCTTGTTCTGCCTCACCTCAGGAGGAAGGACGGATTAACCTTGCAAACCACAGGAAGGCACACTAATCCCTTGCGGGAAATGCACCTCCCCATTATTGTCTGCAGATCCATGGGTTGATCCAGACTGATGTTTTCACCAGATGGAAGCCATCTGGTGCAAGAAGCAGGTTTGTGCAGCCTTCTGTAGGATGAGAGGAGGGGACCATTCAGGTATCGGGGGTGGGGATGGGTGGGCATCAGAGTTGAGAGTTTGCTTCCCAACTTAAACAGGGACTGGCCACTAGAATCAGACGCAGCATCGCTTCGGTCCAGGGCTGGGGCAACAAAAAACGAGGACTGAGAATGGGGCCCTCTGCCTGCCCACTTTTAGCCACTGAGCCCTGGGAAGATTGCTGCTAGGAAGAAGGCAGTGGGCAGCCAACAACTGGGGAGCTAAACAACTTCCCCTGTGGCAGGTGCCCGTTCCCGTGGAACAGGTGCATCCTTCCTTGACTAGGCTGATCCGTGATGGGGGAGGATTTCAAGGACCTCCTGTACTGCAGAACTGAGCCTCTTAGACTCTGCTGAGCCTCTTCTGTCCCAGAGCCACAACAAGCAGACCACCCAAACCAGCAGGCAACTCCTGTGCTCGCCTCAGGCTTTTTAATGGTCCCGTTCTGTAGAATCCTGGCTTCCTCCCACAGCGTGCAATACCTCCCCTATCCACCAGAGGACTCTCCTGTCTAGGAAATCATGGCGGGGGGTGGTGGTGAGGCATTGGCTGTCTGTCTTTTGGGCTAAATGTTCAGTTGTAGGGATGGAGGAGCCAGCAAGGGAATCAACAGGATTATTTGCAGGATCCCCTGCCAGCTGGTGATCTGGTATTTGTGGGGGGGGGGGGGGGGGGGGGGGGGGGGAGTGTGACGATTGTAAGTGAGAGTACAGGTTATAAGTCACTTTTTCCAAGGCTGTCATAACTTCAAATCAGCATTGTTCAATGAATGGCTGTAAGTTGAGGACTATTGCATGCCTCTTTATGGTTTGAGCTGAACTGGGCATTGTGAGCTTGGATTCTGTGCCCTGCTACATTCCCCCAGTCCAGCGTAGGCGCATGACTGCCTCGTTGTTTATTCCTGCCTGAAAGATCAGGTGCCGAGCTGAAGCTTGCAGGATTCATATCCTGCCCCATTGTCTTCTCCTTGCAATCACATTCTTAATCTCGGTAATAAAATACTTAAGCCTCCTTCAGAATCTACTGACCTAATTTTGCCAGGGAATTTAATCTGTTGTGCATCGTGGCTGCTCTGCCTACCTAGCGCTCCTTTCTTCCTACATAAAAGGCCAGAGGGCTTTCTGGGTAACGCATGGGATGCAGGCGGGTCAAACATGAGGGAGGTGTGCCACCGCAAGAGGGGCTGTGGGGAGACCGACCTTCGCTCAAGGCAATGGAGATGACCACATGGCAGCCACAGGGCTCTGCGGGCTGGGTGTCAAGAGTCCAGGGGGAGAACTCCAGATAAAAGTTCCATCATACTCTTAATCCTGTGCTTATTATCCGAGGCGTAATAAGAAGGGCTGGGCTGCTGGGGGTTCTCAGGGGTTCGGAAGAACCTCTAGCTAAGATTCTATGCAGTTCGGAGAAACCCACCCACCCCACCCCTCCCAGGAATCCCCGTGCAGCCCGTTTTGGATGCAGGTAAGTGCAGGGCACATGTGGAGGCTCAGGGAGGGCGAAAAACGGGCCTACCGGAGGTTTGGGCCTGTTTCCGGCCTCCAGAGGGCCTCCGGAGCATGAGGAGGCTGTTTCTGCCCACCTGGAGGCTCGAGGAAAGCTTCCGGAGCCTGGGGAGGGCATAAAGGCCCCCCACCCCATGGTGCAGGAGGTCGACTAGGCCATGCCCACCATGGCCACGCCCACTCAACCGACCTGCCTGGATTGTGTCAGTTGTACCAGAGGGGATCTCTGGCTGTGTGTCCCAGGAGCTCCGAGGACCATTCTGGAAACTCCCATAGTTTTCTGCCTCTTGATTTTGCTGACCTTGTGAGGTGGCAAGCGGCCATTATGGCCAAAGCCTGGAGGGGCCACTTAGTGCCCTTCAGGAATCAAAGGTATTATGTATTCGACACTTTTTATTGTTTCTTTCTGCCTGATGCAATTGATAGATTATGAAATCCTTTGCAGGGCAGCCGTGAAATCTTTGCCCCCAAATCCCAGCGAGGGGTGGACAGAGAGGAAGAGAGGGAGGGAGGAAAAAAAAGAGAGAGGTGCCCTTCTCATCATAGGGGATTGGAATGGTGATCAGGAAGTCAAGAGGAGGAGTAGAGGGTAAGATAGGAGGGGAGAAGGAGAGAGAGGAACAGAAGAAAGGAAGGGGAAGGAGAGGAAAAGGAAAGGAAGAAAGGGAGGGGGAAAAGAATAGAGAAGGTTAGAAAGGGGGGAAGAAGGGAGGAGTGGGGGAAAGGAAGAGGAAGGAGAGAAGAGGAAGGAGAGGAGGAAAAGAAAGTAGAAAAGGATAGAAGAAGGGAGGGAAGGGAAAGAGAGAAGAAGCAGAAGAAGGCTTGCTGTAAAACAAGGGAGAAGAAAGGGTAGAAGAGCAACCCCGAATATAATTTAAAAATCTTTTTTTTCTTTAGAAAATAGATGTATATGTGGGATTAACTATGGATAAGAGAATATACATTTACAATATGTGTATAAGAAAGAAAATAAAAAAAACTTTTTTCAAAAAAAGGAAGTCAAGAGACAATTGGAATAACAGGCAAGTTTGGCCGTGGAATAGAAAAGGATGCGGGGCGAAGGCCAACGGAGTTTTGTCCAGGGAAGATTCAGAGCAAACACCCTTTGCCAACAACTGAGGAGGTGACTCTACAAATGGACATCCCCAGAAGGTCGATACCGAAACCGGGTTGATGATCTACTTTGCAGTCAAAGACGCCGAAGCTCCTTACAGGAGGTAAAAGCAAGAGCTGGGGCTGACTGCTCAGGCTCAGATCACCAGCTTCTCATGGCAAAGTTCAGGCTTTGTGGGAGGGATGGACGACGACAGAATGGGCTTCGGCCTCTCTCTTTTCGGATCACAGACTCATGGGAATAATGGGGACCTCTGGAGTATTACTAGAGCTGGACGCAAAGCACTTTTGAAATATTCAGGACTTTCCTTCCCCTCCCCCCCATGTGTGGGCATAGAAGCGCAACCCATCTGCCTTGGTGGATCTCTAGATCAGAGGTGAAATCTACTTACCTTCCTTACCGGTTCGGAAGTGCACACGCCCTGCACGAGGGTCACGTGTGCGCACACACCTGTGCATGCACAGAAGGTAAAATAATATTACTTCCTGGTTAAAACCAGGAAGTAATGATACCCAGGCGGCGATTGTTACCAGATTGCCGAATCACAGAGAAAAATCGCTACCGAATCGGGCGATCTGGTCCGATCCGGGAGCATTTCACCCCTGCTCTAGGCCAAGGATCACCTTAGTCCACCTTGGGTGGATCTGGCGGTCCCTCAAAGGGTTTTGTGCCTGGCCACCGCCTGTTAGGCAAACAGAGCTCATCTGTTCCGTTAACTCAAAGTATTTGGGGGCATGAGGGAAGGCAGGCTAAGAAGTGGGGGGGGGGATTAAGGGAGGCAGGTATCAGGCCACCTCACGGGAAGTGAAGCCATCCATTTCCCTGCCGCAGGTCTGCAGCCCCCCAAAAAACTTGGGAACTTTCCCATATAGTGAATATGTTGGCGGTCCAATGCAGGAGAATTTCTACACATTGTTAAAAGAAATTTATTTAGCTCCTTGGCTTCTTTTACTTTCTTAGCTGCGTTTATCAGCCCGCAGGACAGAAAACTGGAGTTGGGCCCAAAGGCGACAAGGTGAAATCCAGATGAGTCCAATCCTTTACTTGCTTACCGAAAGGGACGGCATCTCCCCAGATGAAGCTGCAACCTTCCCACAGAGATTCCAGGGTGGGGCTCCCCTGAACATCTCCCCCACTCCCCCATCCACCTCAGGGTGCCCACTGCACACACTCAGGCCTCTCCATGGGAGGTGCCTCCTCTTTCTCCCTGGAAAACGTTGGTGCTCCTGCCTGGGTCCCCACACCCAGCATTATGGTTATAAGTCTACGACCATGAGAGATCACCCTTCCCCCAAAAGAGAGATCACCTGTAGGGACACCCTGTCCTGGCACTAGGGAGAAGAAGCTGGGAGGGGCAGGGAGTGGCTAGGGAAAGACCAGCCAAGGCTGAGGGATTTCTAGAACCGCTCTAGGAACTGGATTATGCTTTTCATGCTCTTTCTCGTACTGGGAAACTCCAGGGGCCCCAAACCGGTCAGCAGGCAGATCCCGTGGAATCCATCGTTCAGGTGACGCCAGGTGACAGGCACCCCGTTGTCTTCCAGCCGTTTCTTGTACAGCAGGCCGTCGTCTCGGAAAATGTCGTATTCGCAGGTTAGAAGGAAAGTCTCTGGAAACTGTCGTAGGATGGCGTCTTCCGTCAGGAGCGGGGAAAGCATGGGCTCAAATGCTCTTTTGCATACTTGGTAAAGATCTTCTGAAAATGGACCGGGTACAAATGGTTCGTGTGCCGAGACTTTGAACTCCTCCGGAATGAGTTCTGCACTGATCCATTTCCGGTACTTTGCCCTGAGCTCCTGGGGAACGTGGGCATTGCCCATAACTTCTTCTACCTTGGCATCGGTTCCCAACAGATAGAGCAAGCCGAGAGAAGCAGCCTGCTTTTTAACTAATAAGGGGAAGGAGTGGTTCTGCTGATAGGAAGGCAGATTGAAATCCAGAGCTTGGAGAAAAGGGTAGAGCAGCACGTGGCCCCGGGCACGCGGCAGGTCGGTTCTCATCACCAGTTGCTGGGAAATGGCAGCAATGATGCCAGCTCCACTGCTGTCGCCAGCCAGCACAACCCGCTGGGGGTCCACCCCGTAACCCCCTGCGTTCTTCAGAAAGTGCGACACGGCAGCGTAGCAGCTGAGTTGCTGAGCTGGGTAGGGGTACTCCGGTGCCAAGGGGTATCTAAAGCAACAGAGAAGCCCCCCCCCAAAAAAGAGAAATAACTTTACAAATGCATTGGCATCCCTGTTATTCCTATTATTGTTGTTGATTTATTATAGTTACCTGCTTGCAACTTCCCATACTGTCAGTCGTCAACTTGTGCCTGTAAGGGAGCCATCCTATTATGGTCACAAGTGCCCATTAATCCAGACGGCCTTGCTTAAGGACCCTCACCCCCTGCTCTCCCTGATGTGGCCATTAAATGAACGTGTGGGTTGTCAAGCTGAACACACACCTGCCCCCCCCCCCGCAGCAGCCCATGCTCTGCTTTTGCCCTCAGGCCGCCCGCAGGCCTTGGTCTGCTGCCCACACAACCACCCAGGACTGGCAGGACTCGGCTGCTGTTCAACCAGCTCCAGGGCCAACCAGTAACCCCCGGCTGGCCTTTCTGCTCCTTGCTGTGGAGGGCCCAGGCGCTGCCACATGGGGCCGGGTTCCCTGCAGAGACTTCCCCAAGGCTGTGCTCACCATCCTGCAGGGGGGCACTCTTTGTTGGTAGAGCCTCCCTAAAGGCAAGGTGGGTGGGTGGGTGGCAAGCAGCCTCGCCTACCGGAGGCAGCAGTACTGGTGGCTTCTGCTGGCAGCTTTAGACCCTCTGGGGGACTGAGTGGCCCCATTGAGAGCAGGCCAAGGCCTGCGGGGACCTGGAGGAATGTTGGGGGAGACGGGTTGGGGGCCTGCTGCAACACCCCTGTGCAGCCCATATATCTCTGAAGGAAGAGGGCAGAGGCTGAGGTGGGGAGGAGGGGCACCTTTCCTCGGTCCCCATCATGACCCGGTTTAATTGAGGGGCCCTGAACTGCCCACTTTCCGCCTGACCCTCCAGGGTGGATGGAAATGATTGAAGACAAAAACCCAGTGCAATCCGGACCAGCGGGAGCTTCCACACCGTCTTCCGGGGCAGCCCCACATGGAACACATTGCAGTGCCCCAGTGGCAAGGTGGCCAGGGCATGAGGAGCCATCTCAGGAGCCTCATGGGTGCAAGAGGACGGCCCCGCTGCCGGCTCCTGCCATCTGCTCATCAAGCCCAGACTGTGAGATACACTAACCTTTCTAACTACAATTCCCCCTCCCCATTTCTAATCCTGGAACTGGCTCCAGATGGGCACCTGATCAATGGTGCTCAAAGCTGCTAAGAAATCCTGGAGCACAAGGATGGGTGGGTGCCCCCCCAGCCCCCCCCGCCCCCCCCGGCCCCCCCCAGCTCTGTCTAAGGTCAAATGTGACCCAGGCCATCTCTGTGCTGTGCCCTGGTCTGAAAGTCACCCAAAATGGGTCCGGATAATCTGTTTCTTCCAAAAAGGCCTTAGTCCCTGCCCCCCACCCCTCCCCTTCTCCTCAGGGAATCTGAGCAGATGAGTGAATGCAGAAGGGTCATCTTTTACACATGCCCCACCCAGCATGCCCAGTTCCTAAAAAGTTTAAATCGGGAGGGGAGGGTTCTCAAGAGGAGAGTCAAACTGGAAACATCCATGGAGCGCAGCCAGCTGGCTGACCGTTCGGGTGGCTGTAGATGTGGAACAGAGAGGGGCTGGCTGGAGGCCGAAGGTCAGAAGGCTACCCAGCGATGGAGGTCAGCCTTCTGTGAGGCAGCCAAGCTCAGCCCACTTACTGGATGCACACGACCACTGTGGCAACCTCCCGGGCAATGAGACGGCACAACCGTTCGTAGGCTTCTGAAATAAAACCCAAAAATGGTTGCACTGATTAGAATGTCTCACTATATCAGCCCTTTAATTTATAGGCTAATGCATGCATTCCTGGAACAGGATGATGTTTTCTAGTGTAGAGGCATGTATTTAGAAAAGAGATGAGGACTTCCAGTGATGTTTCAGCCTCTTAAAGGTAAATGCAAAAGAAACCTTGATTTGGCCCTGATATTATCCAGAATGGATTTTTAGTTCACCATTTGAGTATTAAAACATTTATGGTGTTATTTGGAAAAATAAATGGATGTTCATGCTAAGATCCAGCTGAAAGCCATAAATGACTGATAGCAAACTACCGTATTTTTCGGAGTATAAGATGCACCGGAGTAGAAAATGCACCTTAGTTTTTGGGGAGGAAAATAAGAAAAAAGCTGATTGGCAGGTGGATCTGCCTCCCGGAATACCCCCGCTGTTCCCAGAGGTGAATTTTAGCAACAGGTTCCTTGGTTGTGAGCTCTGTGCCTTGCTCTTTTGGGCTTTTTTTTTTTTTGCCTCTGAAAATTCTGAAACTCTGTTTCAGAAAAAACTTTTTTCCTGCCTCTGCAAGCCTCCGAAACAGAGCTTCAGAAAAAAAAGCCTCTGAAGCTCTGTTTGGGGGCTTCTTTTCTGATGCTTTTTTCAGCCTCTGAAACCTTCGTTTGAGAAGCTGGGTGGGGCTACATTCGGAGTATAAGACAGACCAGATTTCCACCCTCTTTTTTGGGGGGGGGAAGGTGCGTCTTATGCTCCGAAAAATATGGTATTTCATTCATGCCATTAAGTGTGCGTGGGGGGGGGGGGGGACACAATTTATTTTATTTTTTGAGGAAAAAATTGTGAGGAAGACTTGCCAATGAAAACCTGAGAAGAGCAGGGCCTCTTATCTGCTTACATGTTAACATCCTTCTAGACCTGTGAGAAATATGGACAGGAGATCTTTAACAGTAGCCTGGCAATTGTTTGATGAGAGGATCGACTGTTTATCCAGGCACCACCCTTGGCCTGCTGCACGAGGACCCCACTCAGCCCCTCTTGCCAACCAGTGGTGCTACTCACGGGGGCTGCCAAAGAGGCCCGCTCCTCCGTGAATCCAGACCAGTCCTCGCCTGGGCTCGGCATCTGTTCTCCTGGGCCAATAGACCCTCACTGGGACCGCCTCAAAAAGCATCTCCTCGATGGTCAGGTCAGGTGCTCTCCCCGGGGGGATCCCGTTGATGAGTAGCCTCCATACCACGTATTGGGGGCAGATGCCAACTTTCTCCAGAATCACAGCCTGCTTGGGGGAGAGAAACACAAGGAAGAAGAAATCTAACTCGGCAATGCGTGAAGAGTGTATGCAGAGGCCACCCAAAGCGTGTTTCCTTTGACCTGCTCTGCTGGGAGGCAAATCCTTTCTCCACTGCAAGAGAAATTTGCCGGCTTCCTTGTGCGGAGGACAGAGGCATCTTGACCTGTTTCACCACGTAAGGATTTGATCCAATAAGATCCCCAAATCCAAGCACGGAAGCGAATGGAAGTATCCTATCAGGCACACCGAATAGCTTGGAAAATTCAGATGGTCTTGGGCAAATGAACTTTGCAGACTGCAGGGTCCAATCCAGCAGGGCACGGCTTGTGTTCTTCAATTGGGAAAAAGACACAAGGACACCCAATGCCAAGGAAATGGGGCATGGGGAAACGTCTCCAAGCAGCAGTCCAGGGATCTGTTGACGGGCGGTCTCCCTCGGGGCTCTGCACTGATCCCAGCCCTTTGGAGACCCAAGGAAGCCCTGCGAAGAGGACCTCTCCGGGGGGGTTGCTGCAAAGAGACACCCGGCAGGGAAGGAGGGAGGCAGGCATGCATGGTTGGGATTCCTGGCTGGAGGTGGAGAAGGCAGCATCGGATGAGAGCAAGAAAGTGGCAAAGGGGAGATGGGTTCCAGGCAATCTGCAAAACCCTTCCTGATTTTCTACAAATACTGCAAATTGCCCCTTTGGAGTTCCAGTGAGGGAATTCAGTTTTTTTTTACTACCGGTTCTGTGGGTGTGACAGGGGAAGGATACTGCAAAATCTCCATTCCCACCCCACTCCTGGGGGAAGGATATTGCAAAATCCCCATTCCCTCCCAACTCCTGGGGGAAGGATACTGCAAAATCTCCATTCCCACCCCACTCTGGGGCCAGCCAGAGGTGGTATTTGCCGGTTCTCCGAACTACTCAAAATTTCCACTACCGGTTCTCCAGAACCTGTCAGAACCTGCTGAATAGCACCCCTGCTTTGGACTCTTGGGAGCACCCAGTTGAGGCCCATGCCTTGCCAGGCAGACTCACGGAAAGGAAAGCCAAAGTCCGGGGAAAGAGGCTTACCAGTTCGAGGAAAACGTTCATGATCAAATTGATCAGGCGCAGTTTCGCCCCCTGGGTGATTCCGGGCGGGATTCGCGTCCTGGTGAAGTCATAGTAGAGGGTCCGGAGAAGTAAAAGTGCGACTGAGGCGCTGAAGTGAAGCGCCAGCATCCACAGCGCTTGGCTTAAGGTCATCTCCATCTCCACGGGAAGGTCAAAGTATCAGGCCAAAGATCTCCTTCGGCCTCGGTCTGGGCAGGCTGCGTTTTCACACAGTTCTTTTAAACAACGGGAGACGGGCACAGCTCGATGGCCTTTCTTTCAGGATTTTAATTGTGCACTTGGCATGTTTATGTAATTCATGTTGCAAGCTCCTAACAAACAGAACTCCTTTGAAATCCTTCTCGTCTTGATGATCCCGTGGGCCAACGTCAGCCTTGTTCTACTGGATGATCACCCTGCAGATTAAATGAGACTGTTTATCTGTTTATATCCCTTAATTATGGGCTACAAAGGCAGGTTCTGCCCTAGGTGAGCTTCTGCAAACCACGTTTCGTAACAGAAAATTGGCTATACGTTGATTTACAGAAATTGAAGGTTTTTCATTTCATTTTCATTTATTTAGATTTATATACCGCCCTACTCCCGAAGGACTCAGGGCGGTGAACGGGCACAGAATAAAATACATAGATACAAAAGTTAAAACATAAAATAAAACCAAATTAAATAGTTTAGCCCCAGACAATTAAAAACCCAATAATTTAAAATGATTTAAAAATTTCAATTTAAAAGAATTTAAAAGAAAAGAAAAGGGGAGAAGGTTAGGCCAGGCCGGCTTGCTGAAATAGAAGAGTGTTAAGCGCATGGCGAAAAGTGCACAGATCCGAGATCCTCCGTATCTCCGGGGGGAGCTCGTTCCAGATAGTGGGTGCCCCCACAGAGAAGGCCCTCCCCCTGGGGGCTGCCAGCCGACACTGTTTGGCCGACGGCACTTGGAAGAGCCCCTCTCTATGAGAGCGTATCGGTCGGTGGGAGGCTGTTTGTGGTAGTAGGCGGTCCCGTAAATAACCAGGTCCTAAGCCATGGAGCACTCTAAAGGTGGTAACCAAAACCTTGAAGCGCATCCGGAAGACCACCGGGAGCCAGTGCAGCTCGCGCAGGAGAGGTGTCACTCGGGAGCGCCATTTCGTTCCCATAACCACTCTGCGCCAGTTAGAGCCTCCAGGTGCTCCTCAAGAGGAGCCCCATGTAGAGAGCGTTACAGTAGTCCAGGCGGGAAGTGATGAGGGCATGAGTGACTGTGTGTAGGGAGTCCCGATCCAGAAAGGGACGCAACTGGCGAATCAGGGAAACCCGATGAAAAATCCTCCCGGTCACGGCCGTCAAATGCTCTTCTAAAGACAGTCGTGAATCCAGGAGGACACCCAAGTTGCGAGCCCTCTCCGTGGGGGCCAATGATTCGCCCCCAATAGTCAGCGATGGCACCAGCTGACTATATCGGGACGTCAGAAACCACAGCCACTCGGTCTTGGATGGGTTGAGCCTGAGCCTGTTTCTCCCATCCAGATCCGCACGGCCTCCAGACACCGGGACATTACTTCAAGGGCATCGTTGGGATGGTCTGGGGTGGAAATGTACAGCTGGGTGTCATCAGCGTACTGGTGGTATTTCACCCCGAAACCACGGATGATCTCAGGTTTTGGCACAAATAGAACTGTGGCTGCAGGATTTTAAGGCCCTTTTTTTGGAAAGGGGATCCATTGGGGAGAGAAATACGCTGTCTTTTATTCCACCCCTTAGTATATATATATATACTCCAGTAGGCATATGTATGAATCCAGTCGGTAAGGTTGCCCTGCCCAAGCCCACTGGCCGCTTATGTCTTAGGTACGTATCTGGGACTGTAACAAAATAAAAATGTCAGTGCAGATAACAGTAAAAAGCAGGTTAGTGTAGCTCACCTCTTTTTAGGCTTCTACTTCAAGGCCTCTGGTCCCGAGCCAGTCCGCAAGCCAATTTATGCTTTGCAGCAGGCACTTCCGGGTCTCTTGGGAAAGTTCTCCTTCAGGCGTCTCTGTGCAAGAGCTGCCAGGACAGGCAGAGCCACTTGCAGGGAGAGGGGCCCGGCGTCCTTCCCTTTGACCAACCGGACCTATTTGGCCAGACGCTTCTTGAAGAGGGCCTAGAAGGAAGAGGAGGCTGGAAGGGGAAGGAGAGGCATCGAGGGCCGGGAGAGAGGTGACCCAGGGCTCGGGAGAGGGAGCGCTTTGTCCCAAGCAGCCCCACCAAGCAAACCAAGTTTGGGAAACCTCGCTGGGCCCCCTGGGAATGGGGAGCATTCCCCAGTTATCCAATGGAGATGTATTTGGGGCCCTCAACAGAAACACAGACATTGCCTGGAGCAGAGGTGGGTTTCAGCAGGTTCTGACCAGTTCTGGAGAACCGGTAGCAGAAATTTTGAGTAGTTCAGAGAACCGGTAAATACCACCTCTGACTGCCCCCGCCCCCAGCGGATCGGGAGGAAATGGGGATTTTGCAGTATCCTCTCCCTGCCATGCCATCAAGCCACGCCCACCAAGCCATGCCTTGCCCACCAAGCCACACGCACAGAACCTGTAGTAAAAAACCCTTCATACCTAACTTACCTCTTCCTTGGCCATGCACTCAGCGTGGGGCTGCCCTTGAAGGCCACACGTGGGATGCTTTCATTCTGTGGGCTGCTGCCACATCTTTTGGATTCAGCTCCAGGTGCTGGGGATCTCCGGCAAGCCCTACATGGCAGGCCCACCCGTCCCCTTAGGCTTCTGGCTCCCCCAGAGGGGGATGCTGCAGGGCCTCCCTCCAAGGGGTGAAATCCAGCAGGTTCTGACAGGTTCTGGAGAACCGGTAGCGGAAATTTTGAGCAGTTCAGAGAACCAGCAGAGAATCATCTCTGACTGGCCCCAGAGTGGGGAGGGAATGTAGATTTTGCAATATCCTTCCCCTGCCACCCCCATCAAGCCACACCTCACCCACCAAGCCATGCCCACAGAACCTGTAGTAAAAAAAATTGGATTTCACCACTGCTCCCTCCGAAGAGTGTCTCCTACTGGGGTGCAGGGGGGAAAAGCCCTTCAGTGTTACGGCACCTGCCCTCTGGCAGCCCCAACGCCTTTGGGGCCCCTTAAGATGGTCTTGAAGGTCCATCCCGGTGTTCCCTCGGGACTTGGCCCGGGGCGGAGGTGAGCTCATCCGGCATGGCGTGGCTGATGATGCCCCCCCCCCCCCAAATATCACCATTCCTGGTTGTTTTTATGGGGACTATTATATTCCGTTTTTATTGTACGCTTCCTGGAGTCACATTTAGTGAGCACGTATGCGCGCATACACACACACACACACACACACACACACACGGAATAGGGACACCTAAACCTAAAGAAAACTCTCAGGATGTCATTCTGGTGAAAGTCCCATGGATTGAAAACAGCTCTGGGCAACACTGGGAGTGAAATGACTGCTTGGCTCCAAACAAAGTCAAGCTGCTTGGTCACTGCCTGAGGGACTCTGTGTGGCCCCCCCACCCCACCATGGGCACTCTCTCGGTTGGCGGATGGAATCAGTGGCTGTTTGGCCTCCTTCAGGCTGGGGTTGGGGTCTAAGGTGGGTCTTCTTTACTCACTCCTCCTCTTCTCCCCTGCGGGCAGCCGTTGCCCCCAGTGGCAGAGGGGCCCAGGACAGGGCTTGCCCACTTGGGGCCCTCTGGAGGGATCTCTCCCCCCAAGGGATTGTCATGTCTTCTGCCCACCCACCCAAGGAGCCTGCCGGTCCCTGCCCTTCTTGCACAAGGCACCTCCTCAGGCACCTTCTCCTGTCAGAATGGCCTTGCCACTTGCACACCTCTGCGCCCCTCCTCCCTCCCTGCCCTTTCCCCCTTTGCCTTTGGCTGGGGGCAGAAATG
Source organism: Ptyas mucosa (assembly GCA_012654045.1). Lineage (NCBI taxonomy): Eukaryota > Metazoa > Chordata > Lepidosauria > Squamata > Colubridae > Ptyas > Ptyas mucosa. Next base: position 7,049 of record WNWU01000359.1, on the reverse strand, counting down.
AAAGGAGCAGACCGGGACTAGTGGTTTGCATGTTTACTGAAGCTCGGAAGGTATACACGAAGCCGGTCGCCATGGTCTCTTCTAGAGGCTCAGCAAACAGGCTGAACCTGTTTCAGAAAAGGAGGGCAAGGGAAGAGGAGGGGGCAGGAGAAAAGCGAGAGGGAAGCAGCGTCTACCAGGAATGGTCCCCTCAGACTTTTGCACAACACTTTTGCCAGGGAGAAAGGTCTCTTTGGAGGCAGAGTGGGAGGGAGGCACAGTTGAAGGCGAGGTCCTGCCAGGAGACAGAATGAATGCCAATGGGTGAAGGAGACTGGCACGAAAGGCCTCCAGAGCCTTTTTTAGGAGCAAATCCTTTTTTTGTTTGTTTGTTTTCTCTACCTGTGGGAATAGAGATTGACTGAAAGAGCCGCACTGAGTTTTCCAACAGATGGATACTCCCGCAGACTGCAATCCCTGTCTGTAAAGAGACCGAGACTGCCACTGTTCGGCATCCGGCCACTCTCCCGGCCCCAGTACCCCTCTGCCCCTTCGACTGCCCACTTGGGAGATCCTCTTTCCTTGTAATGGGGAAAGCCCATTATGTGTCATGGCACAACTCCCAGTGCTGACACCAGGCTACCCGACTGGTGGGCTATGAAAGGGAGGGCGAGGGCGAGGGTTGGTGGGCTGTCTTCTGGCCAGGTAAGCAGGACAACTGGGTGAACTCACAGGGCCAACATCTGTGGGGTAAGGTGAGGAAGAACAAAGCAGAGGAATGAGGCTGAGGGATTTCTAGAACCGCTCTAGGAACTGGATGATGCTTTTCATGCTCTTTCTCGTACTGGGAAACTCCAGGGGCCCCAAACCGGTCAGCAGGCAGATCCCGTGGAATCCATCGTTCAGGTGACGCCAGGTGACAGGCACCCCGTTGTCTTCCAGCCGTTTCTTGTACAGCAGGCCGTCGTCTCGGAAAATGTCGTATTCGCAGGTTAGAAGGAAAGTCTCTGGAAACCGTCGTAGGATGGCGTCTTCTGTCAGGAGCGGGGAAAACGTGGGCTCAAATGCTCTTTTGCACGCTTGGTAAAGATCTTCTGAAAACGGACCGGGTACAAATGGCTCGTGAGCCGAGACTTTGAACTCTTCCGGAATGAGTTCTGCACTGATCCATTTCTGGTACTTTGCTGTGAGCTCCTGGGGAACGTGGGCATTGCCCATAATTTCATCAACATTGACATTCTTTCCTGTAAGATAAAGCATGCCAAGACGGATAACCCGTTTCTTAAATAATATGGGAACGGAGTGGTTCTGCTGATAGGAAGGCAGATTGAAATCCAGAGCTTGGAGAAAAGGGTAGAGTAACACGTGGGCCCGGGCACGCGGCAGGTCGGTTCTCATCACCAGTTGCTGGGAAATAGCAGCAATGATGCCAGCTCCGCTGCTGTCACCAGCCAGCACAACCCGCTGGGGGTCCACTCCGTAGTCCCCCACGTTCTTCAGAAAGTGCGACACGGCAGCGTAGCAGCTGAGTTGCTGAGCTGGGTAGGGGTGCTCCGGTGCCAAGGGGTATCTAAAGCAACAGAGAAGCCAAAAAAAAAAAAAGCCTTACAAATGCATTGGCATCCCTGTCATTCCTATTGTTGTTGATTCATTGCATAATCACCCAGATATTTAGTCTGGATTTTGCCTTTTTATCCACCCATCGAGTCCTTTCTAAGGACCTGGGACAGGCAAATATTGTTTGATGGTTTTAAAGGTATCTTTGTGAAGATGTCATCTGTTTCAAGTTGAGTTTTGCAATTTTGTCAGTGCAGATGGTGTTCAAGGGATGCTCCAGTTGCTCTGGGATTGCACCCAAGGTGCCTATGGCAGTTGGTACTGTATTTGCTTTCTTTTGCCACAGTCATTCTATTTTTGTTTGCAGGTCTTTGTATTTTCTTCTTCTTATTGATTTATTATAAGTTCCCCACCTTCAAAAACTGCTCCGGCGGCAAGGGGTTAATTAGCCACCTGAAGGGCCTCCCGTTGCACAGGATGGGACCACTGCCCAGGGAGTGGGGGTGGGGAGGCACGGTCATGTGACACAGCCAACCTGATCCCACGTACCTGATGCACACGACCACCGTGGCGCTTTCCCGGGCGATGAAGCGGCAGAACCTTTCGTAAGCTCCTGAAATACCACAAGGAATTGGTTGCATTGGCTCTTGGGTAAGAACGTCCCACTTCTCCCACCCACAACTTGTAGGTTTCTATCTGAGCACATTCAGTTTTCCCCCTGTGGTCCTTGGATGCTGCAGAAGAACGAACCACTAAGCTCAAACATCTGTCTGTGCCTTTTGCAACTGAATTGTTTGCAGGACTTACGGGGGCTGCCAAAGAGGCCCACTCCTCCGTGAATCCAGACCAGTCCTCGTCTGGGCTCGGCACCTGCTGTCCTGGGCAAAAAGACCCTCACTGGGACCGCCTCAAAAAGCATCTCCTTGATGGTCAGGTCAGGTGCTCTCCCTGGGGGGATCCCGTTCATGATTTGCCTCCATATGATGTATTTGTGGCAGACACCAAGTTTCTCCAGAATCAGGGCCTGTTCAGGGGAAAACAAGAAAGAAATCCATCCATAACTTATGAGGTATTTGTAAGGATATGCTTCAAAGCTGATTTTTGCTGCTTCTTCCTTAGAAAGAACTTTCAAAGTCATCCCCCCCCCCCCCCCAATGAAACAGAATGAAAGTGATAAAACGGCAGAAGGAATATTTGGCAATTCATGTGCTGTCCAAGCCTGTAGACATTTTGGGACATGGGAAGCACTTAACCCTCATGCAGGCAACCGTGCCTTCTTTTCAAAGAAGGGGGCCACCGGCTCACTCCAGAGATTTGAGAGGGCTGCAAAGGGAGGGAGGGGTGGGTGGGAGGCATGAGTGGGATTCCTCCGCTCGAGGTGGGGAAGGCAATGTTGCAGGCCAACAACCAGATCAGAAAGAGAAAGCGGCAAAGGGGAGGTGGGTTCCAGGCAATTGGCAGAAACCAATTGTTTTTGGCACACCCACACCCACACCTCAGATTTCCTACAAGTTGTGCAAATGCCCCTTCAGACACTCGGGCTCACCCAGCCGAGGCCTGTGCTGGCCAGGCAGAACCACAGAAAGCAAAAACAGGGTCCAGGGAAGGGAGCTTACCAGTCTGAGAACAAGGCTCATGGCCAAATTCATCAGACGCAGTTTCGCCCCCTGGGTGATTCCCGGCGGGATTTGCGTCCTGGTGAAGTCATAGTAAAAGGTCCAGCCGAGGAGTAAAAGTGCGACCGAGGCGCCGAAGTGAAGCACCAGTGCCCACAGCGCCTGGCTTAAGGTCACCTCCGCCGCCATGGGATGGCAGAGACCAGGCTGTTTCGGTACCAGGGAAGTTGAAGTCGTTTTATGGCTTAATCTCGCTAGTTTATACTCCATCAGGTGTGTAGGCTGTTTTCAAGTAGGACTGTCCCACCCACCCACATGTTCATTAGAGAAATAGAAAGGGAGGGAGGGATGAAGTTCATGGTGTGATTAATGCTTTTATTCATGGCTTAAATATGGCATCTGTCATAATTATGAAAGTTATCTTGCAGAGTCCTGAAGAAACCAATGTCTTTCAAAATCCAATTATTGAGCTTATATCTGTCAGTACCAGTTTCATCCCACTTGCTCTTCATCATTTCTGCTGATTATTGAGCAACCTTCCCAACAGAGGAATGGCTTAGGCAGGTTTTGAGTCCTCTTCGAGACAACCCCAGAAACTCACTCCCAGGAAGTTTGCAATTTGGGCTCCAGTACTTTAAGGAAATCAGAAGAAGACTGGATCTCTTAAACTGCAGGCCCTGCCAGCTTTTACGGGGACCGTTAAGGTAAAGGTTCCCCTCGCAGATAAGCACTAGTCGTTCCCGACTCTAGGGGCCTTTGCTCATCTCCATTACAAAGCCGAAGAGCAGCGCTGTCCGAAGACGTCTCCGTGGTCATGCGGCCGGCATGACACAACACCAAAGGCGCACAAAACGCAGTTACCTCCCGACCAAAGGTGGTCTCTATTTTTCTACTTGCCTTTTTTTACATGCTTTTAAATTGCTAGGTTGGCAGAAGCTGGGACAAGTCACGGGAGCTCACCCCATTACACAGCACTAGGGTTTTGAACGGCTGAACTGCCACCCTTTCTGATCGACAAGCTCAGCGTCTTAGCCACTGAGCCACTGCATCCCATACAGGAAGTCAAATCTTAAAAATCTGGTTCTGCTGAACTTCTGTCTCCTTGGGTTTCTGTGAATTAGGGCAGCATCTACTTGGCCGATGGGTCAACTGTCCCAGGTTGCACGAATGTGACCGGTTGGGAGGTGGGGTGGCTGCTTCTGGGCGTGGGAGGGCATGCCTGTGAGTGGCCAGAACTGCAAGCGGGCATTATGGAATCCAGGCTAGGCAGGGTGCTTTGAGCACATACGCTATCGAATACAAGATCCCTGGGAACTCGGACTCCCTGGGAACAAGGCTCGGACAAGGCCATGAGCCTTGGGGAAAAAAGCAGCCTGAGTGGGAGCGGCTTACGGGAGCAACCTGAAACTTTCCCCATGGACGTTACTTATGGGAACCCAGCAGGGAAGGTCACAATAGTGACCATGGGAGACTGTAGATGCCCTGCGAGCCAAACGCCAAGCACCTGGATCGTGATCACCTGACTGTGGGGATATGGGACGGCTGGAACTTTGAGGACCCGTCATAAATGTGACTCATTCAGCATCATCGTCCTGTCAAATGGTTGCTGAACGAGTCATCATTAAACACCTTCCTGTGCCACATTCAAATTCTGCATCCATTGAATTTTGACTGTTAAAATAAGTCTCTAAATAAGAGCTCCAAGGTTATTACCAGGTTTTCTAATTCAGTCCAGACCCTCCGTGTTTCCCTTTGTCTCCCTAGTGCTAGTGCAGCATAAGATTTGAAGACAGGGGATCAGTCAGCTCTACCGGACAGATGTGAGGTGAGAATTTAAAATGTTTTATTTTGGTCTTATTAATTATTGAATCTTGCAATTTGAACTAACGATTAGCTCGCCACTCCACATCTTGCGACTGTCCCCTTTGTCAAAGCAAAAGAAGCACAAAAGTGGAAATCTGGACCACTTTTGTTATCCTGTTGTGGCCCGCCAGCGACCTGTGCGGATTATTGCGGATCCCGACAAGGAGGATGGTGTGGTGCTGCGCCAGCAGCCTGTGCAGCTGGCGCTCGAGTTGGACAGCGAGGAGGCTGAAGAAGATGCGGTGCCAGACGCAAAGATTCAGTCAGGGCCTTCAGAACCTCCAGAGGCCCCAGGAAGACTGCCTAGGCTGTTATGTAAGACTAAACTGTGCAGTATTTAAAACCAAGTCTCTCAAGCCATTATTTTGTATGCCCAGAATTGCTTCAACAGTGAGCTGATGGCATGTAAATTTAATAAATAAAAGAAATGAACAATTAGAAGCTTGAGTTGTTGTAGGCACCGAGGAGCAGACTAATCCGGACGCTGCAGTTCAGTCCTACAAAGGGCTGCCGGTAAGAGATTTTAATCTCGGATTATGGCTCTGAAGAACAAGCTGTGCTCTGAAGCATCTCCTGACCGATCTTGAAAACAGGCAACTGAGAATACACGGGAAAGTGTCATCATCTGTTTCCGGTGAATTTTCTGCCACCTCACCCCCATCCCTTACCCAAATGGCTGGCTCTGCCTTCCTTCCTTGTTACAATAGTTAACTGTCCTTCTCAGTCCCCGAGGTGATCCTTTGTAAACGAGGGTCGCCACAGGCGATACCACACATCTAATCCCTTCGGTGGGATTCTTCCATTGGCTCCCCACAGCTCTTTTTGTCATAGCTGCCCTCCTCATACCGCTGCCCAATGCTGAAGGGGCAAAGGGCGCTTGCTCTGATGCCATGTGCATTTACGGTACAGACATGGGAACCGTGGAGTGACCAAAAGTAACTGCATACTATAAATGGGGTTGGGGTTGGGGTTGGGGTTGAGGTTGGGTTTTAGGGTTAGGGTTGGGGTTGGGGTTAGGGCACGGCCAGGGCAACGAGCCTGCAAACGTAGCCAATATGGAATTATAACTACAGCCAGATTCCTGCCATCAGGACAAGAAACTTCCAACAGCCACAATGCAGCGGAAGAGCTTCATCGCTTTGGAGCATTCCAGAGCAGTTTGCCCATTCCAGGTGAGTTTGCAGCCTTAATATACAGTTAGGATTTGGGAAGGAGCCCTCGAAGTTCCTTTAGACGCCATCTTTCCGTCCCAGCTCTTCTCCAAGCAACCCAACATGTTCTCCTTCGTTAGCGATATAGGAAGGGAGGCCCCCTTTTTCGGTAGGCAGTCTTCCAGTGAGAGTCCGAGTTCTGCGGTCAAAGAAGGAACAGCAGCCACAAAAAGAAATAACCCTTTTAGTGGGAACGTAAGGTTATTTTGTATCTCTATTATTAAACGCCTTATTATTAACATTCATAGGGCAACAGGAGGCTCAGGGACTATAACGCAGGCACAGAAGGAATCCCGCTTCAAGACTTAAACCGAGTTAGGGTTTAGGGTTGGGTTTAGCAGTTAGGGTTTAGGGTTTGGGTTTGGGTTAGGGTTTTTTTTACTTTTTTTTTTTACTTTTAAAAGCATTTTTTCTACAACCTCTTCGGCCAAAAAAATGCTTTTTAAAATGGTTTTGTTAGCCCCCTTTGTTGTCCTGGGACGTTTTAGGACTGTGGGGGAGGGGGGAGCAGTAGCAGAGGGTGGGGATGAGGCCGGAGGCTGCAACCACCCAGTTTAGGGAAGGAGGCAGGTGGGCAATCAGCCTTCCCTCGAAGTTGAAGCCCCGGTGAGTGTTTGAATGGAAGACCCAGATTGCTTCATAGCGAGATGGGGGGAAATTTGATCCATCTGTAACTTCATTTCAAGTTTCTTGCTGATAAAACCCATCATCCACAATGTAATCCCAGATGAAAGGGTTGACCTGTTATTTGTTGCAAGGAGGGTGGGGTGGGGTGGGGTGGGGTGAACACGGAAAGGCCAGAATTAAACCCTCTTGACAGTTG
>WNWU01000358.1:483174-497013 GCA_012654045.1 Ptyas mucosa | reverse complement strand
TCTCCCTTCTAGCACTGATGATGTTACCTAGCTGGGTAATGAAACGTCCACAAGAAAACAAACAAGCTCAGAGACCACCCAGGACACCACAGCCACCTCTCCTCCTCCTCCTTTCCACAGCCCCCCTTCCCTTCTAGCACTGATGATGTTACCTAGCTTGGTAATGAAATATTTACAAGGAAATAACCAAGCTCAGAGAGCACCAGGGACCCCTTCTCCTTCCTTCCTTCCTTCCTTCCTTCCTTCCTTCCTTCCCTCCCTCCCTCCCTCCCTCCCTTTCTTTCTTTCTCCTCCTCCTCCTACAAACTCGGAGACCACCAAGGACCCCTCAGAGCCCCTCTCAATTGGAAGGGATATTTTACTGGAGGAAAAGGACAATTCCCAAAAGGGCAGCAACAACCGTTCCCTCCCACACAGGCGAAGCTTCTACAACCCACCAAGCTGAAATATCACTGCACATGCTCAGAGGCGCCCTTTGCTAGAGGGCGCCGCAAACGGGCTTCGTTATGGGTTTCCCAATGGAGGAGAAAAAGTCTTTTACCTGAAGGAGGACTTTCACGCACTGGGGCTGGCAGGCGATGGTGGCGAGGTGCAGCGCTGTGCTGCCTGCAAAAAAAAATAATAATAATGAAACGCAAAATAAGAGGGCTGGAAGGGGACCTCAGAGGTCTTCTAGTCCAACCCCTGCTCAAGCAGGAGAGCCTATGTACCAGGTAACATAAATGGGTGTCCAATCTCTTCTTCGAAACCTTCAGGGTCGGAGCAGCCACAACAGAAGGAGGAGAGCATCTCCTCAAACCTGTGTCAGACCTGGAAGCCATCTTTTACATGTGGGCCTTCAGGCCGCTTAAAGATGGCTGGACTTCAGCTCCCAGAATTCTATGGATAAATATGATTTGCTCCATCGTGGTTAAAACTGATTTAGTCCATCATCTTTGGTCACAGTATAAAAAAAGACGTTGAGACTGTAGAAAAAGTGCAGAGAAGAGCAACCAGGATGATGAGTGGACTGGAGGCTAAAACATATGAAGAACGGTTGCAGGAACTGGGCATGGCTAGTCTAGTGAAGAGAAGGACCAGGGGAGACAGGAGAGCATCTTCCAATATTTGAGGGGCTGCCCCAGAGAGGAGGAAGGGGGTCCAGCTATTTTCTAAAACACCCGAAAGCCAGACAAGGAAGAATGGATGGAAACTGATCAAGGGCAACCTAGAAATAAGGAGGAATTTCCTGACAGTGAGAACCATCAACCCATGGAACAGAAGTTGCCTTCGGAAGTTGTAGGAGCTTCATCACTGGAGGCTTTCAAGGGGAGACTGGACTGCCATCTCTCAGAAATGTTGCAGGGTCTCCTGCTTGGGCAGCGGGGGTGGACTAGATGACCCCCAAGGTCCCTTCCAACTCTGTTAATTTGTTAAGCACACGCCATTTCCGGCCTCCGGAGGGCCTCAGGGGCATCGGGGAGGCCTTTTTCACCCTCCCAGAATCTTGAGGAAAGCCTCCGGAATCTGGGGAGGGCGAAAAAGCCCCCCCCCCCCCCCCCCGTGGTGGGGCCCACCATGGCCACGACCACCCAGCAACCGGGCAGAGAACCGGTTGCTAAAATTTTTGAATCCTACCCCATAGCCTCATGACCTCAGAGCAAAGGAAAGAAGGGGGGGGGGAAAGGGGGCTCTTGAAATGTCCCCATCCTCCGTCTTCTCCTGATCCTCTCTTACCAGCCAGATATCTCTCAAAGATAGAAAACTTGGGAATGACTCTGCTCTGCAAAACCCAGACAACCCCTTTGTGCAAAAGCCCTGGGAAAAAGGGGAGAAGAGGGTCTTTGGGGTGGTACCAGCGGTAGGTTGCCCCTGGTTCGCACTGGTTCTATAGAACCGGTAGTGAAACTGGCGGGAGGCTCCGCCCACCAACCCCGACGTCATCAAAATGCTTCTGCGCATGCGCAGAAGTTTCTGCGCACGCGTGTGGCCCCGTCGGGAACCGGTAGTAACGGTAAGTAGAACCAACCCCTGGGTGGTACCCACCATCCTCGTTCTTATCGTTGACGTCGGCCCCGTGGGTGAGCAGGATGGTGAGGCACTCCGTGAGCCCCTTGGAAGCCGCCAGATGGAACCTGCAATAAAGAGACCCCCCCCCCAAAAAATCAGAATTTTCCACCAGGAAAGCCTAGGAATTCCATAGAAGATTTGAGAAAAGTCCCCTCCCTTCCTTGGCAAAATGAATGGGACAACTCGCCGCGGGACAATTCGCCACATGGGCATCTTGCCATGGTGCTCCTCGCCACAGGACAATTCAAGAAAAAGAAAAGTTACTTAGATTGGACATCCAAGAAATAGATATAGATGAAGAGTTAAGAGAGGAATGTGGGAGGCAAGTAAAAAACAAAAAAGCATAGCAATTAAAGTATTGAAGCGGGTAAGAGACGATGGATAGATGAGCTTCATCTTTATTGTTGTTCTGATTCGCCTTCCCGTTTTCCTCTCTTTCTTTTAAAACATAGCAATCAAAGTATGAAGCGGGCAAGAGATGATGGATGGATGATTCTTGACATCACTCACGACCATGCAGTCACATGACACCCCCCCCACCTAGCCACGCCCACAGAAAAAGCTAGGAATTTTTTTCGAATTTCTACCTATCTACTTATTTTCTGCTCAGGCCTGGCCTAATCTATCAAAGGCCTCCTCCTGCATGCCGCCCCGCCCTCCCTTTGCCAGTCGCACGCGTTACCCGTTTCCCCTCCTTCAGCGGCCCCGGCCCTAGCCCCGCTCCCTCCCCCACCACCGCCTCTTTCTTCAGGCTGGTTACCTTCCCCAATGGTGGCTGGTCCAGAGTCCGGAAGGCAAGCTGGCCTTTGGTAGTTTTCGACGGCCTCCAACTAGCCGCCACTGCCGGGAAGCAGCTGGCAAAGAGGCTTCTTGCAATTGCATCGAAAAGTTGCACCTCACAGTTAGATTATTGCAACGCGCTCTACATGGGGCTACCCTTGAAAAGTGTTCGGAGACTACAGTTGGTCCAGAACGCAGCCGCGCGAGCTATCGTGGGGGCACCTAGATACAACCACATTACACCAATTCTCCGCGAGCTGCACTGGCTCCCTATCGGTCTCCGGGCACAATTCAAGGTGTTGGTTATTACCTTTAAAGCCCTACATGGCTCAGGGCCAGGTTATCTTCGAGACCGCCTTCTACCGCATAGCTCCCAGTGACCGGTAAGATCCCAGAGTCGGTCTCCTCCGGGTCCCGTCAGCTAAACAATGCCAGCTGGCAGGCCCACGGGGGAGGGCCTTCTTTGCGGCTGCCCCGGCTCTCTGGAACCAGTTACCTCCTGAGGTCCGGACCATCTCCACCCTATTGGCCTTCTGGAAAGCTGTGAAGACCTGGCTTTTCCGGCAGGCCTGGGGCCGTTGATCTCACTGTTGCGATCTGGTGAGATCCGGCCATGAATGGTGTGAATAGGTTTTAATGTTTTAATTTTTAAATGGTTTTATAATGGTTTTTTAAATGCCCTGAGTCTCCGGAGAAAGGCGGCATATAAATTGAACTAACTAAATAAATAAATAAATTGAACTAACTAACTAACTAAATAAATAAATTGAACTAACTAACTAAATAAATAAATTGAACTAAATAAAAGAAAAAGCCTCCCGAAAAAGCCGCTGCCATCGCATCCCATTGCCTGCTGCGTCAGTCCGAGCGCGATGCAGCAGACAATGGGACGCGCATGTGAGGCCAGCGCGAAGAGCAGGGCGGCGACAGCAGCGGATTTTTCGGCGACCTCCGGTAGTTTTTGGTGGCCTCGGAGGCGTTTTCTTTTTTGATGTGACTGCGAGAAGCCTCCCAGCTGCTACCTCATTGCCAGCGGCTTCCCGGCAGTCGTGCGGGCGGGAGGAGTAAGTGAGCAGCGTGGCCATCCAGCAGTCGCTACCAGTTCGGCGACCCAGGCCAAATTACAACTACCGGTTCATGTGAACCTGTGTGAACCGGTATAAACCCATCACTGGATTCAGCCCATCCTAGCGAAGCCAAGTCCCAGGGAATGGCAGCTGCCCATTGGGTCATACTGTCCCTCTCGAAAGCCGAGGGGAAAGACTTACGTACGCAGATTGTCCCAGGGCGTTGAGCTTGGTGGGGTGAGCCGTCTTCCTCGAGGCAAAAAGGGATGTCCGGGTCACGTCCCCTTTCTCAACGGCGTCAAACAGCTTCTGGTCATGCTTGTTCCAGCTTTCGATCTGGAAGGCGAAAGAATACAGAACGACGACGTTGGAAGGGACCTTGGAGGTCATCTAGCCCAGCCCCCTGCTCAGGCAGGAAAAACGATACCATTTCAGACAAATGGTTAACAGATTGACAGAGTTGGAATGGACGTTGGAGGTCATCTAGTCCAACCCCCCCCCCCCCCAAAAGCAGGAGTCCCTACACCATTTCTGACAGGTGGCAGTTCAGTCTCTTCTTGAAAGCCTCCAGGGATAAAGCTCCCACAACTTCTGAAGGCAACTTTGGTTGATTGTTTTCACTGTCAGAAAGCTTCTCCTTATTTTCAGGGTGAATCTCTCCTGGATCAGTTTCCATCCATTATCCCTTGTCTGGCCCTCAGGTGCTTTGGAGAATAGCTGGACCCCCTTCCTCCTCTCTGGGGCAGCCCCTCAAATATTGGAAGACTGCTAACATGTCTCCCCCGGTCCTTCTCTTCACTAGACTAGCCAGGCCCAACCGAAATTGGGATGGTTGGCAACTGACTCATATTTATGATAATTTCAGTGTCCCAGGGTCATGTTTTGTTTTGTTTTGTTTTGTTTTTTTATGGGGTCCCTTGTGCTCTCTGAGCTCGCTGGTTTTTTTGCAAACATCTCATGACCCAACTAGGTAACATCATCAGTGCAAGGACCCCACAGTTCAACCTTGAGGTACAAATATTTCTTCTATTTTATTTTATTTTATTTTATTTTATCTTATCTTATCTTATTATTTTATTTATTTTACTCTATTTTATCCTATTTTTATTTTATTATTCATTTTAATATTTATTTTATTCTATTATATATTTTATTTTATTCTATTATTTCATTTCATTTCAATTTTTTATTTTTTTATTTTTTATTTATTTATTTTATTCTATATTTTATTTTATTCTATTTTATCCTGTTTTTATTTTATTGTATTTATTTTATTATTTATTTTAATATTTCTTTCATTTCATTTTTTATTTTATTTATTATTTATTTTATTTTATTCATTTTATTTTATTTTTTTCTATTTCATTTCATTTCATTTATTTATTTTACTTATTTTATTTTTATTTTTTATTATTTTTTATTTTATTTCTTATTTTTTATTTTGTTATTTTGTTATTTTATTCATTTTATTTTATTTTTTATTTATTTTATTTTATTCATTTTACTTTATTCGATTTCATTTCATTTTTTATTTTATTTATTCGTTTTATTTTTGTTTTTAATTTATTTTATTTCATTATTCTTTTTCTTTTATTATTTATTAGATTTCATTCTTTTTATTGTATTTTAGGATTTGTTTTATTTCATTATTTTTTATTGTATTTTTTTATTATTTATTTTATTATAATAAAATAAATAATAAAGAGCCTTGGTAGTACAGTGGACTAAAAGCACACTGTTATTAACACCAGCTGCCTGCAATTACTGCGAGTTCGAATCCCACCAGGCTCGAGGTTGCCTCAGCCTTCCATCCTTTCTAAGGGAGGTGAAATGAGGACCCGGTTTGTGGGGGCAATAAGCTGACTTTGTATAAATATATACAAAAGTATGAAGGCTGTTGCTTAACGCACTGTAAGCCGCCTTGAGTCTCCGGAGAAGGGCGGCATATAAATCAAATTAAAATAAATAAATAAAAATAAATTATTCCAGAGGAGCTCAGAAGTTGAGCTTCAATACCAGTCTATGGTGCCCTTTGGGGAGTGAACATGCCTTCGCTTTTCAGCCCCAACTCAGGTTTCCCCAAGGAACACTGCCTCCCCTCCGCTGCCCCCCTGGCGCCCTTGGCCTGATCCCCATGCTGTCTCTGGAGCCTGGGTTGCGCCTTCCCTCTGCGCTGTTTGCTTTGGCAAGCAGATCAGTTTCGGGGTAGTGAAATGCTGGCTGGGTCTTCGTGACAGGAAAAAAAAAATCGGGTTCTGAAGACACTGCATGACAAAGCCACACGCCCTGTTGTTGTCGGAGGGGAGGTTGCGCAAGGCCACACACCCGGCTCTCTCGCCCGAGCCCAAATTATGCTGAGAGAAAGCTGGGCGTGGGCAGAAGGCGGCGTCCCTCTCTTGGGTCATTCAGTTCTCAAGAGATCAGAAGGGAATCTGCTCTTGTTCCTAGAGAGAAGTTCTCGGGTCACTGATGAGGCCTCTCCTTTTATAGAATCGTGGAGTTAGAAGGGTGTCAGGGTTCCGATGGATGCCCTACTTAAATCATGAGCCTCGAGCCAAGCTTCAAAAGAAGTCCGGTTATTTATTAGAAGCTTCATGTCGGCAACTTCCCAAGTGAAGCCAGCTCTGACCCTACATAATTTACGCCCCAATCATGACCCTGTTTCCCTCTTTCCCCCAGGGTGTGTCATCAATCACATTCTCCAACGGAGCAATTTTGCGGGTTGTAGAAATCACTCCCCTCTGGCCGCTGTGGGTAACCCTGAGATACAGCCTTGAGAGAGGTAAGTCTGGAATGTGCATCTGTCTTTGACTGCCGTGCCGTTTTGCTGGTTTCCCATCCCACCTGGCCTATGGCAACTCGAGAGCAGGCCAGGGATGCTTTGCGAGTTGACAAAGGGACCTTTGAGGTCATTTAGCCCAACCCCTGCTCAGTGCAGGAGCCACTGCAGTGTCTCTGATAGATGACTGTCCAGCCTCGATAATGGTGTGTTGTAGGAATGAACTTGAGAGAGACAAGGACAAGATCCTGCCTAGGGGAACCATCAGCTACAGAAGAACAGAGTTGGAAGGGGCCTCGGAAGTCTTCTAGTCCAACTCCCTGCTCAAGTAGGAGACTTTATACCAGAGTGGCTGTCCAGTCTCTTCTTAAAAGCCTCCAGTGATGATGCACTCACAACTTCTGGTGACAAGCTGTTCCATTTATTGTTCTCACCGTTAGGAAATTCCTCCTTAGTTCTAGGTTGCTTCCCTCCTTGATTAGTTTCCATCCGCTTCTTCTTGTCTTGCCTTCTGATGCTTTGGAGAGTAGGTGGACCCCCTCCTCTCTACGGCAGCTCCCCAAATATTGGAAGATTGCTCTCATATCACCCCTAGTCCTTCTTTTCTTTAAGGTCCTGGAGGCTAAAACAGACGATGAACGGTTGCAGGAACTGGGCCTGGCAAGTCTAGTGAAGAGAAGGATCAGGGGCGACAGGAGAGCATCTTCCAATATTTGAGGGGTTGCCACAAAGAAGGGGGAGTCAAGCTATTTTCCAAAGCACCAGACAAGGAAGAATGGATGGAAAATGAACAAGGAGAGATTCAACCTGGAAATAAGGGGACATTTTGGGACAGTGAGAGCCATCAACCGATGGAACAGACATTGCCTTCGGATATTGTGGGAGCTTCATCCCTGGAAGCTTTCAAGAAGAGACTGGACTGCCCTCTGTCAGAAATGGTGTAGGGCCTCCTGCCTGGCCGAGGGGCTGGACTAGATGACCTCCAAGGTCCCTTCCAACTCTGTCAATCTGTTTTCGTTAAACTAGACATAACGAACTAGACATAAAGGGGTGGGGGGGGCAGCCTCAATTGTATAACTGGAAGAGAAAGAAACTTAGAAAGGATCCACCCTCAATTATCAGGCTGTAAAAAGCGACCGTGGGAGATTTGTCCTTTCGGATCTGCAAGATTTCTGTTATTGTAGCCTTACAATAGAAATAGAATTAGCTCCTCTTGTTTCCTGCCTTGTCTACCTGAGAAGGCTGATCCACCCTCTTTCATTTCAAAAGGCCCAAGTTTTCATGGTTTCTGTGACAATCCTCTATTTGGGGAGGACACAAAGGGGCCAACTCAACCATTGGGGGGAAATGACCCTGTAATGAGAGGCCTGAATAAATGGGGGAGCTTTTTCCTTCTTCCTAAAACATTTTTCTTCTTTGTGAAAACCTTTTAATTCTGTGCCCTTTTATCGCTTCAACTCAGGGACTTCCGGAAGTGAAGTTCAGCCTGCTGTCAAAGTTTTCAGTTTTTCACTTTTATACTCCATATTTATAAAACTCCGGAAAAGAGGAGGAAAAAGAGGGAGGGAGCAAGGAAAGAAGGAAGGGAGGGAGGGAGGGAAGGAAAAGAAAGAAAGAAAGAAAGAAAGAAAAAGAAAGATAGAAAAAGGAAAAAGAAAGAGAGAGAGAGATAAAGAGAAAGAAAAAATAGAAAAAGCAAAGATAAAAGGAAGGAAGGAAAGAAGGGAGGGAGGGAGGGAGGGAGGGAAGGAAAAGAAAGAAAGAAAGAAAAAGAAAAGAAAAAGAAAGAGATAAAGAGAAAGAAAAAATAGAAAAAGGAAAGATAAAAGGAAGGAAGGAAAGAAGGAAGGGAGGGAGGGAAGGAAAAGAAAGAAAGAAAGAGAGAGAGAGAAAGAAAGAGGGAGGGAGAAGGAGGAAGGAAGGAAGGAGAAAGAAAGAGAGAAGGGGAAAGAAGGAAGGAAAGAAAAAATGAAAGAAAAGGAGGGAGGGAGGAAAGAAGGAAGAAAGGAAAAAAGAGAAAGAAAATAGAAAAAGGAAAGGAAAGAAAGAAAAATGAAAGAAAAAGAGAGAGGAAGGAAGGAAGGAAAGAAATAGAAGGAATTAAGGAAGGACAAAGAAAGAGAAAGAAAAAGAAAGAAAGAGAGAGAGAGAGAAAGGAACAGAGAGAGAGAAAGAAAGAAAGAAAAAGAAAGAAAGAAAGAAAAGAAAAGAGCAGGCAAGGAGAACCTGCCTAACAGCTTCAGGGCAGAGAGTGCAGTTGGCCTCCCATCAACCGTCCTCTTTGCAAAACACCCAAAACATATTTTGAAAGTGACATAATTTAGAAGAAGAAACGATTTCAGCCAGCCTAATGGTATGTCTTTGTTTATTTATTTCGAATTCTATATGTAGGATTATTGCCTGCCTTGTTTTTCCTCTATTTCCATTTCGGAAGCTTGGAATATCCCAACCAGAACATATCTTCATGTCCCTCTGACCATGTGCAGAGGGCCTTCTACACATTGAGCCCTAATATTGACAGCTAGCTTTCAACCCTGCGAAGTAGACCAGGCTTGACAATCAAGAGTGGTGAAAACTACAGGTAGTCCTCGATTTACGACAATCATTGAGACCCAAATTTATGTTGCTAAGTGAGACACTTGTTAATTGAGTCCCCCACCCCCACCCCCACCCTATGACTTTTCTTGCCACATTTGTTAGAGGAATCACTTGCCGTTGTTAATATAGTGACCCGGTCGTTAAGTGAATCCATTGACTTTGCTTGTCAGAAGTTCTCAAAAAGGGGATCGTAACTATGAGTCAGTTGCCAGACGCCTGAATTTTGATCATGGGACTATGGGGATAACTACAATGGTTGCAAGTGTGAAAAAATGGTCGCAAGTCACTTCTTTCAGTGCCGTTGTAACTTCGAACGGTCGCTAAACGAACTGTTGCGCCATCCCCGCGGTCACATGATCAAAATTGGAATGCTTGGCAAATGACTCATATTTATGACGGTCGCAGTGTCCTGGGGTCACGTGATCCCTTTTTTACGACCTTCTGATGAAGCAAAGTTGATGGAGAAGCCTGATTCGCTTAACAACCGTGTTACTCACTCCACAACTGCAATGATTCACTTAACAACGGTAGCAAGGAAAGTCGCACAACGGGCCAAAAGAAACCCGCTTAACCAACGTCTCTCTTAGCAACATAAACGTTGGGCTCAATTGCGGTCGTAACTCGGGGACTGCCTGTGCACAAAATGAGTGGCGTTCGGTCATTTTGTTGAATTGTGAGAATCCAGATTTTGTCTTTACCGGTTGTATGAATCTGGGCCATTGCCCGCAGCCAGCCAGGATCGGGGATTGCAATATAAATTTGAATATTCTCCATTGCAAAACATTTTTGTGAGCTTGAAATAATTATTTGGAACGAGAGGAGTTTTTCTCACTTAGCGACATCAATTTTGGGCTCCAATTTTAGTCGTCGGTTGAGGACTACCTGTAGAACTCTAAATGCTCCATGGCTATTGCTATAAAGTAAAGTTGAAAACTACAACTTGAGTAAGTATAAATTCCCTACCCTTAGGAGCAGACATCCAGGTGCCCCAAGCAACCAAGAGGAAGAAGTTTGGGAAAGCACTTAAAATTCCTCTCTTCAATACTGCAAAACATATGGCTCTTCCTAAACCCTGGCACAGATTCTGAGTTTTCCAAGCTCTTCTTCTTCTTTTTTTTTTTTGCCACCTTAAGGACTAGCAGCTTTGATTCCAAACGGAGAATTAAAACTCAAGATCGTATCGCCTGCAGGTTCGACATTTCTGCTGCTTTTTTACAGGCATAATTACAGGTATTTTTATCGGGCGTAATTATTTGAGGATAACCCGCCACCTGTCGATTCGGCGAACGCAGCCGTTGTTACTCACCGCCACTTCGTGGCTGGAACAGGAGAACATTTTCTTCATGGTGGCTGCTTCCTTTGCCAACCTCCCCGAAAAGGCCGAGGATCTCGTTCTGAACGGAGATGCACGGACGGACGGCTCAGTCCATCTCTGGTAGGAGAGTTTTTCCCAGGTGAGGTGGAACCCAGAAACGGACAGAGCGCATCTCTGGAGCTGTAGCTGGTTGGAGATCCTGATTTGTGTGGTTGGGAGGGCGCGCTGGAGCTGCCTGAGGGCCTCGGCAGGGAGCTGCCCGGTCCTGCCAGGTGCGTTTTCCGCACACCTGTTTCCTTGCTCAGCCAGGCCCGGACATGCCCCAGACGCTCATCTTGGTTAATCTCTCTCGTCACCTGACTTGAAAGCGAAACATCTTCGGATCCACCCTCTTCCTCCTCCTCCTCCTCTTTCGGCTCTCTCCTCCTGTCACTAACCATCATCGGCATCCAAGAGATAAAAACCACGATTCACAGTTACAGCTCTGCAAATCCACCAGCCTAGATGGAGGCAGAGACGGGGGCAAGATTTGCAAAAGTTTCCAGTGCAAGAATCGACTCTCCGGCAGCTTCTTACCTATCGATCTATCAATCAATCTATCAAGGAAGGAAGGAAGGAAGCAAGGAAGGAAGGAAGAAAAGAAGGAAGGAAATGAAAAGGAAGGAAGGAAATGAAAAGGAAGGAAAGAAGGAAAGAAGGAAGGAAGGAAGCAAGCAAGCAAGCAAGCAAGCAAGGAAGGAAGGAAGGAAGGAAGCAAAGAAGGAAGGAAATGAAAAGGAAGGAAGGAAAGAAGGAAGCAAGCAAGGAAGGAAGGAAGCAAGCAAGGAAGGAAATGAAATGAAAAGGAAGGAAGGAAGCAAAGCAGGAAGGAAATGAAAAGGAAGGAAATGAAAAGGAAGGAAGCAAGCAAGCAAGCAAGGAAGGAAGGAAATGAAAAGGAAGGAAGGAAGGAAATGAAATGAAAAGGAAGGAAGGAAGGAAGCAAGCAAGCAAGGAAGGAAGGAAGCAAGGAAGGAAGGAAATGAAAAGGAAGGAAATGAAAAGGAAGGAAATAAGGAAGGAAGCAAGCAAGCAAGCAAGGAAGGACGCAAAGAAGGAAGGAAATGAAAAGGAAGGAAGGAAGCAAAGAAGGAAGGAAAAGGAAGGAAGGAAATGAAATGAAAAGGAAGGAAGGAAGCAAAGAAGGAAGGAAATGAAAAGGAAGGAAATGAAAAGGAAGGAAGCAAGGAAGGAAGGAAGGAAGGAAGGAAGGAAGGAAGCAAGCAGAATAGAGTTGGAAGGGATCTCGGAGGTCTTCTAGTCCAACCCCCTGCTCAAGCAGAAGACCCAGAGGTGGGCTGCTGGGGGTTCGCAGGGGTTTGGGAGAACCTCTAGCTAAGATTCTGTGCAGTTCGGAGAACCCCCAAATACCACTCCTGGTTGGCCCCGCCCACCCCTCCCCTCCCCTCCCCTCCCCTCCCAGGAGTCCCCACGCAACCCGTTTTGGATGCAGGTAAGTGCAGGACACGCTCGGAGGCTCGGGCGGTTTCATGGAACTCTTTCTTTTGGCCCTCCGAGATTTCCTAAGGCCTCTGACGCCATCTCACCTTAAGATCTAGAAACTTGGTTTAGAAAGCAAAGCCAGAAAAACCAAGAGAGACAGTCTGAGCTCTTGCACGGCAACCGTCTCCAGACTGGAATGCGTACGTGACGAGGACGGACTATCGGCCGGGAAGATCTTTGCCCGAGGCGATTGTGCCACGGGATTTCAGAATAAGAGAACGGAATAACAGAGTTGGAAGGGACCTCGGAGGTCTTCTAGTCCAACCCCCTGCTCAAGCAGGAGACCCTAGACCACTCCAGACAAATGGCTGTCCAATCTCCTCTTAAAAACCTCCGGTGATGGAAAACGCACAGTTTCTGGAGGCAAGCTGTTCCACTGGTTAATTGTTCTCAATTGTTTCTCCCTAGTTCTAGATTGCTTCTCTCCTTGGTTAGTTTCCATTCATTGCTTCTTGTCCTGCCTTCTGATGCTTTGGAGAATAATTTGACACCCTCTTCTTTGGGGCAGCCCCTCAAATACGGGAAGACTGCTACCATGTTCCCATTAGTCCTTCTTTTCTCTAGATTAAAGGGAAAGGTTCCCCTTGCACGGATGTGCTAGTCGTTCCCGACTCTAGGGGGCGGTGCTCATCTCCGTTTCAAAGCCGAAGAGCCAGCGCTGTCCGAAGACGTCTCCGTGGTCATGTGGCCGGCATGACTCAACGCCAAAGGCGCACGGAACGCTGTTCCCTTCCCACCAAAGGTGGTCCCTATTTTCCTACTTGCATTTTTTAAGTGCTTTCGAACTGCTAGGTTGGCAGAAGCTGGGACAAGTCACGGGAGCTCACCCCGTTACACGGCACTAGGGATTCGATCCGCTGAACTGCCAACCTTTTGATCGACAAGCTCAGCGTCTTAGCCACTGAGCCACACATACCCAATTCTTGCAGCTTTTCTTCTTATATTTTAATCTCCGGTCCTCTAATCATTTGTGTTGCTCTTCTCTGAACTCTTTCTAGAGTTTCAATTAAGGGAAAACTGCTATCAGGTCATTCATTCACCCCAGGCTGGTCCTTCTTCCTTCCCCTTCCCTTAATCCCGTTGCAGAAGTTTTGCATCCTGCGGCCAATTTCTGCACCAAGAATGCAGTTCTCACACCAATGGCAGCTCCCTGCACTCTCACACAGAGTCTAGAACCTGTCAGAAGCATCTAGAACAAGTGGGAGGCTGCTCCCCTCCCCTCTGGAGTTCAAGGCAGGGAAGGAAGGAAAGGTTGGAGGGGTTGGCTTGTCTCTTTCACCAGGCTTTGAAGGAGAGGTGGGTTCTACTTACCTTTACTACCTGTTTGCAACAGGATCGCGCATGCACAGATCGCTGGTGATGACATCCAGGGTGGTGGGCGGGGCCTCCTGCCGGTTTTACTACCGGTTCTTGCGAACCGGTCCGAACCGGGGGCAACCCACCACTGCTTTGAAGGCATTTCAGAAAGGACATTTTGGCCTCTAAGCACCTTCTCCCTTTCCTCATGAGAGAAAAGGACGAGAGGACCAACACCAGGTAGAAGAGCCGTCCCCCCACCCTCACAGCTTGGTAGTCCAGGGGTGGGGGAGGAAGAGGGGAGCTGGCCTGCAGCTCACGCGGATCTGCACTGGCCCACCACTTGCATAAAATAAAAATAAAATAAAAATAAAATAAAATAAAATAAAATAAAATAAAATAAAATAAAATAA
>WNWU01000358.1:428221-439986 GCA_012654045.1 Ptyas mucosa | reverse complement strand
CCTCTCCTCTCCTCTTTCCTTTCCTCTCCTTTCCTTCTTTCCTTTCCTTTCCTCTCCTCTCCTCTCTTCTCCTTTTTCCTTGTAGGTGACACGATTAGAAGTTAGGGAGAATAGAAAGAAAAATGTTTTTTTTTAACCAAGGATGATGTGATTAAAAGTAAGACTAAGAAACATAAATAAAGAGAAAAGAGGAATATCAGTGTGTACATTTTTATACAGTAAAATCAGAGTAATAACAAGAGAAAATATGGAATAATTGAATAAGGATACATTGCAACTTTATATAAATAGGTATCGCTATTAGAAATGTATGTTGGATTGGAAGTATTCAATTCAAATCTTTACTGTCAGTGCACAACGTATTTAATTTAATTTAATTTATCGAATTTCTATGCCGCCCAACTCCCAAGGGACTCTATGTATAATGAGATTGATTGAACTCCCTGAGTGAACTCCCCAACACAATACAACTCACAGTGAAGACAGAAAACCCCTAACCCAACCATTATGTAATTATGACTGTAATAATAATAAGTAAAAATTATGACTGATGCTGTTAGTCTTATTTGTATTAGGATTATAATAAAATAAGAGTAATAATAAGAGAAAACATGGAATAATTGAATAAGGATAGATTGCAACTATATATAAATATGTATCACTATTAGGAATATATATTCTGTTCCCCCCTAAGACATCCCCTAATAATAAGCCCAATCGGGCTTTTGAGCACATGCGCTAAAATAACCCCCCCCCCCGAAAATAAGCCCTCCCCGAAAATATTTAAACGCATGTGCAGCTGGTTCCCGGCATTTTCTCTGGTTAGGGTTAGAGAGACAGAGCTGGAAATCAGGTAAGACAGCAAGAGGAACTCCGTCTTGCTCTACGCACCCCAAAATAATAAGACCTCCCCGAAAATAAGGCCAAGCGCTTATTTCAGGGTTCAAAAAAAATATTAGACAGGGTCTTATTTTCGGGAAAACACGGTAGGTAGGTGACACGATTAGAAGTTAGGGAGCATAGAAGGAAAACGTTTTTTAACCAAGGATAATGCGATTAAAAGTAAGAATAAGAGATATAAAAAGAAAAGGGAAATATTAGTGTATACGCTTTTATATAATAAAATAAAATAAAAGAGTCCTGGTGGCGCAGTGGACTAATTCACTGTTATTAAGATCAGCTGCTTGCAATTACTGCAAGTTCGAACCCCACCAGGCTCGAGCTTGACTCAGCCTTCCATCCTTTCTAAGGTAGGTGAAATGAGGACCCAGATTGTGGGGGCAATAAGCTGACTTTGTATAAATGTACAAAAGTATGAAGGCTATTGCTTAACGCACTATAAGCCGCCCTGAGTCTCCGGAGAAGGGCGGCATATAAATTTTGCAGCATCCTTCCCCTGGAGTGGGGAGGGAATGGGGATTTTGCAGTATCCTTCCCTTGGAGTAGGGTGGGAATGGAGATTTTGCAGCATCCTTCCCCTGGAGTGGGGAGGGAATGGAGATTTTGCAGTATCCTTCCTCTGAAGTGGGGAGGGAATGGGGATTTTGCAGTATCCTTCCCCTGGAGTGGGGAGGGAATGGGGATTTTGCAGTATCCTTCAACTGGAGTGGGGAGGGAATGGGGATTTTGCGGCATCCTTCCCCTGGAGTGGGGTGGGAATGGGGATTTTGCAGCATCCTTCCCCTGGAGTGGGGAGGGAATGGGGATTTTGCAGCATCCTTCCCCTGGAGTGGGGTGGGAATGGAGATTTTGCAGTATCCTTCTCCTGCCACGCCCACCAAGCCACACCCATAGAACTGGTAGTAAAAAAATTTGGATTTCACCACTGCTTAAAAAGCTGCTCAGATGAATCGGTGCACCAACAGGTTAGCCCAGTGGTGGGATTCACATTTTTTTTTACTACCGGTTGTGTGGGCGTGGCTTGGTGGGCGTGGCAGAGGAAGGATACTGCAAAGTCCCCATTCCCACCCCACTCCAGGGGAAGGATACTGCAAAATCCCCATTCCCACCCAACTCTCGGGCCAGCCAGAGGTGGTATTTGCCGGTTCTCCGAACTACTCAAAATTTCTGCTACCGGTTCGCCAGAACCTGTCAAAACCTACTGGATTTCACCCCTGGTTTAGCCTCCCACCAAGCTGAATTTACTCCTACCGTAACAATGGGAGTGAATAACTTCTACTATCCCTTGATCCTGGAGACGAAAGTATAGTCCTTGACTTACAAAGACTTGGTTTTTTTAGTGACCATTCAAAGTTGCAACGGCACTGAAAAAAGGAGACCTAGTATGACCGTTTTTCACACTTAATGACCATTGCAGCATCCATGCCCCCCCCCCCCATAGTTGTGTGATTTACACTTGGATGCTTGACAAGGGGTTCGTATTTATGACGGTCGCTAGGGTTCCAGAGTCATGCGGTCACCTTTTGTGACAAGCAAAATAAGAGCC
This sequence comes from Ptyas mucosa, assembly GCA_012654045.1. Classification (NCBI taxonomy): domain Eukaryota; kingdom Metazoa; phylum Chordata; class Lepidosauria; order Squamata; family Colubridae; genus Ptyas; species Ptyas mucosa. The sequence goes on along the minus strand of WNWU01000358.1, from coordinate 437,540 downwards.
TTGGTGGAGCAGCGGACTAAAGTGCTGTTAAAGTAGCACTTAGCTGCCAGCTACCTGCAATTACTGTGAGTTCGAATCTCAGCAGGCTCAAGGTTGACTCAGCCTTCCATTCTTTTGAGGTAGGTAAATTGAGGCCCCGGATTGTGGAGGCAATAAACTGACTTTGTATAAAAAAGAACACCGCTGAGGGAGGCCCGAAAGCCCTACTAAGCAGGTATATACAAAAGTATGAAGGCTATTGCTTAACGCATTGTAAGCCACCCTGAGTCTCCGGAGAAGGGCGGCATATAAATCGAACTAATAAAATAAAATAATAAATAATAAAATCAATGGGGAAAGCCAGATTCACTAAACAACCAGGTTTACTAATTTAACAACGTGCAGTGATTCGTTTAAACAAAAATGAGGCAAGAAAAGTCATAAAATGGGGCAAAACTCACTTGGCAAATGTCTCTCTTAACAACATAAATGTTGGGCTCAATTGTGGTCGTAAGTCGAGGACCACTATTGTATTGGTCTGGTTTATCAATCTGCTTAAGCCACAGTTGCCCGACACAAAACTCTGACACAACACACAACACTGCTGGGTCCAGGAAACAATTTCAGACCCACATAAAGAAATTGCATTCTGACTTAATGCTCTAACTGTATTCTCTCGTTACAAGTAGTCCTCAACTTACAACCGTCCATTTAGTGACCGTTCAAAGTTACAACGGCACTGAAGAAAGGGACTTTCGACCGTTTTTCACACTTACAACCTCGGTAGCATCCTTATGATTGCGTGATCAAAATTCAGACGCTTGATCAACTGATTCATAGTTATGACGGTTGCAGTGTCCTGGGGTGAGCTGATCCACTTTTGTGACCTTCTGACCAGCAAAGTCAATGGGGAAGCAGGATTCACTTAACAACCATCACTCATTTAACAAAGGCAATGATTCACTTAACAACTGTGGCCAGAAAGGTCATAAAATGGGGCAAAACTCTATTGTGGACTCGATTGTGGTCATAAATCGAGGACCCCCTGTATAGGATTAGATATCTGGGAGCACTAGATTGGCCAGCCAGCCTCCAATGTCCCTTCCAATTCTGTTATTCTTTTATTCAGTGGAACAACAACCAGAGGCTTTCAAGAAGAGACTAGGCATCCATTGGTCTGACATGGGTATAGGGTCCCCTGCTTGGGCAGGGGGCTGGACTAGATGACCTCCAAGGTCCCTTCCAACTCTTTCGTTATTCTCTTATCCCACCAAAAGGCTCGCCTTGCATCCGGGACCCCATTCACCCCCTTGAACTCCTGGGGCAGGACCCTTCGAAGGGTGGGGGGGTCTCTCAGCCCTGCCCCTTACACCCCGCAGCTGTGCCCCCTGCCTATATTCCACCCCTCAACACCCCCCTGCCCCTCCTTTGCAGCCCCCGCTCCTCAAAAAGACAGGGGAGCCCCTCCCCCTCCCTCAACGCCCCTCCCCCCACCATCCTGCCCCTCCTTTGCAGCCCCCTCCCCCAAAAGACAGGGGAGCCCCTCCCCCCTCACACTCCAGCCCCTCCTTTGCAGCCCCCCTCCCCGTCCTTCAACACCCCCACCACCCTCCTGCCCCTTCTTTGCAGTCCCCCTCCCCAAAAAGACAGGGGAGCCCCTCCCCCTCCCATTGCACCCCTTGCTGCTCCCCCACCCCAAAGACAGGGCAGCCCCTCCCCCTCCTTCAACACCCCTCCCCCTCCCCAAAAAGACAGGGGAGCCCCTCCCCCTCCCTCAACACCCCTCCTCCACCCTCCTGCCCCTCCTTTGCAGCCCCCCTCCCCAAAAAGGCAGGGGAGCCCCTCCTTCTCCCCCTCAAATTGCACCCCTTGCTGCCCCCCCACCCCGCCGCCGTCCCTCCTCTCTCCCCTCCCCATTTCCCCTCTCCTCATTCTCCCCTCCCGAGCCCCCGCTCCCCGATGATGATGGGCTTTGTAGTCCCGCCCCCCTCTCTCTCTGTCTCTCGTCTCCCCCTCTTCCCCCCGCCTACCTTCAGCTCAGCCGCCTCCGCCATCTTGAGGCATCGTCGCCCCTCGCCAGGGACCGGGGAGAAATTCTTACGCCGAAGACGAAGCGCGCGATAGACAATAGTAAAGCGACGCCGGCCTGGCCACGCCCCCCCTCTCTCCCTCCCTCCCTCCCTCCGGAAGGGCGCGTGGAGGGAGGGGGGAAATGAGGAGGAGGAGGAGGAGAGGCGGGGCCTGGGAAGCGCCGTGAGGGAAGCCCTCCAGGCGGGCGTCTTAAGGGAGCGTGGGCAAAGTGCCAACCGCGCGCCCAGGCGGAGGGAGCGATGCTCTCTATAGGAGCAGCAGAAAACGGGCGGCCGGGTTTTCAAGATTCGGATTTAACAGAGTCGGGAGGGGCCCCGGAGGTCATCTAGTCCAACCCCCCTTGCCCAAGCAGGAGACCCTACACCATTTCTGACAGACGGCAGCCCAGTCTCTTCTGGAAAGCCTCCAGGGATGAAGCTCCCACAACCTCTGAGGCAACTTCTGTTCTTTACAGATGAACAGAGTCGGAAGGGACCTCGGAGGTCATCTAGTCCAACCCCCCCCCCCCGTCTAAGCCGGAGACCCTACACACACTGTTTCTGACAGACGGCAGTCCAGTCTCTCCACAAGAGGCTTTGAAAAAACCCGCTTGACGGGTTCTCTTAAAGGGTGATGCTCCCCAGCAATGAAGCTCTCTGGCTGAAGGCGATGGGGCAGGGCAGCCTAAAGTAGCCAAGACCAGAGCTGGGGACTCTGCCAAACAAAAACAGATGGACAGAGTTGGAAGGGACCTTGGAGGTCATCTAGTCCAACCCCCTGCCCAAGCAGGAGACCCTACACCATTGCTGACAAATGGCACTCCAGTCTCTTCTTGAAAGCTTCCAGGGATGAAGCTCCCACAACTTCTGAAGGCAACTTTGGTTGATTGTTCTCACTGTCAGAAAATTCCTCCTTATTTCCAGGTTGAATCTCTCCTTGTTCAGTTTCCATCCATTATTCCTTGTCTGGCCTTCGGGTGCTTTAGAAAATAGCTTGACCCCCTTCCTCCTCTCTGGGGCAGCCCCTCAGATATTGGAAGATGCTCTCCTGTCTCCCCGGTCCTTCTCTTCACTAGACTAGCCAGGCCCAGTTCCTGCAACCGTTCTTCATATTGCAGATTACAGATTAACAGAGTTGGAAGGGACCTTGGAGGTCATCTAGTGCAACCCCCCACCCAAGTAGACCATACACCATTTCTGACCGATGGCAATCCAGTCTCTTCTTGAAAGCTTCCAGGGATGAAGCTCCCACAACTTTTGAAGGCAACTTCTGTTCCATCGGTTGATTGTTCTCACTGTCAGAAAATTCCTCCTTATTTCCAGGTTGAATCTCTCATTGATGAGTTTCCATCCATTATTCCTTCTCTGGCCTTCAGGTGCTTTGGAGAATAGCTTGACCCCCTTCCTCCACTCTGTGGTAGCCCCTCAAATATTGGGAGATGCTCTCCTGTCTCCCCTGGTCCTTCTCTTCCCTAGACTAGCTATGCCCAGTTCCTGCAACCGTTCATCATTTGTTTGAGCCTCCAGTCCCCTCATCATTCTGGTTGCTCTTCTCCACACTTTTTCTAGAGTCTCGACATCTTTTTTTATTGTGTGGTGAGCAAAACTGGATGCAGGATTCTAGGTGTGGCCTTACTAAGGCTTTATAGAGTGGTATTAGTACTTTCCTTGATCTTGATTGTATTCCTCTGTTAATGCAATTTAGGCTTAAGCATGTTGCAGCATGTTTTAGCGTGAGACTTTTAGCAAAAAGTCAGATGGCAAATTTCCAAGGACAGGGAGTCCTCCGGTTCATTTAGTGTCCGTTCTAAGTTAGAAGGGCACTGAAAAAAACCACTTATTACCACTGTCTGTTTGTCAACAGGGAAGCGCCTGCTGGTATCCTGAAGTCTTTCCACGACTTCCTTGGTGAAGCTTCACAGATAGTCCTCGACTTACGACAGCTCGTTTGGTGAGCATTCGGAGTTAAACGGCACTGAACAAAAGGGACTCACACTTACGACCGTGGCAGCACCACTGTGGTTACATGAGCAGAATTCAGATGCTTGGCAACCGACTCACACTTAACGACGGTCGCAGAATTCCTGGAGTCACGTGATCCACTGATAAGCAAAGTCAATGGGAGAAAGCCATATTCACTTAACAACTGTATTATTAAGTGAACAACTGCAGTGTTTCACTTAACAATTGCGGCAAGAGAGGTCGTAAAATGGGACAAAACTCACTAAACAAATGTCTCGCTTAGCAACAGAAATTTTGGGCTTGATTGTGGTCATATGTGGTCGTAAGTCGAAGATGCAAAACCGACCGTCAGGATTTATGTAGACAAACTATGTTAAGTTCCATCTTAACTTAGCTGATGCTTAAGTGAATAAATTGTGGTTAAAGAAATCAACATTTGATGAGTGGATTCACAGAATATGAATTCACCTTCTTATAATGAAAGTTGTAATAATCATTCGTGAATTTTTGTACTTGGTTTATCAATTCGACTCTTCTAATGAGGACAGGTAGTCCTTGACTTACGATCACAACGGAGGCCAAAATTTCTGTTGCTAAGCGAGGCATTTCTTAAGTGAGTTTTGCCCCATTTTACAACCTCTCTTGCCACAGTTGTTAAGTGAATCATTGCAGTTGTTAACTTAGTAATACGGTTCTTAAATGAATCTGGCTTCCCCCATTGACTTTGCTTGTCAGAAGGTCGCAAAAGCGGATCACAAGGCCCCGGAACACTGTGACCGTCATTAATATGAGTCAGATGGCATCCATCTGAATTTTGATCACGTGTCCATAGGGATGCCTCAACACTCGTAAGTGTGAAACACATCAGAGGAGATGCTAGATTTCTACAAAGCTTGTAAGTAAAAAGCTTGTTTTTAAAACTGAAACAATATATGATTATGATTTATAAACAAAAATTACTTAATTGGTGTTATATAAATGGTGTGGTTTGATAGATAGAATTTAGGATAATTGGGAAATTGTATTAAAGAGCATTATTTGAACTAAGAACTATGTTTAAGTGTTAAATTGCTATATTTCTAAAATTAAAAAGATCAGATTTAAATTTGATAAGGTAATAATGGAACAAAGACTTAATGAGCATAATGAAACATAAATATGTTTGAATTGTATTGTCAATAGAGAGGATTTAGGGTAAGAATTGTTGTATTATGAGTTATTAACTGAATTAAGAATTAAGGTGGGTTAATAGAAGGGTTATTGTTTTGATTAAGTACCGTATATACTCGTGTATAAGCCGACCCGCATATAAGCCGACCCCCCCAATTTTACCCCCCAAAACTGGGAAAACTTGTTGACTCACGTATAAGCCGGGGGTGGAAAATGCAGCAGCTACTGGTAAATTTCAAAATAAAAAAAGACTGGTCAAAAGTGCGAGGACCTGTCAGAAATCACTTTTTTCAGCCCTCTGGGTAGTCCTTTTGTGCACATGGACTACTCAGAGGGCTGAAAAAGTAATTTTTGACTGGTCCTCGCACTTGTGACCAGTCCTCAAACTTACGACTGTCCTCACATTTTACTTTTTTGCCCTATCTTGTCACCATGGTGAAGAGAAGCAGTTGTGAAATGAGTGACATGGTTTTAAGAATGCTGCACGGGCATTTTGCATGGTGACAAGATAGGGCCAAAACGTAAAATGTGAGGACAGTCGTAAGTTCAAGGACTGGTCACAAGTGCGAGGACCAGTCAAAAATAATTTTTTGAGCCCTCTGAGTAGTCCATGTGCATAAAAGGAGAACAAATATGAATAAATAGCAATAATTAGAAACACACATACAAACATACAATGTATTTTCTTTGAATATTGAATATTCCAATTATTTCCATGCAATCCAATTTCTTACAAATCAATTAATTATATTTACCAATAATAATAAACCAAATAATTTCCCCCAATATTCTTCCAAACCACAACTTAACCGTTTCTGCTTTCAACACAATATACAATTAATAATATCTCAATTATTACAATTCCCTATTTAAATAGAGCTTTTTTTTCTTTTGTGTTTTAAAATCTTGAAGTCCCCTCTTTTGCCATTTGCCATAAATTTCCCATTGTTTGCACCAACCTTTTTTGATGAGGAAAAAGAAATCAAATCTGCCTCAGCAAACAGCAAAGCCAACAAGCTGTTTTAGTTTCGCTTTGGGTTTCAGCAGGAGAAAAAAAAATGTGCTCTTTGCAGCAGGCACCTTTTTGTAGCCGGCACCGATCTTCTCATTTGTTTAAGCCCGGGCAAGAATTTAAAGTGTTTTTTTTTCCCTCTAGCCATCAGCTGGAACTCAGGAGGCAGTCCCAATAGATTGGGAGTGGGCGGGGTAAGCAAACCCCGTTCTCCCGCTGTTTCCTAGCTTGCAGGGAAAGTCATTTTTTTTGTGACCCGCGTATAAGCGGAGGGGGCGTTTTTCAGGCTGAAAAACGGGCTGAAAAGCTCGGCTTATACTCGAGTATATACGGTAAATATGTGTTAATTTTTTTCTAAGATGGTATTAGTTAAATATGTGATCTAAGATTCAGAAATAAGCGCTATGGCAAAATAGAATAGACAAAATTTGGTTAAAAATTGAACAAAGTGATGACCGGATCAAAGCTCTGTTCTGAAAGGATGTTTGAGAAAAAATTAAAAAAAAAACTTTTTGCAAAAAAAAAAATATTGCAATCGCTTTACGCGGAGCCTGAAAAACACCCATGATCTCATTCCAGCAAGCAGGAGACCGTAGATTAACATATTCAAAACCGCAGTTTAGACTGCAGCGAATTCCTTGCTCGGCCCAGGAATTCAGAAGATAAACAAGGATAACTCCCTGCAAAAGCTGGAATTCTCGCCAGGCCTGGTTTCAGCCGGTCGATGCCGCTGCCTCGGTGGTCACGGAGCCCTGGTGTCCGATGCCACCTCGCCCCGTTATTCAGAGGGCAAACTTGGCCCCGAAGGAGTTTTTAGATTTTTTTTAGATTTAGATTAACAGAGTTGGACGGGACTTGGTAGCTCATCTAGTCCAACCCCCTGTCCAAGTAGGAGATCCTACACCACTGATCTGAAATGGGATAGGGGAGACAAGGAGAGCATCTTCCAATAATTGAGGGGCTGCCCCAGAGAGGAGGAAGGGGTCAAGCTGTTTTCCAAAAAACACCTGAAGGCCAGACAAGGAATAATGGATGGAAACTGACCAAGGAGAGATTCAACCTAGAAATAAGGAGGAACTTTTTGACAGTGAGAACAATCAACCCGTGGAACAGAAGTTGCCTTCAGAAGCTTCATTACTGGAGGCTTTCAAGAAGAGACTGGGCTGCCATCCGTCAGAAATGGTGTACGGTCTCCAGCTTGGGCGGGGCGGTTGGGCTAGATGACCTCCAAGGTCCCCTTCCAACTCTATTAATCTAAAAACCCAGGAGGAGGTGCCGTCTGTCAGTGGGTTTCGTTTCCTGCTAAACACGGCCACATCCGTTTTTCTGGGTGGCACCCACACACACACACATCGCCTTGGTAATGCCCACACTTGTGCACAACTTATCCGTCTCCCGCAGAGCCAGTTCCAAGCAGTGGTGAAATGCAAATTTTTTTCCTACTGGTTCTGTGGGTGTGGCTTGTGGGTGTGGCTTGGTGGAGGGAGGGTCATGTGACTGGGTGGGCGTGGACAATTTTTTTAAAAAAACTTTTTAAGGCATTTTTTTACTACCTATTTGCCCGAACCGGTAGTAAAAAAATGCTTTAAAAAAGTTTTTTTTTTTTTTAAAAAAAGGTTCCGACGATCGCGCGGCACAGCTGCGATCGTCGTAACTTTTTAAAAAAACTTTTTAAAGCATTTTTTTTCACGAACCGGTAGCATTTCACCCCGGTTCCATCCAAGCCCTTGTTAATTCCATGATTTTTGGTGTGTGACATGCAAGGAAGCCCAAACCACAGATTTGTGATTCAGCCGCAAGTCAGCACTTAGTGGAAAGTGAAAGGATTGGCAGATGGAGCGACGCTAAACCATGATTCATGGATTGTATCAAGCGGATCTGGTTTACTTTTCCCCAACCACTGACAAATATACATATCTGTGTATTACAGGTGGTCCTCAACCTACGACCGCAATTGAGCCCAAAATTAAGTGAGACCTTTGCGAAGTGAGTTTTGCCCCATTTTACAACCTTTCTTGCCACGGTTATTAAATGAGTCACTGCAATTCTTTACGTTAGTCATACGGTTGTTCGCTGAGGGAGGGTTACCCATTGTGTTTGCTTGTGGGAAGGCCACAAAAGTCCTGATCCCAGGACTCTGCAACCGTCGTAAATATGAGTCAGTTGCCAAACCACTGAATTTCGATCACGTGACCCTGGGGGGGGGGGTGCTGCAATGGTTGTAAGTGTGAAAAGTGGTCATAAGCCGCTTTTTTCCGGTGATGTCATCACTTTGAACGGTCACTAAACGAACTGTTGTAAGTCGAGGACTACCTGCATACTGGTAAATTTACTCTTGGTTGATATTCCCTCCTCCTTTGATACAGCTGGCGGACCGAGCAGTACAAGTAGTCCTCGGCTTATGACCACAACCGAGCCCAACCTTTCTATTGCTAAGCGAGACGGTTGTTGAGTGAGCTTGGGCTCCGCTTTACGACTTTTCCTGCCGCCGTCATTCAGTGAATCACGACGGTTGATAAGTGAGCAATCCCGTCGTTAAGTCAATCTGGCTTCCCCGTCGACTTTGCTCGCGAGAAGGTCGCGAAAAGGGGATCAAGTGAACCCCCCGGGGACACAACGACCGTCGTAAAATAGGAATCGGTCGCCAAGCGGTTAGTTAGATCACATGCTGCAATGGTCGTAATTGCGGAAAAAACGGTGGCCCCCAAGTCACATTTTTCAGTGCCCGCTGTAAGTTTGAACGGTCGCTAAGTGGAATCGTTGTAAGTCGAGGACCGCCTGTACCCTGTAACTGTTTTTGAAGTCAGGCAGGAAATGCTACCGATCTGAACCTAGGCAACCGAAGAGCTTGTAGAAATGTCAGCCAACAAACTCTATTTCCTTCCTTGCTGCATTCACATCGGCGGTGAAATTCAAAAATTGTCCCTTACTGGTTCTGTGGGCGTGGCTTGGTGGTCATGTGACCAGGTGGCGTGTGGTTTGGTGGTCGTGTGACTGTGTGGGCGTGGCTTGGTGGTCATGTGACTGTGTGGGCGTGGATTGGTGGTCGTGTGACCGGGAAAACCCAACTATCACACTATACACAAAAATAACACAAAAGCTACACAACCGACTCACACACAATGCA
>WNWU01000358.1:398677-409359 GCA_012654045.1 Ptyas mucosa | reverse complement strand
CTTTCTCCCTCTCTCCTCTCCCTCTCTCTCTCTGTCCCACCTCTCCCCTTTCTCTCTCTCCCTCTTTCTCTTTCCCTTTCCCTCTTTTCCCACTTTCTCTCTCCCTCTCCTCCTCTTTCTCCCTCTCCTTGTTTCTCCTCCTCCTCTCTCTCCCCCTTTCTTTCTCCCTTCCTCCTCTCCCTATCTGTCTCTCCCTCTGTCCCCCCTCCCTTCTCTCTCTCTCCCTCTCTCCTCTCCCTCACTCTTCTTCTTCTCCTCCTTCCCCTCTCTCTTTCTCTCTCTCTTTCTCCCTCTCTCCTCTCCCTCTCTCTCTCTGTCCCACCTCTCCCTTCTCTCTCTCCCTCTCTCCTCTCCCTCACCCTCTCTTCTTCTTCTCCTCCTCCTCCTCCTCTCCTCCTCCTCCTCCCCCTCTCTCTTTCTCTCTCTCCCCCTTTCTTTCTCCCTTCCTCTTCTCCCTATCTGTCTCTCCCTCTGTCCCCCCTCTCCCTTCTCTCTCTCCCTCTCTCCTCTCCCTTCTCCTCCTCCTCCTCTCTCTCCCTTTCTCCCTCTCTCCTCCCCCTATCTCTCCCCGCTTTCTCTCTCTCTCCCTCTTTCCCTCTTTTCCTGCTTTCTCCCTCTCCTCCTCTTTCTTCCTCCCTCCTTGTCTCTCCTCCTCCTCTCTCTCCTTTTCCCTCTTTTCCTGCTTTCTCTCTCTCCCTCGCCTCCTCTTTCTCTCTCCCTCTCTCCTTGTCTCTCTCTCCCCCCCCTTTCTCTCTCTCCCTCTCTCCTCTCCCCCCTTTCTCCCTCTCTGTCTCTCCTGATTTTCATTCTTTTGCAAGCTTTTAGCTGTACATTTTAATCGTTAAATGTTTTGATGACCTGCTGTAGGTTTTTGAATTTGAATTTTGTTTTATTTTGAGAGTCGTTGAGGCTACTTGGAGGTTGACCTGTGTCCTCAGGGTCACCTGAGTAGGGCAAATGGGGCGTGGAAGGACCCTTTTACCTGAGGACACGGATCAACCTCCAAGCGGCCTTAGCGCCTCTCTGAAAGAGTGCAAACGACCAACTGACTTTCTGGTTTTTCTCTGAAGACCTTTCGCTCCTCATCCCAGAAGCTTCGTCAGTTCCGACTGGGATGGTGGGGAATGGAAGGATTCAGTCAGAACTGAAGAAGCTTCTGGGATGAGGAGCGAAACCTCTTCAAAGAAAAACCAGAAAGTCCAGTCGCCTCTTGAAAAAGCGCCTTTGGGACAACCCAAAGACCTGGAGGACTGAGAATCTCCATAGACACCAGAGAGAATATTCTTTATTGGCCAAAATTGTTCAGACACACCAGTAATTTGTCACCGGTGCAGACGCTCATAATGTACATATAAACAGCAAATCATAGGCCATATTCAAAGCCTTACAATCATTAATCGTAAGTTACAATCAATGGATAATTCATAAGAAACCAATAGGAGTGAATAAGTAGGGAAAATGAGAAGATGAGAAAAGGTGAGAATTGAGACAGTGCTGCGGGAGATAATTCTTCAACAGAGTGATGGCACAGGGGAAAACTGTCTTTATGCCTGGTTGTTGTGGCGTGCGATGCCCTCTAGTGCCACCCTGAGGGGAGGAGTTGAAACAGTTTACGTCTAGGATGTGAGGGGTCTGTAGATATTTTCTCAGCCCCCTTTCTAGCTAGTGGTCCTCCATGGAAGGCAGGCTGCAGGTTGCAATTGTTTTTTTCTGCAGTCCTAACTTATCGTGTTTCCCCCCAAAAGAAGATCGGGTCTTATATTAATTTTTGTTCCAAAAGACGCATTATGGCTGATTTTCTGGTTAGGTCTTATTTTGGGGGGGGGGGGAAATACAGTACTAAATGCTTCCGTCCGGTTGACGATCTTAACTGTGGCTTATTTTGGGGGTAGGGCTTACATTACCAGCATCCTAAAAAATCATGCTAGGGCTTATTTTCCGGTTGGGTATCTGTTGAAATCTGTTTAGTTGCTGTGCCAAACCAAACAGTTAAAACATATGTGCTAGTCGTTCCCGACTCTAGGGGGCAGTGGTCATCTCTGTTTCAAAGCCAAAGACTGTCCGAAGACGTCTCCGTGGTCATGTGGCCGGCATGACTCAACGCCAAAGGCGCACGGAACGCGGTTCCCTTCCCACTAAAGCTGGCCCCTATTTTTCTACTTGCATTTTTTTTTACGTGCTTTCGAACTGCTAGGTTGGCAGAAGCTGGGACAAGTCACGGGAGCTCACCCTGTTCCGCGGCGCTAGGGATTCGAACCGCTGAACTGCCAACCTTTCGATCGACAAGCTCAGCGTCTTAGCCATTGAGCCACCACGTCCCTATAATCAGACAGTTATAGAGGTGCGAATGACAGATCCAATAATCCCTCTGTAGAAAATTGGGGGGTTCCGCCGTGCATAAGCTGAAGAACTGAAGTGGCTCAAGGGAAGCATCCGAGGAACCCCAAATAACCAAGGGCAAAGTTGAATCTCCCAGGAAGCTCTTCCCGCTTATCTCCCAGCTCTGCCCTCCCTGACTCCACTTTTCCTTCCTTCCCTCCCTCCCACTTGGAAGTCGAGAGATTTACATTCTTGCTGAAGTGAGACTTTTGCTGCATTCTTCTTTTCTGACATCTACGGGTGATTTTCTTTATTTTCCTTTTCACTTCTTCTTTTTTTTATTAGTATTAAATGTGTTGCAACACCGCTTGGCCAACCCCGTAAGTCTTACGGGAGGGAGTGAAATGATTTGGTTGCAAGGGCAAAGGGTAATCTACATGGAGGGGGAGTATGCAGTGGGGTACCCCAAGGCTCTGTTTTAGGCCCAGTGCTCTCCAACATCTTCATCAATGACTTCGACGATGGGGAACTCATCAGATTTGCAGATGACACCAAGCTGGCAGGAATAGCCAACGCTCCAGAAGATAGGCTCAAGATACAGAAGGATCTTCACAGATTTGAACATTGGGCGCTGTCTAACAAAATGAAATTCAACAGTGAGAAATGCAAGGTTCTAGATTTAGGCAAGAAAAACCAAATGCACAGGTATAGCATAGGTGGTACCTGGCTCAATCGTAGTTAACTGTGAGAGGGATCTTGGAGTCCTAGTGGACAACCATTTAAATAGGAGCCAGCTGTGTGTTGCAGCAGCCAAAAAAGCCAACACAGTTCTAGGCTGCATCAACAGAGGGATAGAATCAAGATCACGTGAAGTGTTAATACCACTTTATAAGGCCACACTTGGAATATTGCATTCAGTTTTGGTCGCCATGATGTAAAAAAGATGCTGAGATTCTAGAAAGAGTGCAGAGAAGAGCAACAAAGAGGATGAGGGGACTGGAGGTTAAAACATATGAAGAACGGTTGCAGGAATTGGGTAGGTCTAGTTTAATGAAGAGAAGGACTAGGGGAGACAGGAGAGCGGCCTTCCAATATCTAAGGGGCTGCCCCAAAGAAAACGGGGGTCAAGCTATTCTCCAAAGCACCTGAAGGGAGGACAAGAAGCAATGGGTGGAAACTAATCCAGGAGAGAAGCAACTACTAAGGAGAAATTTCCTGATAGTCAGAACAATTACAAGAGCCTTGGATAGTACAGTGGTCTAAAGCCCTGTTATTAACATCAGCTGCCTGCAGTTATTGCAGGTTCGAATCTCACCAAGGCTCAAGGTTGACTCAGCCTTCCATCCTTTCTAAGGTAGGTAAATTGAGGACCCAGTTTGTGGGGGCAATAAGCTGACTTTGTATAAATATACAAAAGTATGAAGGCTATTGCTTAGCGCATTGTAAGCCACCCTGAGTCTCCGGAGAAGGGCGGCATAGAAATCAAATTAAAAAAACAAAACAAAACAATTAATCAGTGGAACAACTTGCTTGCAGAAGTTGCGAATGCTCCAACACTGGAAGTTTTAAAGAAGATGTTGGATAACCATTTGTCTGAAGTGGTGTAGGGTTTCCTACCTAAGCAGGGGGTTGGACTAGAAGACCTCCAAGGTCCCTTCCAACTCTGTGATTCTATTCTATTCTATTCTAACCTAATCAAAATCATCGCTTTGGGCAATTGGGTGTTGGGGTGCAGTTGGAGGGGTACCAGATTTAGAGAGTATTCCCCACCCCCAAAATGGGGATCAAAAAGAGGATCACATAATCTTGGCACACAGCAGTCGTCTTAATCTTAATTTTGATCACGCGACCATGGGGATGCTGCAAAGGTCGTAACTGTGAAAAATGGTCTTAAGTCACTTTTTTTTTTCAGTGCTTTGTAACTTGGAATTGTCACTAAATGGACTGTTGTAAGTCGAGGACTACCTGTATATAAATAAAAAAAAAATGGAAGAAGAGGGCATGATAGGGATTTTGAAGAAGTTGAAGAGGGCATGATATTAATGGACCCGCGGATGCCATAACAACCGCGTTGTCAATTCTTATGAAGATGGAGAGGATGCTTGTCCTGCCCTGCCAGAGTCCCACATTCAGACTCCAGCTAAGCCGGCAAAGATGCTTTTGAGAGACATTGGCACAACCTGGGTTTTGTTCTAGATTTAGATTTAGATTTAGATTTAGATTTAGATTTAGATTTAGATTTAGATTTAGATTTAGATTTAGATTTAGATTTAGATTTAGATTTAGGAGTAGAGTAGGATGTGGTGGCTCAGTGGCTAAGATGCTGAGCTTGTCGATCGAAAGGGTTCAGCAGTTCAGCAGTTCGAATCCCTAGTGTAATCTGCGTATCGGGGGTGAGCTCCCGTCACTTCTCCCAGCTTCTGCCAACCTAGCAGTTCGAAAGCAGGTCAAAAACGCAAGTAGAAAAATAGGGACCACCTTTGGTGGGAAGGGAACAGCGTTCTGTGCGCCTTTGGCGTTGAATCATGCCGGCCACATGACCACCGAGACGTCTTCAGACAGCGCTGGCTCTTCGGCTTTGAAACGGAGATGAGCACTGCCCCCTAGAGTCGGGAATGACTAGCATGTGCAAGGGGAACCTTTATCATTAGAGTAGAGTAGAGTAGAGTAGAGTAGAGTAGAATAGAATAGAATAGAATAGAATAGAATAGAATAGAATAGAATAGAATAGAATAGAATAGAATAGAATAGAATAGAATAGAATATTGATGGGGATAGAATAGAACAGTGATGGCTAACCTTTTTGCCATCATGTGCCAAACGTGGGGGAGCGTGGTGGGGTCACACGCATGCGTGCCCACATCCATAATTCTATGCCCCCGCCCCCCCATGCTCCCCCCGCTTTTGGCATGAGATGGCAAGGTCGGTTCGGTAGGCCCATTTTTTGCTCTCCTCAGGCTCCAGAGCCTTTCTAGGAGCCTGGGGAGGGCAAAAACGGCCTTCCCCATCCCCCAGAGGCCCTCCGGAGGCCGGAAACAGTGTGTTTCCTGACTTCTGGTGGGCCCAGAAGGCCTGAAAATCAACTGGGTGGTGCATGCATGCGTGCTGGAGCTGAGCTCGCGTGCCCACCGATATGGCTCCGCGTGCCACCTGTGGTACCCGTGCCATAGGTTCGCCATCACGGGAATAGAATATTGATGGGGATAGACTAGAATATTGATGGGATGGGACGGGACAGGACCAGACCGGACCGGACCGGACCTTGGAGGTCTTCTAGTCCAACCCCCTGCCCAAGCAGGAGACCCCATAGTATAGAGCTTATACCATCTGAGACAGATGACAATCCGGTCTTTTCTTGAAATCCTCCAGTGAAGGAGCAACCATGATTTCAGGTGGCCAGCTGTTCCACTGGTTAATTGTCCTCCCTGTTAGGATTCCAGGTTGCTTCTCTCCTGGATTAGTTTCCATCCATTGCTTCTTGTCCTGCCTTCAGGTGCTTTGGAGAATAAGTTGACCCCCTCTTCTTTGGGGCAGCCCCTCAAATACTGGAACGCTGCTATCACATCACATAATGCATCCCCTTTTGTGTGTTGTGTGTGTGTGTGTGTGTGAATGGGTGCAGACCTGATAGACAGAGCACGATGTTCAGGAAGGAATGCTTGCACTCTCCCCACAGCTCAAATCTTCATAATTTGGAGCCTCCTGGCCGTAACTGGGGGGCGAGGGGGGGAGGGGGGAAAGGGTCGGAGTGCTTGTCAAAAATCACATTTTGAATCAGATTTTCCATCCGTGACCATTCTCCGTTAGAGGAATCCTCCTCCAAAGTACATCCACTTGTGAAATCCCCTTGTATGGTTTTATTAATCCCGTTTCATGGACTTAATGTTCATATTTGGGTGATGCTATCCATGCATCAGACTAAACATGAGCAACGGGTTTACCGTGCCTCGGTTTCGCAACGCTGGGTGATGATAAACCATGATTTAGAAAGCCGCGTGGCTCTCGTCGCCACAAAAGCCGCCACCCACATTGTGAGTGGTGTGTTTGTGTTACAGTTGAGGGGGGGGGGGGTGTCTGAAGGACTTGGGATACAGGGAGTCGAGCCAGGCCGGCCACAGCCTGTAGCTTCTGAACCAAAAATCTGTCAGTCTTTTCGCTCCCTGCCCTTGTGGGAATCCAGCCAATGGTTCATGGCTTCGTGGCTTATGCAGACCCAGCCAATGGTGGCTTGTGTAAGGAACCATGATACGCTGGGAAGCCAGCTTACATGAGCAAAAAAAGGACCGAGCTTACAGTCTACATGGCTGCCGTTAACAAAACATTACATATTGATGTTCTGTATTAAAGGAGTGACCCCTGTCAGAAGTATAAATTGTGGCTCCAACTCAAGCCAGAGGTTGTGTAAGAATAAATAAAAATGAGATCTAGACAGCTGTCGGGAAAGAAGAAATATTTATTCCTGTAAAAGCAATTGAGTTTGCAGGCTGCTGAGAAATAGAATAGAGTAACAGAGTTGGAAGGGACCTTGGAGATCTTCTAGTCCAACCCTCCCTATTCAGGCAAGAAACCCTATAGCATTTCAGATAAATGGTTATCCAATCTCTTCTTAAAAACTTCCAGTGTTGGAGCATTTACAACATTTGGAGGAGTACAGCAGCATGTTTTTATAAGGGGAGCTTGTCCCGGATGTGAAAGTGTTTACGTGCTGATTCTAGGGTCACACTTGAGGTGTTTTGTGTGTGTGTTTATTCGTGTGAATTTGCAGCTCCCAATTTAATTAACAGCGGTTTGTGTTTGCAGACCTTATCCTTTGATATGCAGATTAGGTCTGGGCAACTTATTTTTTTGGGGGGGTGTTTAAGGAAATCCACTTAGTTTTTTAGCTTGACTATCCATTATCTAGCGGCGATGCCGATTCTCAGGCCATGGTGAATCCGGTTCACGTTTTAAGGGAAGGTGGAAACAAGGACAAAGAATAAAAATACATTTTGGATGATAAAACTTCTGTCCTCCCGAATCACGAGTTTGCCTTGGAAGTGATTTTGGACGCTTGGCTTTTTATTTTGCTGCCGCTCTGTCCACACCCTTTTTGGCTGCTTTGTGCTAAACTCTGAATCTGTTTACGGGTTTGTCAGGAGAAAAGTTCCAGGATTGCTTATGCCGAAAGATTCCTGACCGGAGAATCAACTCCCTCGCACCCAGATTAAGGAGACCCTTAAAGCAGGGGTCGGCTGCTGGGGGTTCGCAGGGAGAGCCTCTAGCTAAGATTCTGTGCAATTCGGAGAATCCCCCAGATCCCACTCCTGGCTGGCCCCGCCCACCCTATCCCTTCCAGGAGTTCCCACGCAGCCCATTTTGGATGCAGGGCGCACACGGAGGCTCGGGGAGGGTGAAAAACGGGCCTACCGGAAGTTCGGGAAGGCCGTTTCCAGCCTCTGGAGCCTGGGGAGGCCATTTTCACCCTCCCAGAGGCTCGAGAAAAGCCTCCAGAGCCCGGGGAGGGCAAAAACATCCCCCTCTCCAACCGTGGTGCAGGCGGCCGACTAGGCCACGCCCATAATGGCCATGCCCACCCAACAAGAGAACCGGGCAGGGAACCCCTTGCTAAAATTTTTGAAGCCCACCCCTGCCTTCAGAAGATCCAGAGTTCCCCCTCCGTCAGCAGCCGGCAATCTGTCTCGCTCAGGCTTAAATCCCATAGCAACTGCATTCCCACAGACCCAGGGGTGAAATCCAGCAGGTTCTGACAGGTTCTGGCGAACCGGTAGCGGAAATTTTGAGTCGTTCGGAAAATCAGCAAATACCACCTCTGGCTGGTCCCAGAGTGGGGTGGGAATGGTGATTTTGCAGTATCCTTTCCCTGGAGTGGGGTGGGCATGGAGATTTTGCAGGATCCTTCCCCTGCCACGCTCACCAAGCCACGCCCACAGGACCGGTAGTAAAAAAAAAATGAATTTCACCACTGCGCGGACCTATCCCAAAGATGCATTTGAAAAGGATTTTCTTGGTTCCTTTTTCTTCCCTTGAAAACTTTTTTTTTGCTTCTCATCCAAGAAATTTCTTCATTTCAGCGACCTGAAGAAGCTTCTTGGATGGAGAAGTGAAAGAGACAAAACCAAGAAAATGCAGTGGCCTTTTGAGAAAAGCACCCTCGGGGCAGGGTGAATTTGATTTAAATCAAGCCAGTTTAAGTCACGATTTAAATCACGAGTCAAAAGGCCTGGTTTCAATCCACTCGATTTAAATCATAATTTTGAAAGAGCAGCTGTCCCATAGTTATTCACTGACAGTCCCAATATTGACTGCCTTGGTGGCGCAGCAGACTAATGTGCTGTTAAGTAGCACCAGCTGCCTGCAATTACTGCAAGTTCGAATCTCACCAAGCTCAAGGTTGACTCAGCCTTCCATCCTTCCGAGGGAGGTAAAATGAGGACCTGGATTGTGGGGGCAATAAGCTGACTTTGTATAAAAAAGAACACCGTTTGGGGGGGCCCGAAAGCCCTACTAAGCAGGTATATGCAAAAGTATGAAGGCTATTGCTTAACGCATTGTAAACCGCCCTGAGTCTCCGGAGAAGGGCGGCATATAAATCGAACCAATAAATAAATAAATAAATAAAATAAAATATTGCAGAATCTACAGCCTCATGCTACATAACTAAGCTCCATTTCACGCTAAATACACTAAATTATTAATGTATCTTAAATAGAAAACTATCCTTAGATAGATTTTTTTTTTTACCTCAAAAGCATTTTACTAAAATAAATTTAATAAAAATCAAATAAATCCGAATTTTTTGATTTAAAAAAAAAACACATCGATTTTTATCCACTCTGCCCTTGGGACTACCATCAATCAATCAATCAATCAATCAATCAGATAGAGTTGGAAGGGATCCTGGAGGTCTTCTAGTCCAACCCACTCCTCAAGCTGGAGACCCTAGCATTTCAGACAGGTGGTTTGTCCAGTCTTTTCTTTAAAACCTCCAGTGATGGAGCATCTACGACTTCTGGTGGCAAGCGGTTCCACTGGTTAATTGTTCTCACTGTCAGGAAGTTTCTCCTTAATTCCAGGTTGCTTCTCTCCTGGATGAGTTTCCATCCATTGTTTCTTGTCCTGCCTTCGGGTGCTTTGGAAAATAAGTGGACCCCCTCCTCTTCTTTGGGGCAGCCCCTCAAATATTGGAAGACTGCTATCATGTTCCCCCCTAGTCCTTCTTTTCTCTAGACTAGACATATCCAGTTCCTGCAACTGTAGAATAACAGAGTAGGCCATTTTTTTGCCCTCCCCAGGCTCCAGAGGCTTTTCTGGAGCCTGGAGAGGGCGAAAACGGCCTTCACCCCCTAGAGGCCTTCCGGAGGCCAGAAACAGCCCGTTTTCCGACTTCCGGTGCGTACGGAAGGACCAAAAAACAGGAGTTGAGCTAGGGCAACGCTCGCGTGCCCACAGATATGGCCCCGCGTGCCACCTGTAGCACGCATGCCATAGGTTCGCCGTCACGGCCCTAGACCATTTCAGACAGGTGGCTGTCCAGTCTCTTCTTAAAAGCTTCCAGTGATGGAGCATCTACGACTTCTGGTGGCAAGCCGTTCCACTGGTTAATTGTCCACACCGTTAGGAAGTTCCTTCTTAATTCCACTTGTAATGACCTGAGTGATTGAGAATCTCCATAGAGGTTCCGATAGGCTGCTTTTGAACAGGGAGGCTTTGGGACGGGGTGATTATGCCCGACCCCCAGCAAGAAGGTTTTGCCTGAATAGCAAATGCCATGTGGGAATCCCCAAGAGGCCAAGAAAGGAGAGTGTGACCTTTGAGCATACACAGACTGACTTTCCCCTGACTGCCAGCTCATCTTTTGCAGCCGCTCTTTTATGGCAACTGCTTGGCGATAGTTTTATTTTGTTTGTTCAAACCTTTCTGGGTGGAGTTGCAAAGGCTCCCCACACCCCTTTTACTGTAGGGAGAGGCTGCCCGGGGTTGTGCAGAGAAAGGCTGAGAGTCCACAAATCACACAACATGACAGGCCAAGCCTGTGAAACCCTGATCTTTCTTTCAGGTCACTATTTAGCTCCGAGGTTTTGTTTTTTTTTTTAAATTTTTTTTACAGTTCGTCCTCAACTTACGACCACAGTCGAGCCCCAGATTTAGGTTGTGCAGTGAGAAATTTGTGAAGCGAGTTTTGCCCAAATTTTACAATTTTTCTCACCACATTTGTAAAGCGAAATCACTGCCGTTCTTAAATTAGTGACATGGTTGTTAAGCGAATCTGGTTTCCCCATTGACTTTGCTTGTCAGGATAGGATAGGATGGAATGGAATGGAATGGAATGGAATGGAATGGAATGGAATGGAATAGAATAGAAT
>WNWU01000358.1:378825-398667 GCA_012654045.1 Ptyas mucosa | reverse complement strand
ATAGAATAGAATAGAATAGAATAGAATAGAATAGAATAGAATAGAATTTTTTATTGGCCAAGTGTGATTGGACACACAAGGAATTTATCTTGGTGCATATGCTTTCAGTGTACATAAAAGATAGGATATGTTCATCAGGAATCATACAGCGCAACACTTAATGCTAGTCAGATGGAACAAATAAGCAATCGAAGGTTGCAAAAGGGGATCACATGACTCCAGGATGTTGCCACCGTCATAAGTGTGAGTCAGTTGTCAAGCATACGAATCACGTGACCATGAGGATGCTGTCACAATCATAAGTGTGAAAGAGGATCATAAGTCACTTTTTTCAGTGTCGTCGTAACTTCGAACATTTCACTAGGCGACCTGTTGTAAGTCGAGGACTACCTGTATTGTAAACCACCCAGAGTTACCTTGTGGTAAGAAGAGTGGCCAGTGAAGCAGTATATAAGTCTTAAGGGGCCTGAGTGGTGCAGTAGACTACGGCACTGTGATTAACATTCAGCTGCCTGCAATTACTGCGAGTTCGAATCCCACCAGGCTCAAGGTTGACTCAGCCTTCCATCCTTTCTATGGTAGGTAAAATGAGGACCCAGATTGTGGGGGCAATAAGCTGACTTTGTATAAATATACAAAAGTATGAAGGCTATTGCTTAGTGCATTGTAAGCTGCCCTGAGTCTCCGGAGAAGGGCGGCATATAAATCAATTTTTTTTAAAAAAAGTGCTATTGCTATTATACGTACAGGAGTGGCCAAAATTGTGGATACCTTTTGGGAAAAGTGTATTTTCTAAGACTTAGCTAATAACACTACATTTTGGGGGGAGTAGTACCATAAAATGATATATCAATGGAAAGATAATTGAATCAAGAACGTAATGCAATAACTTTTATGAAGGGTTTGCTATTAGAATAGCAGTTACAGTATAAAGAAGAAAAGTGAAACACGTAGAAAAAACGAGATATACAAAAATGATCCCCATGTCAGTGAATCCTTCGTTGAGTAACCTTTAGCATGAACGACGGCCTTATGACGTCTTCCCATGGAGGGAACCGAGTCTTTGAGTTCTGCAGCTGTTCTCGTGTGAAACCAAGATTGAATGATGGCTTCTATGAACTGGGTTATATTGCTGAGTCACTTCTGACTAACCGGTTTCTTTAGTCGGCTCCATCGATTTTCAATTGGGTGAAGGTCTGGGCTCTTCCCAGGCCATTCCAGCAATGGAATAGGATTATCTTGAAACTCCTAAAAAAAAAATGGTATTATTAGCCATCAAACCTCAAAAATACACTTTTCCCAAAAGGTTTCCACAATTTTGGCCACTACTGTAGACTGCAGTGGGAGCCAGTTTGATGGAAGAGCAGAATAAAAATGTTTTTAAATAGATTTCCTTTCCCAGGAAGTATGATTGGACCGCAACTCCTACAGTCCATGCTGGCTAGAAATTCGGGGATTGATGGTGGGTGGAAAAGTTTTGTTTAAAAACATAAGGCCAAATGCATGACTTAATAGAAATACCTCCCTCCACCCGCCAACATACTACTCCATAATATCCCCCAATTAAAATTCTTAATCAATGGGAGAAAGCACCGACACTCTGTACGTGCTCAGGAAAAAAAAATTATTAGTATATACTAAATAACTTTGGTGTCAAATATACAGTGTTAGATATTGACACTTAGCCTTTATATCAACTGTTTGTTCACATTCAGTTAGAAAACGCTTCTTGGGTAAAGAAACTTCCCTTACACCAAGAGCCTTGGTGGCGCAGCAGACTAAAGTGCTGTTAACTAGCACCAGCTGCCTGCAATTACTGCAAGTTCGAATCTCACCAGGCTCAAGGTTGACTCAGCCTTCCATCCTTCCGAGGTAGGTAAAATGAGGACCTGGATTGTGGGGGCAATAAGCTGACTTTGTATAAAAAAGAACACCGCTTAGGGGGTCCCGAAAGCCCTACTCAGCAGGTAGATACAAAAGTAGGCAGGGTATTGCTTAATGCATTGTAAGCCGCCCTGAGTCTCCGGAGAAGGGTGGCGTATAAATCGAACCAATAAATAAATAAATAAATACTCTGCTAAAGTGTTTGAAATTTATGTATTAAAAAATCAGCTATACAGACTTACAACAGTCCATTTAGTGACCATTCAAAGTTACAACGGCCCTGAAAAAAGGGACTTGTGACTCCCTTTTCACACTTAACGACCGTTACGGCATCACCCCCATGATCACGTGACAACGGGCTCATATTTACGACGGTTGCAGTGTCCTTGGCGACCTTCTGACAAGCAAAGTCGATCGGGGAAGCCAAATTCACTTAACAGCTGTGTCACTCACTTATCCGCTGCAGTGATTCACTTAACAACGGTGGCAAGAAGACGAGCAAAACTCAATGTCTCACTTAACCACAAAAATTTTGGGCTCGTGGTCATCAGTTGACTCTAGTCACTAAGTCTGATTTAAGAGAAGGACCGGGGGAGACATGTTAGCAGTCTTCCAGTATTTGAGGGGCTGCCCCAGAGAGGAGGAAGGGGGTCAAGCTATTTTCCAAAGCACCCGAAGGCCAGAGAAGGAAGAATGGATGGAAACTGATCAAGGAGAGATTCAACCTGGAAATAAGGAGGAATTTCCTGACAGTGAGAACAATCAACCCATGAAACAAAAGTTGCCTTCGGAAGTTGTGGGAGCTTCATCACTTGAGGATGAAGAGATTGGACTGCTGTTTGGAAGAGGGAAAGGGAAAGGGACAGAGGGAGGAAAGGAAAGGAAAGGAAAGGAAAGGAAAGGAAAGGAAAGGAAAGGAAAGGAAAGGAAAGGAAAGGAAAGGAAAGGAAAGGGACCTTAGGGATCTTATAGTCCAATCCCCTGCTCAGGCAGGAAGCCCTATAGCATTTCAGGCAAATGGCTGTCCAATCTCTTCTTAAAAACCTCCAGAGACGGAGCACCCACAACTTCTGGTGGTAAGCTGTTCCACTGGTGAATTGCTCTCCCTGTTAGGAAAGTTTCTCCTTATAATCCCAGGTTGCTTCTCTCCTTGATTAATTTCCATCCATCGTTTCTTGTTCCTGCCTTCAGGAAATGTCCTGCTTTGGAAAATAAGTTGACCCCCCCCCACTCTTCTGTGGGGCAGCCCCTCGAATATTGGAATAGGTCGGATCTCCAACATGAAGTGACCCTGTCTTGCTCTCTCTCTTTCTCTCTCTCTCTCTCTCTCTCTCTCTCTCTCTCTCTCTCTGTGTGTGTTTACTTGGCCCATTTTTCCTTTTCCATCTGCCCGCTTGGGCATGGCTGCTTTCCTCTTGAGTGATGTTGTGAAAACTTTTCCAAAGTTCCCATGGAAACATTTCCTCTGAAAGATTTCCGATGACAATCCTTGTTCTCCGCCCCTCCCTCAGGTCACCCACCCTGATCAAGCATTGACTAATTTAGAAGAATGACACCGCCGTGCAAAATAAATAAAATAAATGCTTACCTTGGTCTCCTCGTTCCATTTTTAGGCATAGTTCTCACCACGCAGTGCCCTGCTTAGCTAGTTTTGCCCCTTGGCTAAAGCTAAACCGTGGTGGTAATCTTGGGTTGTTAAATAAGCCACAACCAGCAGCGATGGCAAAACAGTCTAAATCAGTGTTTCTCAACCTTGGAAGCTTGAAGATGGGTGGACTTCAACTCCCGGGTGTGCTTCAAGGTCTTGGTTACCACCTTTAGAGCACTCCATGGCTTAGGATCTGGTTATTTACGAGACCGCCTGCTGCCACCAGTGGCCTCCCACCAGCCGGTACACTCTCACAGAGAGGGTCTTCTCAGGGTGCCGTCAATCAAACAATGTCGGCTGGCGACCCCCAGAGGGAGAGCCTTCTTTGTGGGGGCACCTGCCATCTGGAATGAGCTCCCACCGGAGATACGAAGGATCCCGGACCTACGTACCTTTTGCCGCGCTCTCAAGACCTTTTTATTTAACCAGGCCGGCCTGGCCTAATTCTCCTCTTTTAATAATCATGTAATTTTAAATTTTAAATTTGTTTTAAATTATTAGGGTTTTAAATATTAAGGCCAAATCATTTAATCGGATTTTAATTTGTTTTAAATTTTGTATGCATATTGTTTTACTATATGGCTGTTCACCGCCCTGAGTCCCTCGGGAGATAGGGCGGTATGCAAATTAAATAAACATAAACATAACAAACAAACAAACTGGTCTAAGCGATAAACCCTGCTTTGCAAACTGCAATGCCTGCTTTTGTGCGCGCCACGCCAAAAATCAAATAAATGGTATTATGGGCTAGCACAGGGATGGCTAACCTTTTCCAGACCGAGTGCCCAATGCGCGGGCGCGCGCCCAAACCCCCAAAATGCAATGCGTGCACGGCCCCCGTGTATGTGCCACGGCCCCGGACATGCACTCCCCCCTGTACGTGCCCCCCCATCCGCGGCAAAGACCCGAAGACAAGCTAGCTGGCGGGAAGCGGGCATGCTTACGCAGCAGAACTGAACTTTTGCGATGGCTTGTGTGCCATCAGAGAGGGTGTTTTGTGCCACCTCCGGCACGCATGCCATACGTTCGCCATCATGGGGCTAGCAGGTTTTGTGAACACGATCTTATAAAAAAAAATAGTCCAGGTAGTAAGTACAGAGTTTGTCAACTTCAGCAACATTAAGATGCATGGGACTCCACATATCTTAAAATTTCCCTTGCCGAAATATTGTTTGAGAAAAGCTCCTGGAAGGATTTTTAACGCGGCCTATCGGATTTCACCATTAGCTAATTCCTGCACTGTGCAAATAATTTCCCCCCCCCATCCCAGTTATATTTTCACAAAGCACTTCAGCCTTTAGCATATCTACAAAAGATCGCTGAGCACTGTGCCGTAACAATGGCAATGCTCCTTTTAAGGAGGTTTTGTTCTGAACGGGGAGGAGGTACTGAATAGATCGACCTGTTTACTGGAGCTTAAAGAAAGCTTAAGCACCCATTTAGTTAGTCCAACCATCCGCTGGCCTAGGTGATCGTGTTTTGCTGAATTTGCCGCGATTGTCTGAGTTCACATCAGGTGTGGGTTGTAAATATTTTAACTATTGGTTCTGTGGGTGTGGCTTATTTTGTGGGCGTGGCTTGGTGGGGTAATGTGACTGGGTGGGCGTGGCCAACTTTTTTTTTTTAACTTTTAAAAGCATTTTTTCTACAACCTTAAGAGGTTGCAGAAAAAAAAATGTTTTTAAAAGCCTCTGACGCTCAGGCGAGTCAGCTGGGATCGCCAGAGGCTTTTAAAGGCATTTTTTTTCCTACAACCTCTTCGGCCAAAAAGGTTGCAAAAAAAAATGCTTTTAAAAGCCTCTGGCGATCCCAGCTGAGCCGCACAATTGTCAGAGCCTTTTTTTTTACTTTTAAAAGCATTTTTTCTACAACCTTAATAGGTTGCAGGAAAAAAATGCTTTTAAAAGCCTCTGACGATCAGGCAACTCAGCTGGGATTGCCAGAGGCTTTTAAAGGCATTTTAAAAGTAAAAAAAAATGCTTTTAAAAGTAAAAAAAAAAGCCTCTGATGAGATAAGCGACTGGCGACTGGGCCGGGGACCGGTTCGGGGGTGTGGCCAGCCAATGTTATTACCGGTTCTCCGAACTAATACAAATTTTTACTACTAGTTCTTGCGAACCGGTGCGAACCGGGAGCAACCCACCATTGGTTCACATGTGTGAACCAAGAAGAGACTGGACATCTGTCAGAAATGGTGTAGGGTCTCCTGCTTGGGCCGGGGGTTGGACTAGATGACCTCCCAGGTCCCTTCCAACTCTGCTAATCTAAATCTAAATCTAGTTACAATGTGGACTTGAAACCAGAGACGTTTTTACTGGGGATATTGAACCAGAACCTACAGTAAAGAAATTAGATATTTGATTTTGCATATAATTACAGCGGCAAGGATAGTCTACGCACAGTCCTGGAAAAACGAAAAGGTACCAACCGAGGAAGAAACAATTAAGAAAATCCTGGACTGTGCGGAGATGGATAAATTAACGAAAGAAAGAAAAGAAAAGGAAGATACAGAATATTATCAAGTGGTACGATTGGCTCGAGATTAGGGAAAGTAAGAGTGAATAAATGATGTGACAAATGTGTAAAATACTGAAAATGAATTAAACTGGAAATAAAGGGACGATAAAGATAAAGATAATAAAGGATGAGAAAAATGGGAAATGTAGAAAGTAGAAAGTAAGAGGAACGAAACTGATACGTTAAAAGAAACACATATTGTGTGTTTGTGTTTTGTACGTTGTGTTGTTGTTGTAAAATTAATAGAAAACTTTTTTAAAAAATAAATCTAAATCTAAACCTGGGATTGGGCACAGGCTGTTTGCAAGTGCCCAATTGTCTAAAATGCTCTTGGTCTGCTTCTCAGTCATGAACCTCCCCAGTTAAATGGAAATTAAGCTGTTAAAAATAGGTTTGTGAAATAGCCAAAGTTGAGGTGAGTTTGGGATTGTGCATAAATCAGCGTTTCTCAACTTCAATGATTTGAGATGGGTGGAATTCAACTCACATGCTGGATGGGGAATTCTGAGAGCTGAAATCCACCCATCTTAAAAATTCGCTGAGGTTTGTGAAGCACTGGCATAAACCATGCTTTACAAATTGATTGATTGATTCAATTTATATGCCGCCCTTCTCCGGAGACTCAGGGCGGCTTACAATGCGTTAAGCAATAGCCTTCATACTTTTGTATATACCTGCTTAGTAGGGCTTTCGGCCCCCTCCAAGCGGTGTTCTTTTTTATACAAAGTCAGTTTATTGCCCCCACAATCCGGGTCCTCATTTTACCTCCCTCGGAAGGATGGAAGGCTGAGTCAACCTTGAGCCTGGTGAGATTTGAACTTGCAGTAATTGCAGGCAGCTGGTGCTACTTAACAGCACTTTAGTCTGCTGCGCCACCAAGGCTCTAAATCCACTTCTTGGCGTCGTATCTATTGCTAGAGGTAAAAAAGAGGTGAGACTTTACATACTCATCCGAGTAACGTCTTCAGTCAAAATGAAGGGTCCTTGGAATACCTGGTTATACCCAGGTGTTTGACTGCAGAAGTTCTTGAATGAGTAACAAAAACGTCTCAGTTTTAATAGATTTTGGTCCAGCTGCCATTATTTAAGCTTTAGAGATATTTTTGGTCTGAATGATCGAATCCTCATTTACACGTTGCTTTTCATTTTGGGGAGAATGAAATGTATGTATGAAGAACCAACTCTGTATGGCAAGAATTGGTTCTTTCCCACGACTCCCTGATTCTCTGCCTATCCAAATTTTCATGTTGATTGAAAAAAGTGACTTGGATGAGTAACGAAATGTTTCACTTTTAATAAACTTTGGCCATGATTTAACCTTTTTTAGAAACTGCAGAGCCTCCTCCTCTGTAAAACTGCTGGGATTGGAGCCGGTGATTTCACAGATTAACAGAGTTGGAAGCAGGGGTGACATTTAGCAAGTTCTGACAGGTTCTGGAGAACCGGTAGTGGAAATTTTGACTAGTTCGGTGAACCGACAAATACCACCTCTGGCTGGCCCCAGAGTGGGGTGGGAATGGAGATTTTGCAATATCCTTCCCCCAGGAGTGGGGAGGGAATGGAGATTTTGCAGTATCCTTCCCCTACCACGCTCACAGAACCGGTAGTAAAAAAATTTGAATTCCACCACTGGTTGGAAGGGACCTTGTAGGTCATCTAGTCCAACCCCCTGCCCAAGCAGGAGTCCCTACATCATTTCTGACAAATGGCAGTCCAATCTCTTCTTGAAAGCTTCAAGTGATGAGGCTCCCACAACTTCCGAAGGCAAGCTCTGTTCTGTGGGTTGATTGTTCTCACTGTCAGAAAATTTATCCTTATTTCCTGGTTGAATCTCTCCTTGGTCAGTTTCCATCCATTCTTCCTTGTCTGGCCTTCGGGTGCTTTGGAAAATAGCTTGACCCCCTTCCTCCTCTCTGGGGCAGCCCCTCAAATACTGGAAGATGCTCTCCTGTCTCCCCTGGTCCTTCTCTTCACTAGATTAGCCATGCCCAGTTCCTGCAATCGTTCATCCATTTATTTTTGCAGGCAGGGGTCTACTCATTTGTTTTCTTTTGACACTGATCAGCTGCAGGGCGGCCCTTTGAAGCCCGGGGCAGCTGCAAGGCCAATAAAATTACAAAAAAACACTGAACCGTTTGTTAAATTGCGGGCTCGCCCTCCCCTCGCCCAGTGGTGCGGAGGGGCGGGGCAAGGGGCGGGGCGAGCCCGCAATTTAACAAACGGTTCGGCCGAACTGCCTAGAACCGGCAGAATCCCACCACTGATCGTATGTTTTAGCTTCCAGTTCCCTCATCATCCTGGTTGCTCTTCTCTGCACTCTTTCGACAGCCTCAACTTCTTTTTTATAGTGTGGTGACCAAAACTGGATGCAGTACTCTAGGTGTGGTCCTACTAAGGCTTTATAAAGTGGTGTTAGTACCTCCCTTGATCTTGACTGTATCCCTCTGTTAATGCTACTTATAGGATTGCATTGGCTTTTTTGGCTGCCGCTGCGCACTGCTGATCAGAGGTTAAACCTGGGGGAAAAGTGGCAGGAGGAGAGCTTGTGATCTAGAGTGATCAAGCATAGCTGCCTGATGTTTAACCGGACTGCTGAACTCTGGAATCAAGATTGATCGTCTGATACGGGGGAAAAGAAAAGGTTGTGAAAAAAAAACCCCCTGAGAATTGTTTCTGTTCAAATAGACGTGGCTTTGAGGAAGTGGTTCATTGCAGTGTGGGACTTCAAAATAAAATAACTAGACGGGGAGGGACAGTCTTGACAAGTTCCTTGATCGGTTTTCTTTGGCACCATGTCATGAGTACGTATATTTTAAAGAAAATCGCTTGGATTAAATACATAGAGCAGCGTTCACACATTGCATCGAGGCGTAATGCAATTTGTTTGCGGCTTAGTGTAGTGTCCAAAAATCTAACCGATTAGGGATGATGGTACCCAGGTTTATGTTGCTTCATTTCAGCAAGTCAGCCCATTGGGGATTATTCAGTGAATGATGGTTTAAACAAGCCATGGCTTGCTGTATTTTGTATGAACACGACAAGAGGCTGGGTTCACCCAACATGTTAGGTTGAAATATTCAGGGCTCAAATTGTTGGGCAGTGCGTCGTTGTGTAAATGTAACCGGTGTGGTTATGGCTTTCTATGTTGTGCAGATATTGGCAATTCAGAAAAACCTAGGTCCACGAAAACCCTGAGTTGTGTTTATTATCTGAATACAGCTAGATAGCACAATTCCTGCAGATATTGATTCTTTCCAATGCACAGTTGTGACTGTTACAGCATCCCCATGATCACGCATTGTTAAGGAATTCACAGAGTAACTCTTGAGTAGCAAGGGTGTGCACATGAAAGCGATTGAGAGTAGTTATGAATAAACACAGCCAACACACAGATACACTGAGTTGTGTTTACTTTCAGGAAATAGTAAGGCACAGTCCAATAAACAGTCCAGGTCATACACATATAAAGCAGGAGATAGTTAAAACGACAGTCCAGGGATAATCCAATAACAAAGTCTTCTTACCAGTCGTCGTAGTCATTCACAATAAACAGTTCTTCTGGATTTGCAAACAGTAGCATACAGAGATATCAGAGAGCAAGAACAGCAAAGAGAAACAAACCATGTTTCTAGCTCCCTCTTAAGGAGATTGGCTATGGAGCTAACCAATCAGGACACAGTATGATGCAATACAGCAGTCTTAAAGCTATATTGAGGGTTTATATATTGCCAAACCAACAAGGTAGGTAATAATCATTTCCTAACACACATGATCAAAATTTGGACGTTAGCCAAACGTCCAAATTTGAGCTTATATTTATGAGGGTTGCAATGTCCCCGGATCATGTGGTCTCTCTTTTTTTTTTTTTTGCCATTTTCTGACAAAATCAATCAGGAAGCCAGATTCATATTAACAACTGTGTTGCTAATTTAACTGCATGGATTCACTTAACAGGTGTGGCAAGAAAGATTGTAAAATGGGGCAAAACTCAATTGACAACTGTCTTGGTTAACAACAGAAATGTTGGGCTCGATTGTGGTCATAAGTCAAGGACTACCTGTATGATATATAAATAAATAATTTTAATATAGGTTTCCTCCTTGATTAAGGTGGACCTGCGTCCCCATCATACATCAAGCTGCACCTACTGTAAGTAAATGATTAGGCCTAAGAATTGCTACCAAATGATCACTGAGAATACAGATAGTCCTCCATTTACGACCACAACTGAGCCCAAATTTTATGTTGTTAAGTGAGAAATTTTGTCAAGTGAGTTTTGTCCCATTTTACCAATTTCCATGCCACATTTGTTAAACGAATCGCTGAAGTTGTTAAATGAGTCAACCCGGTGGTTAAGTGAATCTGGGCTTCCCCGTTGACTCGTGTTGATCACATGATCTTGAGACAGGGACACACAGCAACAGTCGTAAATGTGAGACAGTTGTCAAGCATCTAAATGTAAATGTCACCTGGCCATGGGGGAAATGCTGCACTGGTCACAAGTGTGGAAAAACGGTCCTAAGTCACTTTTTTTCAGTGCCGGTGTAACTTTGAGCAGTCACTAAATGAACTGTTGTAAGTCGAGCACTACGGTACCGGTATGGCTGCAGGGGAAGCTTAATAAAATCATGGACTGGTTGGCCCTTATTATCTGCACTGAATTATTTGGCATGATTTTGCCCGGAGGTGAAAATTAAATTGCTTTTAAATTAGGATCCCGGGCCAGCTACTTCCAAGGGGGAGCATCATGCATCTTGTGCGAAGACAGTGATGGATAACCTTTTCCAGACTGAGTGCCCAAAATGTGCATGAATGGACCCCCCAAATGAAAAGTGTATGCGCTCCGCTCCCCGCATGTGCACACCCAAACCCCCCAAATGCAAAGCGCATGGCCTCCATGCATGTGTGTGCATGTATCCCCACGAACGTGCCCCCGCATGTGCATGACCCCCCTAAGCGCACACCCGAACCCCCAAAATGCAATGTGCATGGCCCCCATGAATGTGTGTGCACGTGTCCCCGCGAATGCACCCCCGCCTGTGCACGACTCCCGCATGCACACACCTGAACCCCCCAAATGCAATGTGCATGGCCCCCATGCATGTGTGTGCACGTATCCCCCCGAATGCGCCCCCGCAAGCGCACGCCCCCGCAGGCGCGCCCCCGAACCCCCAAAATGCAATGTGCATGGCCCCCATGCATGCACCCTGCCCATGTGCCCACCCCCCCTGTACGCGCCCCCATGAATGTGCAGCCCCTCGCATGTGCCCCACCCCTTGCGCATACATGCCCCCCATGCGGCCCACCACATGCACCCTGCCGCCCACGCATGCGCAGCAGAGACCCGACGACCAGCTGGCTGTCGGGAGGAGCATGCATATGTCCGGTGGAACTGAACTGGGACAACGGCTCGCGGGCCCACAGAGAGGATGCTGGTGCCACCGGTGGCATGCGTGCCATAGGTCCGCCATTACGGTGCTAAGATCTTGCAAGGGCAGGGGGTTGGACTAGAAGACCTCCCAGGCCCCTTCCAACTCTGTTATTCTGTCATTATTAAGGCCTCTGCTTGTCAGGATGAGCCGTGCACAGCTGAGGACTAGCCACAAATCCAGGTTGCAGTTTTTCCCATTCAATGGGACCAAGTAGATCCCGTTCCTCACAAGGAAATGGGCAGTTGCCTGGCAACCATACTCTGACTACAAGTCCCCTCTCACACTTTCTACTTACACACGCACTTACACACACGCACACACACACACACGGAGGGACGTATGTTGTAGTCGTTTCCTCCACTTGACGCTTGCTTCCTTTGTGGGTGTGGAAGTGACACCACTTCACTTCTGTTTTCAGTTCTGATAGAAATCCAACCCCAACTTTATTTATTTATTTTTTGTCTCTTTCTCTTGATCCCTTCCTCTCTTTTTGCTGCTCCGCTTCTGAAATCACTAATGCAATTGTGCATTTTTTTTCCAAAGATGGCCTGATGAAGTTGCAACCGTCCCGTCTCGTCCCGGCTTCCCCTTCTCGGCCAGTGGCAATGCTTGGCCGCAGTGACGCCATTTTGTTTCCTCAAAAATGAGGGAACAGAAACCATTTTGCTTTTTTTTTTGGTGAGGGGAAATAAAGGCTAATCATGTGAAAGCCCGAAACGTTCGTTCAGCAATCCAGAAATGTGAATTTTGTTTGCGAGGGTTTTTTTTAAAAAAAAAATAAATTCCTTCTTTATCTCAGCTGGCCGTTGGATTCTTTGCCCACGGCCATTTTCCACAACGCTGAGGTGGATTTTGGCAAGCATTTTTTTTTTCTTACTCCCCCTCAGGCCGCCGAGGGAGGATGGATTTGGCAAGGAAGGCAAATTATTTCCAACAAGCCTACGAAACCGGGATTTTAAAAGAAAAACCTAGTTCCTGTTTTGTGTGTGTGTGTATATATATAAAGCGCTTACACATCCTTATTTTTAAAGTACACACATTAAACTTTCACACATCCTTATTTTTAAAGTGTGTGTGTATATGTAAAGCCCTTATACATCCTTATTTTTAAAGTACACAAATTAAACTTTCACATATTCTTATTTTTAAAGAGTGTGTGTGTGTATATGCTTTTCTATCTAGCAAAAAAAAAAAAAGAAACATATATATATATATATGTATGTATGTATGTATGTATGTATATATATGTATGTATGTATGTATGTATATGTAGGTCTTTGGTTATTCGGGTTTTCTCCCGCGTAAAATTGAAAGTTTTATATATATAAAACCCCTTATATATCCTTATTTTTAAAATACACACATTAAACTTTCACACATCCTTATTTTTAATATCTGTGTGTGTATGTATATATATATGTATGTGTGTGTGTGTGTGTGTGTATATATATATATAAAACCCCTTATACATCCTTATTTTTAAAACACACATTAAACTTTCACATATTCTTATTTTTAATATCTGTGTGTGTGTATATATATATATGTATATGTATGTATATATATGTGTGTGCATATGTGTGTATATGTATATATATATGTATATATAAAGCACACATCCTTATTTTTAAAGTACACACATTAAACTTTCACACATCTTTATTTTTAAAGTGTGTGTGTGTATATATATATTTGTCTATGTAAGTTTTACTTTGTACTATGTAAATTTACTACTGTAAAATTGTAAATAAAAAAAATTGTAAAAAAACAAAAAATTTACTATGTAAGTAACTGTACACACACACACACACATATATATAACCCCATATACATCCTTATTTTTAAAATACACACATTAAACTTTCACACATCCTTATGTTTAACCTGTGTGTGTGTGTGTGTGTGTATGTATGTATGTAAAGCCTTTACACATCCTTATTATGGTTGTTGGAAGAAATCATTGGGGCAGAGAACCGGTTGTTAAATTATTTGAATCCCACCACTGATTATTTTATAAGTTGTGCAAATTCAAAAAAAAAGAAAAAAGAAATATGGGTTCCTGGAATAAACCATGGTTCAAATATTAACAGCTAAGGGTGTCTTGTGATATGGGATGGTCATCCTATTTTAGAAGCGAATTCTAATTATTGTGAAAAGACCAACTTTAGCTGCTCAGCACAGTAGCTGCATTTTAACTTTCACTTAGCCTCAAGACTGCAAATTCCAAAACCAGAAGGACTGGCCTTATTTATCATTCGACTTTTCTCCTTTTTCTCCTGCCCTTTCCTCTTCCCCCCCTTCCCCCCCAAAAGCCTTCTGGTCTTTGGCATCCCTCCCTTTTGCAAGGCATGAACCCCTCCGCCTCGGAGATGCACCCCTACGAATGCAACCAGAAACCCCATTGCTTGTCAGCCATGGAGCCGAGCCCATCTTTGGCAGGAGACTGGGAAGCCCCCGAGGAGGAAGAGGAGAAGGAGGAAGAAGAGAGCAGCCAATACTTGAGCGTGCACATGCGCCGGTCACGGACCTTGAGAGGATCCAGTCACATGTACGATTCTTTCCGAAGGCATAGCTGGGAGCCGGGGAAAGTGCTGGAAGAAGACTCAGATTTTGAGCAGCGAAGGTAAACTGTAGAAAAACACACTTCTGTATTTGTTTTATGCTCTCTGGGGTAATGGTCACTTCCCGTCTTGACTTTTGCAACGCGCTGTACACGGCGCTGCCCTTGAAGAGCATCCGGAAGTTCCAGTTGGTGCAAAATGCAGCAGCCCGCATGGTTTTGTGCAGATCTCGGTGTGCGCATGTATCACCTCTCCTACGGGAGCTGCATTGGCTGCCAATTTACTTCTGGGTGCAATTCAAGGTGCTAGTTGTCATCTTTAAAGCTCTTTCATAGCTTGGGACCAGGTGATCTGAGGGACCGACTCTTGCCTGTCACATCTACCTGACCCATCAGAGCGGGGAGGCAGGGAATGTTGCAGGTCCCATCCCTGAAAGAGAGACACCTGGTGAGACCCAGAAGAAGGGCCTTCTCCGTGGTGGCCCCCCTCTCTAACATATAAAATAACATCCACCGTGGCAGCCGTTCTATGACACCACCTGCCATTTTAATATTTAAAAGGTGCCCCCAACCTCAAAGGTTGTCTATAGAAAGTCAACATATATGACTTTTAATTTTTTTCCCCCATTGTTGAGTTCAGTACTGTGCCACGAACAATTCATTTAGTCCAGACCTTTGTTTGAAGAGTTGATAATAATATTAGCTGATCGCTCAGTGGCAGGATATGTGCTTTGCTGCAGAAAGTTGAACTCCAATCCCCAGAATCACCAGGACAGACTGTCACACACTGAATGGGATAAGCTCTCGACAACAATATAGCTTCTTGTTATATGTAAATGCCTTAGCGTGTAATTACTTTAAGTCGAAATGTGGTTTTCTGCTTTCATTGTGTTGAAATCGAGCCCTTGTCTCTTAGAAATTGGTTTATGACTTTCTTTTCTCTTCCAAAGGCAATGATCCTGAATTTCACTGCCTAGGGGTAAAAAATACCGTAGGAGCAAAATACTGTATACTAGTGTTTGGTTGCTCAGTGGCTCAGTGGCTAAGACGCTGAACTTGTCGATCGAAAGGTCGGCAGTTCAGCGGTTCGAATCGCCAGCACTGCGTAACGGGGTGAGCTCCCGTGACTTGTCCCAGCTTCTGCCAATCTAGCAGTTCAAAAGCAGATAACAAATGCAAGTAGGAAAAAAAGGGACCACCTTTGGTGGGAAGAGATGCCGGCCACATGACCACGGAGACGTCTTCGGACAGCGCTGGCTCTTCGGCTTTGAAACGGAGATGAGTACCGCCGACTAGAGTTGGGAACGACTAGCACATAGGTGCGAGGGGAACCTTTACCTTTACTTTAGTGTTTGGTTATGTTTTTTTTCACATTGTTTCCCTGTGTGCTGCAGTCCTTTCAATGTGTCGGGACAACAGCTCCCAGGTTCCCCAGACAGCATGGCCAAAGACTGAGAATTTTGGATGGGAAGGTTGGGGAAGGCTGCTGTCCTGTTTTTAATTCTGACAACTGAGGCCGTTATTTGCTGGAGGTGAAAGCAAAGCTTCGCCGATGATTCAGAATGATAATGTCCTGGGCCCTCTTTTGCTAGCTTTTGTTCCATCTTTATCTCTTGTGTTTCAGCAGCCTGGCCTGGAAATACAGCTCGTCCTGATTTATGGCGGTTGGACTCCATGTTGGCTTTTGCCTTGCAAATATGCAGCAGTTGGGAGGGCTGTTTGCTAAGATATATTAAAGAGCAAGTTCCATCCGGGATTCACTTCCTGACGGTGCCCTTCCTTTGTAAATATTAAACAAAATCTGACTAGATTGGCAGAGGATGGGGAAGCTAAATTTATGAGAAGGTGGTGCTAGGACTGACCCCCGGTTAGAAAAACCAGCCAGATGGGAATCCGGGCCAGGTGATGACCTCACTCAGGAAAAAATGAGTGAGAGAAGGTTGAATACATTATTCCGTATTTCTGTGTTCGTTCATGGGAATGTGAAAAAGGGATGAAACTCAGGTTTCAGCTAAAGAAAAAAAAAACCAAACCCATAACCTCCCATGTTTCTAGTCCTTATTTACTCGGAGTATCTCCTCTTTTGATGAACATGCCCAGAAGCGGAAGTAAAATATGCACAGCCACCATTTCTTTGGGGATTCATTTGTTAGATTCTCTCTTGCCTTTTAAGTCAGAAGTTCAAAGCATTGTATTGTACTCAACATTTTTTTCCTTCTGTTTTTCCCACCGCAATAGCCATGGGACAAGGGAGGAATTGTTCAATTCCTGAGAGAGCTTCCATGGCTGAGACAGGATTTGAACCCAGGTCTTTCCAGTGCCAACCCAACATTTTAAACTCTATATGACATTGGCTGCTAATTCTGTAAACCCCACCACCCAAGCTCGGTGTGTTGCCTGAAACCAGCCTATTCTATCTTTAAGGCAGTTTTTCGTTTCAGGATGCAGGCAGTTTCTCAATTTACGGCCACAATTGAGCCCAACTTTTCTGTTGCTAAGCGAGACGTTTGTTAAGTGAGTTTTGGCCCATTTTACGACTTTTCTTGCCACAGTTGCTAAGTGAATCCCTGCAGTTGTTAAGGTAGGAAGCGAATCTGGCTTCCTCGTTGACTTTGCATGTCAGAAGGTTGCAAAAGCTGACCACATGACTTGGGACACAGCGACGGTCATAAATATGAATCCGTTGCCAAGCTTCTGAATTTTGATCACATGATCATGGGGATGCTACAAAGGTCATAGCTGTGAAAAACTATAATAATGTTATAACTGAATGGTCACTAAATGAACTGTTGTAAGATGAGGACTACCTGTATTGTCTTAAATGAAAACAAAAGCTACTTTCACCCATTTTCAGATGCTTATTTCAAACCGTTAATAAATGGATGGTAAATATATTGCCTAGCTCATGATATATTGCCTACCTCACGATAGAGACTCAGTGGTGCAGCAGACTAAAGTGCTGTTAAGTGCTAGCACTTACCTACCAGCTGCCTGCAATTAGTGCAAGTTAAAATCTCACAGGCTCAAGGTTGACTCAGCCTTCCATCCTTTCAAGGAAGGTAAATTGAGGACCTGGATTGTGGGGGCAATAAGCCAGCTTTGTATAGAACAACACCGCTTAGGGGGGGCCGAAAGCCCTAATAAGCAGGTATATACAAAAAAGTATGCAGGCTATTACTATAATGCATTGTAAGCCGCCCTGTGTCTACGGAGAAGGGCGGCATATAAATTGGCCTAATAAATAAATAAAGATTGCATTCTTTTTTTTTCTTTTTTAAAAATACATCAATTTTTTAAAATGCACAATTAATGCTAATTTAGAAGCAGATTTACATTTGGCTGTTGACGGCTTCTTTGAAGATGGCATTTAATATGTTCCTGGCTTTAAACCAAATTTAAAGAAACTTTAATTTTAAACTAAACTGGTATCTCCTTCCTCTGTCTTGAGGAAAGCTAGAATAGCTTCATAGCAAAAATCATAGCAAAAAGACTTACGTGATGGAATGTTTTAGGACAAGAAAAAGGAAAAATAGGTAACAAAATAAGAGATTATAGTGTTACAGTGCATAGAGGGTGAAAGGAAATCTCCCTCCGAAAGAACTTACTTTGTGGATGCTGTATAGAATTATAGAATCTTAGGCCTGGAAAGGACCTCAGAGGTCTTCTAGTCCACCCTGGCTCAAGCAGGAGACCTGTACCATTTCAGATAAGTGGCTGTTTAGTCTCTTCTTAAAATCCTCCAGTGATGGAGCACCCACAATTTCTGGTGGCAAGCAGTTCCACTGATTAATTGTCCTCACTGTTAGGAAGTTTCTCCTTAATTCCAGGTTGCTTCTCTCCTTGGTTAGTTTCCATTAATAGTCCTTGACTTACGACCAGCATGGAGCCCAACGTTTCTGTTGCTAAGTGAGACAGTGGTAGTAAGTTTCTCCTTAATTCCAGATTGCTTCTCTCCTTGATGAGTTTCCATCCGTTGTTTCTTCTCCTGCCTTCTGGTGCTTTGGAGAAAAGGTTGACCCCCTCCTCTTGGTGGCAGCCCCTCAAATACTGGAAGACTGCTATCCTGTCTCCCCTAATTCGTCTTTTCTTTAGACTAGCCAAACCCAAATCCTGCAACTGTTCTTTGTATATTTTAGTCTCTGGGCTTTTAATCATCTTAGTTGCTCTTCTGAACTTCATTTCCAGAGAATTTACCGAGAATTTCTTCTCTTCTGGCTTTCCGTTTCTCAATAAAGAGGGAGAGTCTTAATTTCAGGTTTTTATGCTTTGATCTTTATTAGAGGCTAATCAATCAGGGATAGCAATCTACACGTGCTCAGGAGCACTTTGTTCTTGCGTCCATTTTTCTGTAGGGAAAGCTGGCTCTTCTTTGCAAGCAAGACAAAGCAGAACATTTGGCAAAAAGAGGCAGAAGAGAATTATGAATGGTGATGATTAGCAAGAACTATTATTTATATAACTACTATAGGATGCTGGATGACCCCTTGCCCCCCCCCCAACAACAACGGCCTAAGGCCACTCCTGTCTCCTTCCACATCTGAGCAAGGCTTGGTTTACAGAGTTGGAAGGGACCTTGGAGGTCATTTAGTCCAACCCTCTGCCCAAGCAGGAGACCCTGGCCTACACCATTTCTGACAGATGGCAGTCCAATCTCCCTTTCAAAGCCTCCAGTAATGAAGCTCCCACAACTTCTGAAGGCAACTTCTGTTCCACGGACTGATTGTTCTCACTGTCAGAAAAGTCCTCCTTATTTCCAAGTTGAATCTGTCCTTGTTCAGTTTCCATCCATTATTCATTATGACTGCTATCATGCTTCCTGTTAGATCAGGCGCAGGAAAGAAGACAAGACCAGCGGGGTCTGTTCAACAAGTTTTATTCAGCTCTTAACTAAGTCGGAACAGACGAACG
This sequence comes from Ptyas mucosa, assembly GCA_012654045.1. Lineage (NCBI taxonomy): Eukaryota > Metazoa > Chordata > Lepidosauria > Squamata > Colubridae > Ptyas > Ptyas mucosa. The sequence goes on along the minus strand of WNWU01000358.1, from coordinate 379,718 downwards.
GCTGTGCTGCCGGAGCCCTTTTTATAGCGCTCCGGCAGACCAGCCGTCCAATGACAGCGGTTTAACTTTCCCGCCCGGAGGATTAACCAATCCCCGGCCGGATGTCCTTATAAGGACATAACACTCCTCCCCCCCTAGATGAAACATGGTTCAGCTCGTGTCGATCAACAAACGTAGTCACGCAGGTAGGCGGGACGTCTGGAAGCCCTGCTCGACCTGCGCAGTTCATTCTGTTCTCCGTCGTCCGTCTGGAAGGTGGCTGCTCCGGTGTCCTCCGACCCTCGCCCCTGGGATGCCTGCCGCAGGGTCGTTGCAGGTGCCGGCCTTGTCCGTGCGCCTCCGGCCTTGCTGCTGGGCTGCGAAGTGGTCGTTGCAGGTACCGGCTCCGGTGTGCCGCCTCCCGACCCGCTGTTGGAATATATCTGCTGGTCCGGTTGGTCTCTTCCCTGTCCTGGGTGCCGATCGTCGTAGGCCGGTAAGTCCCTTGGGTTATTTATATTTTTTGCAAATTGTCCGTATCTTTTAGACTTGTGCTGGTCGACCCTGTCTGGGTGGTGCAGGTCGACCTGGTCGGGTCGTTGTTGCTTGGGACGGGGGTCAGCTGGACGGAAGATTTCAGACGGGCGGTGTAGTTCTTGCATGCCGGGGTGTCGTAGGCCTCCCTCACCGGGTTGTTGTTGGCCCTCTCGGTTGGGCATGTCCCGGTCTACTGGCGTTCCCTGGAGTTCCCTGCCGTCAGGGTGGCGTTGGGCTGCCTTGCCGGGGAGGCGTGAGTCTTCGTTGCCGTGGAGTCCCCTGTCTACTCGGCAGTTGCAGTACGGTAGCTGGTCTACTGGCTGGCCGGTCATGTTGGGGTGGTACGGCCCTTCCTCGACTGGGTGTTGCAGGGCTAC
>WNWU01000358.1:272438-283126 GCA_012654045.1 Ptyas mucosa | reverse complement strand
TTCTCCTCCTCTCTCCTCTCCTCTCTCTCCCTGTCTCCTTCTCTCTCACTCTTTCTTATTTCCCCTTCTCTCCCTCCTTCTCTCTCTCTCCTTCTCTCTCTCTTTTTTCTCCTATTTCCCTGTCTTTCTTTCCTTTTCTCTCTCTCTCCTTATTTCTCCTCCTCTCTCTTCTTCTTCTCTCTCTCCCTCCCTCTCCTTCTGTCTCTCTCCTCTCTTTTTCTCATTTTTCCCTGTCTCTCTTTCCTTCTCTCTCTCTCCCTCTCTCTCCTTCTCTCTCTCCAGCCTATCCATAGGGCTCTTTGCTAAGCCTTCCCTTTATATCGAGTACTCAGAACGGAGGGTATAAACGCAATAAATATCAGTAAGAATCTGTGATTCATAGGCACTCTTGTTCTTTGTCCTCGTTTATTTTTCTTTTCTGGGCCTTTTCTGGGCCTGTGCTGAAATTAGCGCTTCTTCCATGCCAACCGTGAGCCCCCCCCCCCCCCCCCCAGCCTCTTCCAATGCCTGGTCTCAGCTCTGCAAGCGGGAGAAAGAGTGTGAGAAGCTGTGTGGGTTTATCTCCGAATACCCAAACTCGGTGTGCGAAGGCTGCCCGTTCTGTGTGAGCGGCAACAACATGGCAACAGCTTCCTGCTAAGCAAGATAGCTCTGTTGAGATTTGTTATAAATCGGGGTGGACGGGATTTGGGAAGGATGGATCTCCAGGGAGTAATTTAGGATTGAGGTGCCCTGTGGCAAAGGTGCTCAGGGATTAATCAATGCATTAAAGGTGAGCGGTGGCTCAGTGGCTAAGACACTGAACTTGTGGATCGAAAGGTCGGCAGTTCGGCGGTTCGAATCCCCGGTGCCGCGTAACGGGGTGAGTTCCCGTGACCTATCCCAGCTTCTGCCAACCTAGCAGTTCGAAAGCACATAAAACAAATGCAAGTAGAAAAACAGGGACCCCCTTTGGTGGGAAGGGAACAGCGTTCCGTGCGCCTTTGGCATTGAGTCATGCCGGCCACATGACCACGGAGACGTCTTCGGACAGCGCTGGCTCTTCGGCTTTGAAACGGAGATGCGCACTCTCCCCTAGAGTCGGGAACGACTAGCACATATGTGCGAGGGGAACCTTTAGTGCAGGGGTCCCCAATTCCTGGCCGCAGCCCACTTATTGGGCCGTGAGCCATTTGGAACTGGCCCATGGAAGTGCCACGCTCACATATCCCCACTTACACAAGATGAGCGCAAACGACACACCTCATTTGCACGAGCAGCGGGCACACGTTTCGTGCAAGCGTCCGGCAAGCATTGCACACGCAGCTCCATTTGTCGGCCACTTGCACGGAACATCCATTCTCCCCCTCCTTGCCGGTCTGCAAAGTCAGGAAAGTTTGGGGCTTAGAGAAAGAAGAGAAAATTAACAGCTGGAGGACCAGCAGGCTGAGGCCCACCTCCACGTGTGAATTCAGACTTCGCATATTATTTAACACAGATTTTTTTTTTTTTAAGAAACGGATTCAAAATTAAACGTTCGTTTCGCAAAGCGTTTTAATTTAAACACTTGCCCACACACTGAAGTCAAAGATATGGAGCTGCAACGCGCACGGCAAATTAACCCAACGTCACCCTGATTGTGGATAGTGGAGGCAATGCCCAGTTTTCCTTTTTCACATTTGAACTGTGTTAAAATTATATCAATGGCGAGGGATAGTACTGTATTCCATAGATGCTCAAGGGACTTTGTTGTAGACGGCTCTCCTTCCTCTCGTATTTGGCCCAAAAGGTGTACAGTTGGCCCTTGACTTTCAACAGTTCATTTAGTGACCATTCAAAGTTACAACGTCAGGGAGTGAAATCCTGCAGGTTCGGACAGGTTCGGGAGAACCGGTAGCGGAAATTTTGAGTAGTTCGAAGAACCGGCAAATACCACTTCTGGATGGCCCCAGAGTGGGGAGGGAATGGGGATTTTGCAGTATCCTTTCCCCAGGAGTGGGGTGGGAATGGGGATTTTGTAGTATCCTTCCCCTGGAGTGGGGAGGGAATGGAGATTTTGCAGTATCCTTCCCCTGGAGTGGGGAGGGAATGGAGATTTTGCAGTATCCTTTTCATGGAGTGGGGTGGGAATGGAGATTTTGCAGTATCCTTCCCTCGGGAGTGGAGTGGGAATGGGGATTTTGCAGTATCCTTCCCCCAGGAGTGGGGTGGGAATGGGGATTTTGCAGTATCCTTCCCCCGGGAGTGGGGAGGGAATGGAGATTTTGCAGTATCCTTCCCCCGGGAGTGGGGTGGGAATGGAGATTTTGCAGTATCCTTCCCCTGGAGTGGGGTAGGAATGGGGATTTTGCAGTATCCTTCTCCTGGGAGTGGGGTGGGAATGGAGATTTTGTAGTATCCTTCCCCTGGAGTGGGGTGGGAATGGAGATTTTGCAGTATCCTTCCCCCGGGAGTGGAGTGGGAATGGGGATTTTGCAGTATCCTTCCCCCAGGAGTGGAGTGGGAATGGGGATTTTGCAGTATCCTTCCCCCAGGAGTGGAGTGGGAATGACGATTTGCAGTATCCTTCTCCTGCCATGCCCACCAAGCCACACCACACCCACCAAGGCACGCCCACAGAACCAGAAGTTAAAAAAATTTAATTTCAGCCCAGTGTCCCTGAAAAAAGTGACTTAGGACCATTTTTTCACACTTAACAACCATCGGCAGCCTCCCCATCCCATGGTCACGTGTACAACATTTTTTTTAAAATTTGATTTATATGCCGCCCTTCTCCGGAGACTCAGGGCGGCTTACAATGCGCTAAGCAATAGCCTTCATACTTTTGTATATTTATACAAAGTCAGCTTATTGCCCCCACAAACTGGGTCCTCAATTTACCTACCTTAGAAAGGATGGAAGGCTGAGTCAACCTTGAGCCTTGGTGAGATTCGAACCTGCAATAATTGCAGGCAGCTGTGTTAATAACAGGGTGCTTTAGACCACTGTACTATCCAAGGCTCTTTCCAAACATTCAGATGTTTGGAAACCGACTCATATTTATGACGGTCACAGTGTCCCCGTGTGTGTGTGTGTGTGTGTGTGTGTGTCACGTGATCCCCTTTTGCGACCTTCCAACAAGCAAAGTCCATGGGGGAAGCCGGATTCACTTAACCCACCAGGTTGCCGACTTACCAACGGCAACGATTCACTTAGCAACGGTGGCAAGAGAAGTCGTAAAATGAGGCAAAAAAACTCATTTCAGAAGCGTCTCACTTAGCAACAGAAGTTTGGGGTTCCGTCGTGGTCGTAGGTCGAGGACTACCGGTATCTGTGTGTGTGTGATGCGCCAGACAAGGCTCAATATGGCACCTTTTTGTAAGAGAAATATCCAGGGGTAGACTGCTCGGGGGTCGCAGGGGTTCGGGAGAACCTCTAGCTAAGATTCTGGTGTAGTTCGGAGAACCCCTAAATCCCACTCCTGGCTGGCCCCGCCCACCCCGCCCCTCCCTAACCCAGGAGACCCCATGCGGCCCATTTGGGATACAGGTAAGTTCAAGGCGCACACAGAGAGGGCAAAAAACAGGCCTATCGAAAGTTCGGCCTCCAGAGCCTGAGGAGGCCATTTTCACCCTCCTAGAGGCTCAAGAAAAGCCTCCAGAGCCCGGGGAGGCCACAAACGCCCCCCCCCCACTCCTGCCGTGGTGCAGGAGACTGACTAGACCACGCCCACCATAGCCACGCCCACCCAGCAACCAGGCAGAGAACCCCTTGCTAAAATTTTTGAAGCCCACCCCTGGAAATATCCTTATGGGAGGCTTGTGAGAGCTCCACAGCTGGCTCTGTGCCCTTCCCCTTGCTTGTTATTTCACCCATTGGTCTCAAGCCAGATTTGGCTGATTTCCCCTTGTTTAATCACGGAGTCCAGCTTGGCGGGGGTGTGGGGTGTGTGTGTGTACAAAGTTGCATTTGTGTCCCGGGGGGGCCTTGGCAGCCAGGCAGGGGCATCGTCTGGCTGAATGGTATCATTGTCTCCTGGGCCCTTATCTGGGACGGTTCTTGGCTTGGAGTTCCCCGGCTTTGTAATTTTCCTTTCTCGAAGGTGGGGGAGGCCTCTGTGGCTGGAAAAATAGATCCTGTAGCCAGGAAGCTTTAAAAGTCTTAGGTTTCCCCCATTGAAAAGTCCCATGAAAATAAGCGGTAGCTTTGCAAATGGTGCCGTTTTGTGATTTGTTATTGTTGTCAGTTGCAAAGTTGTGTCCAACCCACTGTGACCCTATGGACAACGTTCGTCCAGGCCTTCCTGTCTTCTACCATCCTCCGGAGTCCATTGAAGCTCACGCCGACTGCTTCAGGGACTCCATCCAGCCACCTCGTTCTCTGCCATTCCTTTCTTCTTCTTTTGCCCTCCATCGTTCCCAGCATTGGGCTCTTCTCCAGGGAGTCCTTCCTTCCTTCTCCTTAGGTGGCCAAAGGATTTGAGTTTCCTCTTCAGGATCCGGCCTTCTAGAGAGCAGTCAGGGTTGATCTCCTCTAGGACTGACCGGTTGGATGGCCTTGCAGTCCAAGGGACTCGCAGGAGTCTTCTCCAGCACCAGAGTTCAAAGGCCTCCATCCTTTGGCCTTCTCAGCCTTCCTTATGGTCCCAACTTTCACAGCCATCCATTGCAACCGGGAACACCGTAGCTTTGACTAGACACACTTTTGTTATACATATATACTATACGTATTTTGTGCTGTTATTAACCATAGCAATAGCTCTTAGATTCATATACCGCTTTCCAGCTCTCTCTAAGCAGTTTACAGAGTCAGCCTCTTGCCCCCAACAATTTGGGTCCTCATTTTACCCGCCTCGGAAGGACGGAAGGCTGAGTCAATCTTTGTCATTGTCGAGTTGTCCTGCAGAGAGTTGGCCCTGTGAGTTGGCTGTGGCTAGTTCTTGTGTTGGAGGCTAATTCATTTGCTCACTGCCAGCAGTTCGATCCTGACCGGCTCAAGGTTAACTCAGCCTTCCATCCTTCTGAGGTCGGTAAAATGAGGACCCAGATTGTTGGGGGCAAGAGGCTGACTCTGTAAACCGCTTAGAGAGGGCTGGAAAGCACTGTGAAGCGGTATCTAAGTGCTGTTGCCTTCCTTCCTTCCTTCCTTCCTTCCTTCCTTCCTTCCTTCCTTCCTTCCTTCCTTCCTATTAAAATGCAGCATTGCGGGCTAATTCTGCCCACTGCCAGGAGTTCGAATCTCAGCAGGCTCAAGGTTGACTGAGCCTTCCGTCCTTCCGAGGTGGGTAAAATGAGGACCCAGATTGTTGGGGTGCAAGAGGCTGACTCTGTAAACCGCTTAGAGAAAGCTGTAAAGCTGTATATAGTAAGTGCTACTCCTAGTGCGAAGTGCTATTTTCATCTTGGCTATTGTTGCTCCAATGCCCTGGCCTTTTGGCAACTAGGCCACTCTCCTCCCGCCCGCCCCCATTCCCACCCCTCCCCGCCCTGGGCTAATGCAGCCAAGCTAGGATGGGGCAGGACAAGAGGAGGGGAGGGCAGCTTATGTATGTTGTGAGAACTGGGTCAACAGCACAATTCCTCTCATGTCTGAGAAAATATTTACAGACCCCTCACATCCTGGACATAAACTGTTTCAACTTCTATCCTCTGGATACTGCTGTAGGGCATTGCATGCCAAAGCAATTAGACACAAACATAGTTTTCCCCCCTTGTGCCATCTCTTTGCTGAACATTTAATTCCCACAGCCCTGTCTTAGGCCTAAAGATGTTCACCCATGTAGTAGGGCTGTGTTGTTATTAGCCTTCTCATCTTCTTATCTCTCCTACTACCTTCTCCTATTGGTATCTATGATTTATCACTTGTTGTATCTTATGATTACTCATTGTAAGAATAGAATAGAATGGAACAGAACAGATTAACAGTTGGAAGGCGCCTTAGATGTCTTCTAGTCCAACCCCCTGCCCAGGCAGGAAACCCTACACCACTTCAGACAAATGGTTATCCAACATCTTCTTAAAAACTTTCCGTGTTGGAGCATTTACAACTTTTGGAGGCAAACAGTTAATTAATCCACTGATTGATTGTTTTAACTGTCAGGAAATTTCTCCTTAGTTCTAAGTTGCTTCTCTCCTTGATTAGTTTCCACCCATTGCTTCTTGTCCTGCCCTCAGGGGCTTTGGAGAATAGCTTGACTCCCTCTTCTTTGGGGCAGCCCCTGAGATATGGGAACACTGCTATCATGTCTCCCCTAGTCCTTCTTTTCACTAGACTAGACATACCCAGTTCCTGCAACCGTTCTTCATATGTTTTAGCCTCCAGTCCCCTAATCCTCTTGGTTGCTCTTCTCTGCACTCTTTCCAGAGTCTCCACATCTTTTTTACATCGTGGCGACCAAAACTGAATGCAATATTCCAAGTGTGGCCTTATAAAGTAGTATTAACACTTCACGTGATCTTGATTCTATCCCTCTGTTTATGCAGCCTAGAACTGTGTTGGCTTTTTTGGCAGCTGCTGCACACGGCTGGCTCAGCTATGATCTATGATATGACCTATCACATTTTTGTTTGTATGTACACTGAGAGCTTATGCACCAGAGACAAATTCCTTATGTGTCCAATCACACATGGCCAATAAAGTTTCTACTTCTACTTCTACTTCTACTTCTACTTCTACTCTACTCTACTCTACTCTACTCTACTCTACTCTACTCTACTCTATTCTATTCATAGTGGCGCAAGGGTTAGGATGCAGTATTGCAAGCTAAGTCTGCCAACTGCCAGGAGTTCGATTCTGCTTGGCTCAAGGTTGACTCACCCTTCCATCCTTCCGAGGTTGATAAAATGAGGACCCAGATTGTTGGGGGCAAGAGGCTGACTCTGTAAACCGCTTAGAAGCACAGTGAAGCGGTATATAGGTCTAAGTGCTATTGCTATCTTCCCTCCCTTCCTTCCTGCGTTCCTTCTTTCCTTCCTTCCTTCTTCCTAAAGGTCGACTCGGCCTTCCGTCTTTCAAGGTGGGTAAAATGAGGACCCAGGTTGTTGGGGGGCAAGAGGCTGACTCTGTAAGCCTCTTAGAGAGGGCTGTAAAGCACTGTGAAGCGGTATATAAGTCTAAAATGCCATTGCTGTTGCTGTTATTAAATGTATATGCCACCTGTCTCCCCAATAAGGTGACTTTAGGCATCTTACAAATAAAGAAACAATTTTATGTCAATGCAAGGATGAGCGGAGGGCTTGGCAGTATGGAATTGCTCAGGGAGATCTTGTTTAACTCAGCTGGTGGCCAAGGCAAGGGAGATGTGACCAGGGAACTTCATATCCTCAGGATGCACTTTGCTGCACTGACTGGCAGCCTTAAAGCCACTGCGGCAAAAATGCATTTGACCCTGTAGGTGGAGAAGGGCTTTTTGCAAAGACATTCTCACTTCCTTTTAATGCTTGGAGTTCTGCCCCATAATGGGGAATCGGCTTCCCCAATCTCAACTTTTCTTCCTCTGCAACGAGAACATGACATCGCTTCCTTTTCTGCTGTTACCATGTGGTTTTTCCGAAACAGCTGCTTTTGCTGCTGCTGCTGCTGCTACTGATTCCGAAAGCTTCGGTTTTGAAAACAACTTATCTGTTGAAAATGGCCCCTTGAAGGAGAATCGGTTTAGTAGCAAGCTTTTAAATAGATTTACAAGAACTTAACAAAAGTTTAAAAATAACCAATATTGATACTAAGCCCAGCTAGGAGGCAACACATCATCAGCTTTGGCTGAACTTTAAAAGTTAAGTAAATGGTTTGAGGTTAGTCAGGGGATCATCAGGAAATCCAGAGCTGGAGAATAGACTGGATAGTCATCAAAATATCTCAGAGGAAGTCAAAAGGGGAAGGAGGGGAGGGGAGGGGAGGAGAGGGGAAGAGGAGAGGAGAGGGAAGGGAAGGAAGAGAAGAGAAGAGAAGAGAAGAGAAGAGAAGAGAAGAGAAGAGAGAGGGGGAAGGAGAAGAGAAGGAAAATGAGGGGAGGAGAAGAGAAGAGAAAAAAGAGAAGATAAGACAAATGAGAGGAGGAGGAGAAAAAGAAAATGAGGGGAGAGGAGGGAAGAGGAGAGAAGAAAAGAGAGAGGAGAGGAAAGAAGAGAGGAGAGGAGAGAGAAGGAAAATGAGAGGGAAGGGGAGAGGATCCCTTTGACTTACAGCCATTCATTTAGTGACTCTTCAAAGTTATAATGGCACTGAAAAAAGTGACTTACAACTGGTCTTTACACTTAATGAATGTCTCCAACATCACATGATCAAAATTCGGAGCCCTTAGTAACCAGCCTGTATTTATACCAGTCGCAGCATCCCATCCAGGGACATGGGATTGCAACCACTCGCCACCTTCCCAGCTTGGCTTCTAACAAGCAGTGTCTGTGGGGGAAGCAGGATTTCGCTTAATGACCACACGTCAGAGTATGTGTGTGTGTGTGTGTGTTTCTTCAGAGCCTGCCTGCCCTTTTTGTTTTCCTGGCATGAAGTTGAGGAGTTCTTGTGGACCAGAACCAGGAGGTCTCCGTGATTTTGAGGCATCCTCCATGAGATTCTCTCCAGGTGGAGCGTCTCCTGCTTGGCTGTGCTTTAATAGTAACAAGAGTCGGAAGGGATCTTGGAGGTCATCTAGCCCAACCCCCCTGCTCACGCAGGAGACCTGTGTTAGGGATTCGAACCGCCGAACCTGCCGACATTTCTGATCGACAAACTCAGTGTCTTAGCCACTGAGCCACCTGGTCAAGTTAGCTGCTGTTGACTTCGTTTGAACGGTCACTAAATGAACTGTTGCAAGTCGAGGACTACCTACATACTAACAATTGGCATCTAGAAAATGTTGCCTAAGGGCTATTTTTGCGCCACTTTTCAACACTTTTGCCTGGTCCCTTCCCGCTCTGTTAATCTGTTAAATCTGTTATTAGCAAGCCAGCTACAACCAATGTGGGGCTTTTGAGAGCTGGGTGGGTGGGTGGGATGGGGGAAGGGTTGGTGGAGAAATTGAGCCTCGGCCCATGCCCTCCCACCCTCTCAGCACAGACCGACATCCGTAAGCAGCTGTTTCTTTAAAACTCCCGCAGCTCTCCCCTCCTGCCCTTCCCTTCCTTTCCCAGGACAGACATAATCAGGAAATGCCGCGTTGACCAGTCAAACCCCCTTCCTGTTCAGATCGCTTCCTCCCCGCCTTGTGTTTCTCGAGGGACGTTTTCTTGAGTCACTGAATTGGTGACGGTGCCACGTTTCTTCTTTTTTTTCCCTTTTTTTAAAATATATATATATTTCAAATTTTTAAGTATTGAATACATGAACAGTGTGGCCTCTGCGTATCGTTAGTTTTGATACAGAATAACAGTGATGATATTGATAATATTAGTTTCATTAATCATACTCGCATAATTATAATGATATCAATATCAAAAATTAATGTTGTTAACATGTTAAGTATTTGCTCCACCATGTATGTATATGATCCTTCAGCATTTAATTATTCAATATTTTAATACACCATACTAATAGCCATATTAAATAATATGTAAAATCATCTTTCAACTTTTGATCTTTACATCTACCGTATTTTTCGGACTATAAGACGCACCGGAGTATAAGATGCACCTTAGCTTTTGGGGAGGAAAATAAGAAAAAAAAAAATTCTGCCTACCAGGAATAGAATAGAATAGAATAAGAATAGAATAGAATAGAATAGAATAGAATAGAATAGAATAGAAGACTTACCAGCATCCATTTGGCTAGCATCCTTAGCCAACAGCCTGGAAAAGGTACGGTATATTAGCCTGATTAAGCACGAGCAGCTGATTGGCAGGTGGATCAGCTGTTTCCAGAGGTGAACTATAGCAACAGGTTCTCTGGTTGTGAGCGCACGTGGTCGCTACGCTCACACGTAGGGTGGGACCAGAAGCAACGGGTGGAAACTAATCAAGGAGAGAAGCAACCTAGAACTAAGTTTCCTGACAGTGAGGACAATTAACCAGTGGAACAACTTGCCTCCAGAAGTTGTGAATGTTCCAACACTGGAAGTTTTTAAGAAGAGATTGGACAACCATTTCTTTGAAATGGTATAGGTTCTCCCGCCTGAGCAGGGAGTTGGACTAGAAGACCTCCAAGGTCCCTTCCAACTCTGTTATTCTATCAGCTAAAAATGCTAAATATGACCTAGCATCAGAGTTGGGTTTCAGTAGGTTCTGACCAGTTCTGGAGAACCGGTAGCGGAAATTTTGAATAGTTCGGAGAACCGGCAAATACCACTTCTGACTGGCCCCGCCCCCATCTATTCTCTGCCTCCCGAGTCCCAGCTGATTGGGAGGAAATGGGGATTTTGCAGTATCCTTCCCCTGGAGTGGGGAGGGAATGGAGATTTTACAGTATCCTTCCCCTGCCATGCCACCAAGCCACGCCCACCAAGCCACACCCACAGAACCAGTAGTAAAAAAAATGGAATCCCACCACTGCCTAACATGATCTAATGTAAGGGATAAAAGCAACAGGTGGACAAATCCAGGTTCCATTTTGTACTGAACTCGAGATGTGTATGTAGTCCTGGGAGCCAATCTGTTTTGGGGAAAAAAGGGATATTTATGGTTTTTATATCTAAAGACAGTCTCCTTCAAATCGCCTCTATACAGCCATAATATAGAAGTGGTTTGCCTTATCTGCTATTATTATTATTATTATTATTATTATTATTATTATTATTATTATTA
>WNWU01000358.1:253043-266809 GCA_012654045.1 Ptyas mucosa | reverse complement strand
TCTATCTATCTATCTATCTATCTTCTCTCCCTCTAATCCTTCTGTCTATCTGTCTGTCTATCCATCCATCCATCATCCATCTCTGTCTGTCCATCCATCATATCTATCTATCTATCTATCTATCTATCTATCTATCATCTTCTCTTCCTCTAATCCATCTGTCTGTCTGTCTACCTGTCTACCTACCTACCTACCTACCATGTTTCCCCGAAAATCAGACCCTGTCTTATATTTTTTTGAACCCTGAAATAAGCGTTTGGCCTTATTCCCATGCATTCAAAAGCCCAATTGGGCTTATTATCAGGGGATGTCTTATTTTGGGGGAAACAGGGTAAGAAAATATTAGAATTGCAGAAATGGATAGATTAATGCTTACTATTAAGGATACAGAAGAAACTGAATATTTTTTGATATGGGATATATTCTATCAATGGCTAGACAATAGAAACAGAAGTTAGAAAGGAGGAGATATAAAAAGAGGAAATGTTAATGTGGAGAGTTGTTAAAGAAGATGATGTTAAGTATTGTTATATTATTATTATTAGATGATGATGATGAATACTAAAACAAATATGTGGATTATGATTGTTTAAAAATAACCGTACCCAGATCACACACTGTGTGATGGAAATTGAACGTTATATAAATAAAACAAATAAAAAATGGGGAGGGGGGGAGAGAAAGAAAAATGCGAAACGGCTGGGTTTCAAAAGAACAGAAGTGTGCCTGGCAGACTTCAACTCTCAGAATTCCCCACCCAGCTTTGCTTTGTTGGGTGGGGAATTCTTGGAGATGAAGTCCGCCAGGCTTAAAGTTGCCAAGGCTGGAGCCCCCTGTATCGAACCCTCACTGAATGTCTGTCCATATTTTTTTTTTAGCTATCACAAGGGAGCGTCCCAATTCTGCCATTTACCCATCGGAGAGTTTTCGGCAGACCTTGCTGGGATCCCGCAGAGGCCGCCCGACCTTGTCGCTTTCTAAAAGTGTCTCCACTACAAATATTGCAGGGTAAGTTAATTTAAAAAAAAAAAAGATGGTTTGTCTATGAAATTCAAGGAAAACACGTCTATAGTCTGCTCTGGAAGTTGTAGGAACTGGGTGTGTCTAGCCTAGCAAACAGAAGGACTAGGGGTGACATCATCGCCATATACGAATATTTATGGGGCTGTCACGGAGAAGAGAGGGCCAACTTATTCTCCAAAGCACCTGAGGGCAGGACAAGAAGTAACAACTGGAAGCTTATCAAAGAGAGATCCAATCTAGAACTAATCCCCCAATCCAATCCTCGGTTGCATTAACAGATGCAACGTGAAGTATTAGTACCACTTTCCAAAGCCTTAGTAAGGCCACACCTGGAATACTGCATCCAGTTTTTGGTCACCTTACAAAAAGGAAAAAAATATTGAGACTTTGGAAAAAGAACCAAGAAGAGCAAGTAAGATAATTAAAGGCCTGAAGACGAAAACATGAATGGTTGCAGGATTTTGGTATGACTAGCCTAGGGGTGACATGAAAGCATCTTCCAGTATTTGAGGGGCTGCCACAAAGAGGAGGGGCTCAACTTGTTTTCAAAAGCACCAGAAGGCAGGACAAGAAACAGTGGACGGAAACTGGTCAAAGAGAGAAGCAACCTGAAACTAAGGAGAAATTTCCTAACAGTGAGGACAATTAACCAGTGGAACAGCTTCCCTCCAGAAATTGTGGGTGCTCCATCACTGGAGGCTTTCAAGAAGAGATTGGACAACCATTTGTCCAGAATGGTGTAGGATCTCTTGCTTGAGCAGGAGGTTGGACTAGAAGATCTCCAGGGTCCCTCCCAATTCTGTTATTCTGTTGGGATGCAGGGACTGGAGACTAAACCATATGACGAACGGTTGCAGGAACTGAGTTATGTCTAGTCTAGGGAGGAGAAGGACCAGGGGAGACAGGAGAGCACCTTCCAATATTTGTGGGGCTGCCCCAGAGAGGAGGAAGGGGGTCAAGCTATTTTCCAAAGCACCCGAAGGCCAGACAAAGAATAATGGATGGAAACTGATCAAGGAGAAATTCAACCTGGAAATAAGGAGGAATTTCCTGACAGTGAGAACAATCAACCAATAGAACAGAAGTTGCCTTCAGAAGTTGTGGGAGCTTCATCCCTGGAGGCTTTCAAGAAGAGACTGGACTGCCATTTGTCAGAAAGGGTGTAGGAGCTGCCCAGGGGGCATGCGTGCACCAGGAAATGAACTTCCAGTTTCTGGCGCGTGAATGCACACTGGCCAGGTGGTCTTCCGGTTACTGACATGCATGCTCATGCAACGATCAGCTGGCCGCCGTGCATGCCCACGCCGGAAAACGGAAGACCAGCTCTTCTAGTTTCCAGCAGTGCTGCATGCACGAAAGCCGGCTGATCGTCGTGCACGCATACGCACCAGAAACCCGGAAAAGGAATGGACAACACCACACATGCCAGGCGACATGGCTCCGCATGCCATTTCGGGCACACGTGCCATAGGTTCGCCATCACGGGTGTAGGGTCTCCTGCTTGGGTGTGGGGTTGGACTAGATGACCTACAGGGTCCCTTCCAACTCATCTGTTAATCTGTAGAGCTCCACCTCCAACTGGCGTCCTCCAGAACATCTGCCGGTTGGCTGGAGAGGATCTACGTTTTGTCCACCGCACCTCGAAAAGATGTTTCTACCAACGACGGTCACGAATTTTGCTTTCCTTTTCAGGACATTCAATGACGAATCACCGCTGGGCATCCGGAGGATCCTCTCTCAGTCCACCGACTCCCTGAACATGCGTAACCGCACCTTGTCCGTAGAGTCCCTGATTGATGAAGGTGAGGAGAGGAGAGTTCAAGATACACAAATTGGGATTGTGTTTATTTATTTTATTTTATTTTTTTTAATTTGATTTCTATGCCGCCCTTCTCCGGAGACTCAGGGCGGCTTACAATGCGTTAAGCAATAGCCTTCATACTTTTGTATATATTTATACAAAGTCAGCTTATTGCCCCCACAATCCGGGTCCTCATTTTACCTACCTTAGAAAGGATGGAAGGCTGAGTCAACCTTGAGCCTGGTGAGATTCGAGCCTGCAAGGTTGACTCAGCCTTCCATCCTTTCTAAGGTAGGTAAATTGAGGACCCATGCATGCGCTTCAAGGACATTCACAGGAATAGTTTGGAAAATGCCGGAGGCGTCAATCTGGATTCTTTCTTTTATATTTTCTGCACGCTAGAGCAGAGTTCTGCAACCTTAAACACTCAAAAGAGCCATTTGGACCCGTTTCCCACAGAAAAGAAAACACTGGGAGCCACAAAACCTGGGTGGGCGTGGCCAACTCGACGTCACTCACTTCTACCAGTCACATGACACACACCCCTCGCCACTCCCAGCCGGTCATTAGGACAGAGAACTGGTTGTTAAGAACACTGGGAACCACAAAACTCTTGACATCTCTCTCTCTCTCCTTTCCCACCTCTCTCTCTGTATCTCTCTGTCTCTGCGCCGGCCACTTCTCCATCCCCTGCCGTCGCCCTTACCTTCTCAGGTCAGGCGAGGAGTGACTGGGAGGGGAGGGCGAGGACGGGGAGTGGCAGCCAGTGGTGGGATCACCCGACAGGGAGCCACAGCAGGGGGCCCAAAGAGCCGCATGCGGCTCCGGAGCTGCAAGTTGCTGACACCTGCGCCAGAGGGAAACAGGTGAAATCCTAAAATTGGAAAGGTCAGTTGAGGCCATCTATCTGGTCCACCATCTATCTGATCAGTGCAGGAAGCCCAATGAAAGCATCTCAAACAGAAGGCTGCCCTGCCTTTGCCTGAATTGCCAGAATCTTTCTGGTCCCTGGTTCCTTCATCAAATAGTCCTTAGTAGGTAGGAGACGGAGAAACCTTCCAAAGGTACGATGGGAATCTGCCTTTTATTTATTTGTGCGTTTATAAGCCTTTTCCGAGGCTGCTTTAAGCAGTGTCCAAAAGCTGCAACTGTCACAATCAGAGTGGGCCTACAGTAGCAGAAATGCAGCATTAAAAAAAAAAAAATAGAATAGCAATTACAATTAAGGGAACATTCCTAGCGGTACAGCATTCAAGGCCCAAAGGCTTTTTCCAGATCTCCAAAATTTTACAAGCTTCCAGAAGGCTCCAGGAAAGTAGGAACTTCTCTTTGGGGGCAAACTTTTCCAGCTCCAAGGCTTGGTTCAGCGAATTCTCCTTGTTCCTCAAACATTCACTCACTCACTCATTCATTCCTTATCTCATTTTTATTACTTTATAAGTAACTCAAGATGAAAGACATACTATCTTCTCCTCTTCCCTCCTCCCATTTTCCGCACATGAGGTGAGCTGGGCTGAGAGAGAGTAATTGGCCCAAAGTCACCAATCTGGTTTTCATACTTAAGGCAGAACTAGAACTCACAGTCTCCTGGTGATTGGCCCAAAGTCACCCAGCCTGAGAAGCGTTGTCAGAAGGCAAGAGCAGCTCAAGCAAAGAGGACGACTCGGGAGTAGGACCAAGAGATGATTGGCCCCTCCCAGAAGGCTTAAAACAGACCAGCAATGGCGTTTGGGCTTTGCCGGAAAACAACATTGGTAGCTTCGTCGTCTTCTTCATCTACGTCTAGCATTTATTTTTGTATCTGTGACTTCTGAACTTTTGCCAAGAAAGGCCTTTGGCAGTTTGCCTAATTGGACCAAGGTTTGCGATAGGACTGAGGAATTTGTGTTGGGAGGAATTTGCTTTAATTTAGTTGAAACGACGCTGGGAATGAAGTCATTCTCAGCTGTTCGAATAAAGTTTTGTTTTTTTTTTCCCCACGGACTGATTTTCCTACTACTTACTTGGGCCTGGGTCCCAACACAAGGCTTGAGTTTCCTCAAAGCTAATTTTTATTCCCAGATGTGCCAATACGACATCTCTAAATAAAAATTAGCTTTGAGGAACCCTGACATCAACTCTTTGGACAGATGCATCAAATTCACACGGGAAGATGTTAAGGAAAAGAGTCTAGCTTCCTGCACTGCGTATAACATATTATGGAAGACAGAAGCCTTAACATCGATTTAAATTAGAGCCCTGGTGGCGCAGCAGACTAAAGCACTATTATTAACACCAGCTGCCTGCAATTACTGCAAGTTCAAATCTCACTAGGCTCAAGGTTGACTCAGCCTTCCATCCTTTCTAAGGTAGGTGAAATGAGGACCCAGATTGTGGGGGCAATAAGCTGACTTTGTACAAATATATACAAAAGTATGAAGGCTATTGCTTAATGCATTGTAAGCCGCCCTGAGTCTCCGGAGAAGGGCGGGATATAAATCAATTTTTTTTAAAACAATCAGAAAGTCCAGTTGCCTCTTTTGGGGGTGGGGTGGGGCGGGCTGGCTGGAGAAAAGTTGACCTTTGGGACAACTATGACCTGGATCTCTGAGAATCTCCATAGCTGGTGTTGCAAGCTCACAATTCCATCAACTTTCTATGCATCCGCATCACACCTTTGCTTCGTTGTTCAGTTTTTCCAACCCCGGGATTATTCCTAGGACTGCGTTTCTTTGGCGAAGAACTCCACGTTGGCCTCCCTTTTCATTTCCTTCCGCTGTTTTCAAGCCAAGCCATTCATCTAATCGGATGGTTTGGAACTTGTCTTTTCTGTCTTCGAGGGAATTTGGAAAGCCTGTTCAGGAAGAGTACGATGAATAGATACTAAATGCAGAGCAATATTGCAGCAAAAAGGACTTGGCAGGTTTCCTAGGGAAGGGCAAAAATAGAAGGTGGCAGAGGTGGTATCTATAGAAACGTGGCACGTTGAAAATCTCGTTGGCTTATTTCATTTTTGATTTCAGTAGCTTAGGATCCTAGATTTAGAAGGGCCCTTTGCTCAGAAAATCCCCAAGCGAAGATTGTCCAACCTTTGCTAGGTTCTCTTCCTGTCTAGCCATCTCTGCCCAACTGCTCTTACATTCCAAATACAAGTAGTCCTCGACTTATGACCACAATGGAGCCCCAAATGCCTGTTGTTAAGTGAGACACTTGTTAAGTGTGTTTTGCCCCATTTTATTTTATTTATTTTATTTTATTGGTTCGATTTATATGCCGCCCTTCTCCGGAGACTCAGGGCGGCTTACAATGCATTAAGCAATAGCCTTCGTACTTTTTTTGTATATACCTGCTTAGTAGGGCTTTCGACCTCCCCCTAAGCGGTGTTCTTTTTTATACAAAGTCAGCTTATTGCCCCCACAATCTGGGTCCTCATTTTACCCACCTCGGAAGGATGGAAGGCTGAGTCAACCTTGAGCCTGGTGAGATTCGAACTTGCAGTAATTGCAGGCAGCTGGGGCTACTTAACAGCACTTTACTCAGCTGCACCACCAAGGCTCTTGTTTTACGCCTTTGATGCCTCCCCCTTGCCTAAATCAGCCTCATTCTCCCCTCCAGTGCCCACTGGCACATACAGGTAGCTCTCGACTTAACGACCACAACGGAGCCCCAATTTTTTGTTGTTAAGTGAGACGCTTGTTAAGAGAGTCAGTTTTGCTCCATTTTACGCCTTTTCTTACCACCGTCGTTTAAGTGAATCACTGTGGTTGATAAGTGAGCCACCCGGTTGTTAAGTGAATCCATTGACTTTGCTTGTCAGAAGGTCGCAAAACAGATCACAGTGATATTGTGAGCACGGCAACGGTCATAAATACGAACCAGTTGTCAAGCATCTGAATTTTGATGACACGATTAAGGAGAGGCTGCAAAAGTCGCAGATGTGAAAAGCATCACATTTTTCAGTGCCGTTGTAACTTTGAACGGTCGCTAAATGAGCTGTTGTACGTCAAGGACTGCTTGTACCTGTACGTAGCAAACGCTGCCATGATTCACCATGTTGTCTTTTCTCAAGTCTATCCATTCCTGGTTCCCCCAATCCCTCCTTGCAAAACTCAGTCTCCAAGGCCATCAATCACCTCTGTTTTGCTCAGCCTGCCTTCCAATCTCGACAAGATTCTTAGCATTGATCACTGGTGATCACCCTAATCAATAATCCACAGGCCACCCTACCATCGACTTAAGGATCAACCAGATCTCAATTGTCTTCTGCAGATTTCCAGCCCCCTCCCTGCCAAACGCTCTGCACCTCCTCCAGAAAAGCAGAAATAGAATATTTCCTCGTTGACGTAACTGAGGCAGACACACGGCTGTCTCCGATTCTTGGTTGTTTTCTTTCATCAGCTGAGTTGGCTTTTCATGCCGCTTAGGATCAGAGACCTCCTGGACGAGGAGGGAAAAAATGGCAGAGCCGGAGTATCCTTGTGGCTTTTCCTTGAAATCTGGAGTGTCTTGGATCCAAAACCAAATACCCGGACAGCCAGGGGCATCTGGCGGAGGAGGAGAGGGGTTAGAAAAGTTAACATTGTTGAGAAGCTCACAGCCTGGCAGGGAGGAGGGATCAAGCAGGGAACTAGTCTGGAGCCACTGCGCAACTACAAAACGACCGGGATCAACTCCCCCTAAGTTCCATGGAGCCTTTTTGTTCCCAAGAGAAGGCTGCCACTCGGGAGATTCCTGTATTATAGGCTGAAAATAATAAAGTAGTGAGCTCGAACTCCGCACAGGTGTGCTGCTGTTAGCTGCGAAGTCGTGTCCGATCCATCACAACCCCATGGACAACGTCCTTCCTGTCCTCTACCATCCTCTGGAGTCCATTTAAGCTCACGCCGACTGCTTCAGTGACTCCATCCAGCCACCTCGTTCTCTGCCATCCCCTTCTTCTCCTTTTGCCCTCCATCGTTCCCAGCATTGGGCTCTTCTCCAGGGAGTCCTTCCTTCCTTCTCCTTAGGTGGTCAAAGTGTTTGAGTTTCCTCTTCAGGATTCTGGCCATCTAAAGAGCAGTCAGGGTTGATCTCCTCTAGGACCGACCGGTTGGATGGCCTTGCAGTCCAAGGGACTCGCAGGAGTCTTCTCCAGCCCCAGAGTTCAAAGGCCTCCATTCTTTGGCGCTCAGCCTTCCTTAGGGTCCAACTTTCACAGCCATCCATTGCAACTGGGAAAACCAGATCCTTGATTATACACGTTTCTTGGCAGGGTGACGTCTCTGCTTTTGTGCCCAGATGTGTACATCTGAGAAAATGGTGGTTGCACCAGGGGTGAAATCCAGCAGGTTCTGACAGGTTCTGGAGAACCAGTAGCAGAAATTTTGAGCAGTTCGGAGAACCGGCAAATACCACCTCTGGCTGGCCCCAGAGTGGGGTGTGAATGGAGATTTTGCAATATCCTTCTGTCATGCCCACCAAGCCACGCCTACCCAGCCACGCCCACAGAACCAGTCGTAAAAAAAAATTTGGATTTCACCACTGGGTTGCACCCATCCAATTGTAGCCCCATTTTTTCCCCCCTTTTTGCATTGGCTTTGCTGTGTATTGCAAGCTGGATAAGTTTCAAGCACCGCAACATTTTGATTTTGGATTTTACCTATGAGCTAGGTTGTAGAAATGGCTCGTTTATACTACTATGTAAGAGTAAAAAGTTGAGGTTTGATGCTATTATGTTATTCTTCTGCACCAAAGGGAATTGGAAGTCAACGCCTTTTCTTTCTTTTTCCCTTCTTCTCTGCACTTTTCTTTTCCTTTTCCCTCCCCTATCTTTCCTACTATTTTCTTTTGTATTTTATACTATAAATCAATAAAAAAATAAAAGTGAAACGTAAGTTTCAAGCATCCCCTGGCTATTAAAGACTGGCAGGATTCTCTTCTGTGAGCCTCCCTTTTTTTGCTTTCTCTTCAATGCGCCCCCCCCTTTTTTTTTAAAATTTGATTTATATGCCGCCCTTCTCCAGAGACTCAGGGCGGCTTACAACGCGTTAAGCAATAACCTTCATACCTTTGTATGTATTTATACAAAGTCAGCTTATTGCCCCCACAAACTGGGTCCTCATTTTACCTACTTTAGAAAGGATGGAAGGCTGAGTCAACCTTGAGCCTGGTGAGATTCGAACTTGCAGTAATTGCAGACAGCTGGTATTAATCCCAATGCTTTTAGTCTGCTGAGCCACCAGGCCCCTTGCCTAAACCAACCTCATTCTCCCTCCAGTGCCCATACAGATAGCCCTCGACTTACGACCACAGCAGAACCCAAAATTTCTGTTTCTAAGTGAGACGTTTATTAAGTGAGTTTAGCCCCATTTTTTGACCTTTCCTGCCACCGTTGTTAAGCGAATCACCAACGTTGATAAGTTCGTAACGCGGTTGTTAAGTGAATCAGGCTTCCCCGTTGATGTTGTTTGTCAGAAGGTCGCAAAAGGGGATCACGTGACCTTAGGGCCCAGCAACGGTCGTAAGTATGAGTCAGGTTGCCAAGCGAAACCTGAATTTTGATCGCAAAATCCTGGGGATGCTGCAAAGGTCAGTAGGTGTGAAAAGCGGTTCCTAGCGCCCCCTTTTTTCAGTGCCGTCGTAACGTTGAACAGTCGCTAAGCAAATTGTCGTAAGTGGAGGACTACCTGTACACACCTTTGCCCGTTCTTTCCCCCCCCCCCCCCAGGAGCTGAAGTCCTTTACAGCCAGCTGATGAGCGACTTCGAGATGGACGAGAAGGATTTTGAGGCGGATTCCTGGAGCCTGGCCGTGGACAACAGCTTCCTGCAGCAGCACAAGAAGGAAGTAATGAAGCGGCAAGACGTCATCTATGGTGAGCTGCCCCCCCTCGACACCCCCTCCTTCACACCAACGACAGAGACCAAACCCCCACTTTCCTGGGAAGCTACAAGAGGAAGACACTCCAGACGGTTTTCAAGCCATCAAGACCCCAAACGGATTTTCTTTCAGCGCATTCATTACATTTCTGCAGCATGCTCTTCACCAGCGTCAGCCTTGGGAAAATGAGCGCAACGCAGGGGTGAAATGCTCTCGGTTCGGACCGGATCGCCTGATCCGGTAGCGATGGCGGCGGGTGGTTCGGAGAACCGGTATCAAAAATCCCTGCCCCCATGCCCAGCTGAGTCGCGCGATCATCAGAGGCTTTTTTTTTTAACTTTTAAAAGCATTTTTTCTACAATTTCTTCGGCTGAAAAAATGCTTTTAAAAGTAAAAAAAAAAGCCTCTGATGATTGCGCGGCTCAGCTGGGATCGTCAGAGGCTTTTAAAGGCATTTTTTTTCCCTACAGCCTCTTCAGCTGAAAAAATGCTTTTAAAAGTTTTAAAAAATGCCTCTAATGATCGTGTGGCTCAGCTGGGATCATCAGAGGCCTCTAAAAGCATTTTTTCTACAACCTCTTCAACCGAAGAGGTTGTAGGAAAAATGATTTTAAAAATATTTTTTAAAAAAGTTGGCCACGCCCACTCAGTCACATTACCCTCCCAAGCCACGCCCACAGAACCGGTAGTAACAAATTTTACATTTCACCACTGGTGCAATGTTGAAAAAGTGTTAAGTAAAAACTTAAGGAGAGTAGAGGGGATGGTGAGTAGTGCAGTAGGGTGTAGTACTGGGGTGGTATTCGCATACCTTTGCAAATGGTTCGCAAATAGGAGCGTGCGCACGCATGCTTCGCTCACACGCGCCACCTCCGTGAATGCGCAGGGCCTTCCGTGCACGCACAGAGCATCAAAAATGGGACATGATGACGTCCGGGTGGGTGGGCGGAGTCTCCTGCAGCCGCCGCTACCAGTTTGCCCGAATCGGATAGAACCGGCTGAATACCACCACTGGTGTAGCAGTAGTAGCAGAAGGGTGAGTAGTGAGGGCCCAACAACCCTCAGTTCTTTAACTTTAACAGATTAAGAGAGTTGGAAGGGACCTTGGAGGTCATCTAGTCCAACCCTCTGCCCAAGCAGGAGACCCTACACCATTTCTGACAGAGGGCAGTCCTGTCTCTTTTTGAAAGCCTCCAGGGATGAAGCTCCCACAACTTCCGAAGGCAACTTTGTTCCATGGGTTGATTGTTCTCACTGTCAGAAAATTCCTCCTTATTTGCAGGTTAAATCTCTCCTTGATCAGTTTCCATCCATTCTTTCCTGTCTGGCCTTTGGGTGCTTTGGAAAATAGCTTGACCCCCTTCCTCCTCTCTGGGGCAGCCCCTCAAATATTGGAAGGCTGCTATCCCCAAAATGCAATGCGAGCGCCCCCCACGCATGCACCCTGCCTCCCCGCACATGCGCTTGTGTGTCCCCCGCATGCACCCCACGCATGAAGACCAACTGGCCGTCAGGAGGCTTGCACACATGCGCGGTGTAACTGGGCTGGAGCGACGGCTGGCGTGCCCACAGAGAGGACTCTGCGTGCCACCCGTTTTGGCTTCCAGGTTGGTGCAGCCTTCCAGGCCCAAAACGGAGAGCGGGGGGTGCGTGGTGCGTGCGCATTGCATTATGGGTGCAGGTGTGCAGCACGCACGCTTTCGGCACGGGACGACAAAAAGGTTAGCCATCACTGGTATAGATAGGATCTCGTGCTTGAGCAGGGGAAGTTGTGGGGGCTCCATCACTGGAGGTTTTTAAGAAGAGATCGGGCAACTATTTGTCGGGAATGGTTGAGGGTCTCCTGCTTGAGCAGGGGGTTGGGCTGGATGGCCTCCGAGGTCCCTTCCAGCTCTTATTCTGATTGAAACTTTCCAAGGAGAGAAGCAACCTGGAATTAAGGAGAAACTTCCTAACAGTGAGGACAATTAACCAGTGGAACAGCTTATCCTTAGAAGATGCGAAGGCTCCAACACTGGAAGTTTTTAAGAAGAGATTGGACAACCATTTGTCTGGAATGGGATAGGGCCATGATGGCGAACCTATGGCACACGTGCCACAGGTGGCACGTGGAGCCATTTCTGTGGGCACGTGAGCCGTTGCCGTAGGTCAGCTCCACCGCGCATGCGTTCGCTTCTCCCATCAGCCAGCTGATTTTGGGGTCTTTGCCACACATGCGGGAGATACGCATGCTTGCCCATGCCACCCCACTCATCCCAGGAGTCTCCATGCAGCCCATTTTGGATGCCAGGGAATTACAGGGCTCGCATGGAGGCTCTGGGAAAAACAGAGCCTCCCGAAAGTACTGGGAGTCCAGAAACAGGCCATTTCCAGCCTCCAGAGGACCAGGGGAGGCTGTTTTTGCCCTCCTGGAGGCTCCAAAAAAGCTTCTGGAGCCTGGGGAGGGTGAAAAACGAGGCTTCAGTTAGATCTGCTAGGCCCAAAACGGGTCACGGGGGTTCATGTGCGCCCCTGCGCAGGGGGGCAGTCATCCGTGTGGGGCATTAAATATGGGTGTGGGCATGCACGCATGTGCTATTGTGTGCGGACATGCATTTTTGGCACCCGAGGAAAAAAAATTAGCCATCACTGGGATAGGGCTTTCCTGCCTGAGCAGGGGGTTGGACTAGAAGACCTCCGAGGTCCCTTCCAACTCAGTTACTCTGTTTTCAGGACACACTTGTTATTCAGCGATGAGATTCTATTTTTTTTTCTCCCCTCGGTGGCTCTCAGCCTCCATCCCAGCCCCCGTTCGTTCCCCAGCCTACTTTCTTCTTCCCGTCTATCCCCGCAGAGCTGATCCAGACGGAGCTGCATCACGTCCGGACCTTAAAGATCATGACCAACCTGTTCCGCAAGGGGATGCTGGAAGACCTGCAGATGGACGCCTCGGTGGTGCAGAGCATGTTCCCTTGCGTGGATGAGCTCAGCGAGATCCATGACGGCTTCCTGGTCCACCTTTTGGAACGCCGGAAGGAATCTCTGGCTGACGGCAGCCGAAAGAATTTTGTGATCAGCCGTCTGGGAGACATCCTGATCCAGCAGGTACCGGAAGGATCACCATTCTTGGGAAGAAGTTCTCGCCACCTGCTCAGCTCTTGCCTCCTTCCATTTCTTCATTTCTTACTGCCGTACTTTTCGGAGTATAAGACGCACTTTACTCCTCCCCTAAAAGAGGTTGGAAACGTTGGTGCGTCTTATACACCGAATACAGCCAGTTTTGGCTTCCCGAAACCTCGCCCCGCGGGTCCCGTTTTCGCCAAAAACAGGGCCATTTTTTCTCAAAAATGAAGCCTGCAGAGAATTTGGGAGACCTGTAGAGTGCTCCTGGAGCCTGGGGAGGGCAAAAACTATTTATTACTTGTTTTCCTCTTCGAAATCTTGGTGCATCTTATACTTGGATGCATCTTATAGTCCAAAAAATATGGTATTTACTTATATCCTGCCTGTGTTATTATTTTATAAACAAGGCAGCAAATGTATCTAATAGAGGTAGTCCTTGACTTACAACCGTTTGTGTAGTGACTGACGGCTATTTTTCACACTTACCAACGCTGCAGGATCCACATCGTCATGTGATCAAAATTCAGACGCTTGGCAATTGACTCGCATTTATGACGGTTGCAGTATCCTGGGATCATGCGATTCCCTTTTGCGGCCTTCTGACAAGCGAAATCAACAGGGAAGTCAGATTCCCTTAACAATTGCGTTACAATTGAACAAGTGCAGTCATTCCTTTAACCACTGTGGCAAGAAAGGTCGTAAAACGGGGCAAAACTCAATCAATCAATGTCTCAACATAGCAACAGAAAGTTTGGGAACAATTGTGGCCGTAAGTCAAGGACTACCTGTACTCCTTCCTCCTTTTATTTTCTCTAAAACAACAATCCTGTGAAATGAGTTGGGCAGAGAGATGGTGACCGGCTCCAGGTCACCCAGCCAGCTTTCATGTTTAAAGCAGAACTAGAACTCACCGTCTCCTGGTAATTGGTCCCAAATCACCCAGGCACCTTTCATGCCTAAGACAGAACTAGAACTCACTGTCTCCTGGTAATTGGCCTCAAAT
>WNWU01000358.1:236496-248043 GCA_012654045.1 Ptyas mucosa | reverse complement strand
CAGGAATGGGGAGGGAATGGGGATTTTGCAGTATCCTTCCCCCAGGAATGGGAAGCGAATGGAGATTTTGCAGTATCCTTCCCCTGCCACGCCCACTAAGCCACGCCACGCCACGCCACACCCACCAAGCCACGCCCAGAGAACCGATAGTAAAAAATTTAGATTTCACCACTGACTTAAAGAATGGAATATGTACAGTACGTATGCGTTTGTGTGTGTATATTTATATATAAATATAACATACATACAGTATGTCACAGAAGTGAGTACACCCCCTTACATTCTGTAAATATTTAAGTACATCTTTTCCTGTGACAGCACTGAAGAAATGACACTTGGCTACAAGGTAAAGTAGTGAGTATACATTATCACTTAGGGGGCGTAGTACTCCCTTTTGTTGCCAGCAGTTTAGACATGAATGGCTGTGTGTTGCGTTACTTTGAGGGGACAGCACATTTACACTATTACACAAGCTGTATACTCACACTACTTTACCTTGTAGCCAAGTCTTCAGCGTCGTCGCATGAAAAGATATACTGAAATATTTACAAAACGTGAGAGGGTGTACTCACTTCTGTGACATACTGTATGCGGGTGCGTGTAGTATATTGTGCATGTGTGTGTATGTGTGTGTTAAGGTTAAGTTAAACACTACACTAATCTTCAAATCCCTCTGTTAATCCATCCGATATTGTACTTGGCACAAAGAAAGTCCACAAACGGTTTCCAGCGTCTTACAAAGCTGTCTAGTCCATTATCTCTGATCAAAGCAGTTCATTTTGCCAAAATCCAGTCTTCAACCGTCGGCATCCCTTTTTCTTTCCGGCGCTTGGCAAGTCCAATCCTCGCAGCCGTCACCATGTGAAGGAATAGCACCGCCCCCACCCCCAAAAAAATTGGTTTTCAATTGGCTTGTCCATCTTAAAAAAAAAAAAAAGCTTCGGATTTCATTTGTATTTCTATCTGAAACATTTTCTGCACTGTCTTACGGCTTTCTAGGAGCCTGGGAAGGGCGAAAATGGCCTCCCCCCCTCCAGGTCCCTCCAGAGGCTGGAAATAGGTGGGACCGGAAGTTGGGAATTGGGCCGTTTCTGGCCTCCAGATGACCTCCAGAGGGATGGGGAAGGCCGTTTTCGCCCTCCCCAGGCTCCTAGAAAACCTCTGGAGCCTGGGGAGAGCAAAAAATAGGCCTCCCCCCCACCCCCGGAAGCCCTCCAGAGACCGGAAACAGCCTGTTTCCCAACTTCCAGTGGGCCCAAAAGCCTGAAAATCAGTTGCACGCACACGCTGGAGCTGAGGTAGGGCAACACTCGCGTGCCCACCGATATGGCTCCGCATGCCGCCTGTGGCACGCGTGCCACAGGTTCACCATCATGGGGATAGACTTAGGCGAACTTTATTGTCACTTTGGATGTACCCTAATGGGCAGGCATTAATATGAGACTTCATTGCATAACAGCTCTCAAAGGATCTCCACCTCCAGCACGCACTACGCAAACATGACCAAATAAAATCGAAGGAATTAATGAATAAATGCAAAAATTATGCATATGCCCACATGTATGATATGACCCAGAGAAACGACACGGTTTAGTTTGGGCGTAAACACGTACACGGCGAGAGAAACGAATCTTGCCCGTTTACCAGACGGATGGCATCGGGAACAAAGCTGTTATAGAATCTGGAAGTCCTGCTAGAAATATTTCGAGCGGAGCAACAGACACAGATCCTAAAGTGGGGGTGTGGGGTAAAATAAATCTGGATTTTAGGAATCTCCCAGCCTTATTTCTAGTGAGTTTACTCAGGAGTGTGTGTGGAATCTCTTGCTTTGAAAGCTGTGCCTCTGTCTGCCCTTCTGGGCTGAGCAGCTGCCTCTGAATCGTGGGTGAAATGCTCCCGGTTCGGACCGGTTCGCCCGATCCGGTAGCGATGGTGGCGGGTGGTTCGGAGAACCGGTAGCAAAAATGCCGCCCCCCCCCATGCCCAGCTGAGCTGCATGATCATCAGAGGGTTTTTTTTTTACTTTTAAAAGCATTTTTTCTACAACTTCTTCCGACGAAAAAATGTTTTTAAAAGTTAAAAAAAAAAGCCTCTGATGATGATCACGCGGCTCAGCTGGGATCGTCAGAGGCTTTTTTCCTGCAACCTCTTGGCCGAAGAGGTGGTAAAAAAAATAGCTTTGAAAAGTCTCTGACGATCCCAGCTGAGTTGCCTGATCGCCAGAGGCTTTTCTACGCATTAGAAAAAAATGCTTTGAAAAGTTTAAAAAAAGAAAAAAAGTTGGCCACGCCCACCCAGTCACATTACCCACACACACACACACCAAGCCACGCCCACAGAACCGCTAGTAACAAATTTTACATCTCGCCCCTGCTCTGAATTGCCTGAAAATTTGGTTTTCGCTCCTCTCCCTTCCTTCCATTCCTTTCTCAGACTCTCAGTGAATCCGCTAATGTTCTCTTTTTTTTTTTCCCTCGTCCGTCCCCCCCCCTCCCAGGGAATGAAGTGGATCAGAAAGACCTGAGCACAGCCCTTTCTCTGGTCAAAGACCTGATCTCCACCGTCGACCAAGAAGTTCACAATCACGAGAAAAACGCGCGGATGCAGGAAATCTACGGCCGGTTGGACGGGCGGACCAAGGCCCTCCTGCCCCGGGAGAGGGGGCCCTTCAGCAAGGAGGAGATGCTGCGGCGGAAACTGATCCACGACGGCTGCATGCTCTGGAAGACCCCCGCGGGGCGTTTCAAAGGTGCGACGGCGTTCTTTCTTTCTCAAGTGGTTTAACTTCTGAACGAAGGACAGCCAGGTTCTGCAAACAGACCAAACGAATTAATGCACGTAGTCCTCGACTTAACGACCGTGATGGAGCCCCAGAATTTCTGTTGTCAAGTGAGACATTTTTTAGGTGAATTTTGCCCCATTTTTTGGCGACCTTCTTTGCCACCGTTGTTAAGTGAATCACTGCAGTTGATAAGTCAGTAGCCTGGTTGTTAAGTGAATCACTGCAGTTGATAAGTCAGTAGCCTGGTTGTTAAGCGAATCACTGCAGTTGATAAGTCAATAACCTGGTTGTTAAGTGAATCACGGCAGTTGATAAGTCAGTAGCCTGGTGGTTAAGTGAATCACTGCAGTTGATAAGTCAGTAGCCTGGTTGTTAAGTGAATCAAGGCAGTTGATAAGTCAGTAGCCTGGTTGTTAAGCAAATCACTGCAGTTGATAAATCAGTAACCTGGTTGTTAAATGAATCCGGCTTCCCCATCGACTTTGCTTGCCAGAAGGTCGCAAAAGGGGATCATATGACCCCGGGACACAGCAACCGTCATAAATACAAGCCAAGGGTCTGAATTTTGACGATGTGATCATGAGGATGCTGCAAAGGTCGTAACTCTGAAAAAACGGTCCTAAGTCACATTTTTCAATGTTGTGTCTTTGAAAGGTCACTAAACGAACTGTTGTAAGTCGAGGACTACCTGTAGTCATTCTTGCAAGCTGGTCTCTAAGCCCTCCTTTCTGGACCAAGAAGATATTATGGGTTGGAGTCCGTAGGGCTGTTTTCATGCTGTGAGGCTTTTTTCTCTCTCCATATTTATGGTGAAACATGGAATAATCTTTGCCGCTGTAGTTTATTCCTTCCTACTTCTATTCCTACCCTGCCTTTTATTTAGGCAAATCAAGGAGATGTGCAGTAGGGCTTCAGCTATACGGCACAGGTAGTCCTCAATTTACGACCCAGAACTGATGTGGCGAAGTGAGAAGTTTGTTCAGTGAGTTCTGCCCCATTTTACGACTCTTCTTGCCACCGTTGTTAAGTGAATCCCTGCAGTTCTTAAATTAGTCACCCGGTCGTTAAGCGAATCGGGCTTCCCCCATTGAAGGTCCCAAAAGGGGATCGCGTGACCCCCTGGGATGCTATAACCGTCATAAACACGAGTCGGTGGCCAAGCGTCCGAAATTTCGATGACACGATTAAGGAGACGCTGCAGAAGTCATCAGGCTGAAAAACGGACACTTTTATTTCCAGTGCCATTGTAACGTTGTGAATGGTCCCTGTCCGTAAGCCGAGGACCACCTGGAAACCAGAGTTTACCCCAACCTTCCTGGCTTTGCAAACCGTTGGGGGAGGAGGGAGGAGATGATCCTGCCCATTGAGCGGAGGGCAAGCGTGCACATATGCAACTCCATGTTGATGCACACTTCCGCGGTCCAGTTGCCAAGGGTTCAAGGCTCGGTAGTGGGCCCCGCCCCAAGGACTGGGGACCCCTGCACTAAACTGTTCCTCTCCCGTGGTCCCTCGTCCCCTTTCTCCCGTGCAGATGTCTTGGTGGTTCTGATGACAGACGTTCTCGTCTTCCTGCAAGAGAAGGACCAAAAGTATATTTTCCCCACCCTGGTAAGTGCCCTTTTTATTTTTCCATCACCTTTTTCTGTGATGAGATACCCGAGTCTCAAAATGGGTGCCCCTTGGCGCAGGGCATGGCTGTATTTAGGACCCCTTAGAGCAGTGTTTCTCAACCTTGGTCGCTTGAAGATGGGTGGACTTCAACTCCCAGAATTCCCCAGCCAGCAGCGCTGAGAGTGGCCAGGCCGATATCTTTCATTGGCAAGAATGCAGGAATGAACTAATTGTCTCCTGCAAACTCCACTCCCCTTCGCTCCTCTTTTATTCCCTCTGGGAGGGGCCATTCACCGTCCGCCTGTGGCTTTACTCCTGAGTCGACCCTTGCTCTTTAGCTGTTCCCTTCTCCTGGCAGCTCTGCGCATGCGCACACTGAGAACTGTTCTTCTGCCTCACTGATGTCCGACTCCGAAGGCAGCTGACAACTGTCAGACGGCCCTGGCCCTCTCTCTGCCTCTGACGCAGAGCCCTCGTCAGAGCCCTCCCCAGGCTCCAGGATTGGCCCATGTTCCTCCCCAACCTCCTCACTGTCCTAATCTGCCGCCAGATCCGCTGGCCGCTGTCGGGCCACAACATTTGGGCCCAGCAATAGCTCTTGTCGGATCTGGGATTGTCTGTGCTAGCAAAAGTTACAAATGTTCTTACACATCGTGGGTTGTTTTTTTTTAATATAACTTTTTATTATTTTTTATAAAAACAAACAAACATTTAGTGCATCTGTCGCCCCCTCCCTGTGACATCTCGGTGTTTTCTTCTTCTTCTTCTTCTTCTTCCTCCTCCTCCTCCTCCTCCTCTTCTTCCTCCTCCTCTTCTTCTCCTTCCTTCTTCCTTCTTCCTTCTTCCTTCTTCCTTCTCCTCCTCCTCCTCCTCCTCTTCTTCCTCCTCTTCTTCCTCCTCTTCCTCCTCCTCCTCCTCCTCCTCCTCTTCTTCTTCTTCCTCCTCCTCTTCTTCTCCTTCCTTCTTCCTTCTTCCTTCTTCTCCTCCTCCTCCTCCCTTCCTCCTCCTCCTCTTCTTCCTCCTCTTCTTCTCCTTCCTTCTTCCTTCTTCCTTCTCCTTCTCCTCCTCCTCCTCCCTTCCTCCTCCTCCTCCTCTTCTTCCTCCTCTTCCTCCTCCTCCTCCTCCCCCTCTTCTTCTTCTTCTTCTTCTTCTTCTTCTTCTTCCAAAAAAGGAAATTTCTTCTATCTTGATCTTCATACAAACCATTGTAATATCTCCTAACTAAGACAAAATTCTGCCTATCAAATTTTTAAATATAATCATTAAACTTTTACCTTTTATATCTCTTTTCCAACCAATGATAAAAACAGTTCCATATCCTACAATACTCTATCTCTTCCCTATCTTTAATCATCAAAGTCAATCTATTCATTTCTGCACAATCCATAATTTCTTTTTTAATCACCTCCTCTTCCAAAGGTATTTCCTCTGCTCTCCAATTTTGAGCATAAACAATTCCTGTAGCTGTTATTACAAGCATAATCAAATAACTCAGTTAGTTTTTGGATGGAGGACCACCGGGAAATCACAGGGCTGTTGACCCTGGGAAAGAAGGACATTCATACAGCGAATTTTCCTACATAGCATTTCGTGATCCTACCTGTCTGTCTGTCTGTCTGTCTACGAGTGGAGACTCTGAACGTGTTTCTTTCCTTTCAGGACAAGCCAGCAGTCATCTCCATCCAGAACCTGATTGTCCGTGATATTGCCAACCAGGAGAAGGGCATGTTCCTGATCAGCAACACTCCACCTGAGATGTACGAGGTTCACGCTGCATCGCGGGATGACCGCAACACCTGGATGAAGGTCATCCAGCAGAGCGTCAAGCTGTGAGTGTGTGTGTTTGGGGGTGGGGAGAATCTTGCTCAGGCAGGTTGTCTTTGCTCCCAGCCTTCCCTAGCTCTGGCAGTGGGGCAGGCAACCACACCGGCACCTCTCGTAAGGCCAGGAGTCGAAGCCACCTCCAGTGCCTGGCGGGCTTTGCTAAAGGACTACTCTGAGCATGCTCTGTTCGATGTTGACTTAGGGCAGTGATGGCTAACCTGTTTTCCATCGTGTGCCAAAAGCGGGAGGGAGCACAGGAGGGTCCCACACCCATAATTCTATGCGCCCTGCCCCCCCCCCGCACTCCCCCTGGCACAGTTGGCCCGGTAAGACCCGTTTTTCACCCTCCCCAGGCTCCGGAGGCTTTCTAGGAGCCTGGGGAGGGCAAAAACAGCCTCCCCTCCCCCAAAAGGCCCTCCGGAGGCTGGAAACAACCCATATGCCGACTTCCGGTGGGACCAGAAGGCCCGAAAATCAGCTGGCCAGCACACACATGTGTGCCAGAGCTGAGCTCGCGTGCCCACCGATATGGCTCCGCACCTGCCACAGGTTCGCCATCACGGACTTAGGGTGCGATGTGAACGCAGCCAGTTGCGGCTTA
This sequence comes from Ptyas mucosa, assembly GCA_012654045.1. Taxonomy (NCBI): domain Eukaryota; kingdom Metazoa; phylum Chordata; class Lepidosauria; order Squamata; family Colubridae; genus Ptyas; species Ptyas mucosa. The sequence goes on along the minus strand of WNWU01000358.1, from coordinate 241,225 downwards.
CAAAGCATGGGCAGCACCATGTCGACTCGCAAAGCATCCCTGGCCGGCTCTCGAGTTGCCATAGGCCAGGGCGGGATGGGAAACCGGCGAAACTGCACGGCAGCCAAAGACAGAGGCACATTCCAAGATCCTCCTTGGAGGTCTTCTAATCCGGCCCCCTGCTCAAGCAGGAGATCCCTATACCGTTTCCGAGAAGCGGCTGCGCTGTCTCTTCTTTAAAAACTTCCCAGTGATGTCATTCTCACTGTTGGGAAATTTCTCCGTAGTTCTAGTTCCAGTTCGAACTATTGCAAGTCGAGGACTACCTGTACCAGAGCTGGAAGGGACCTTGGAGGTCTTCTAGTCCAGCCTCCTACTCAAGCAGGAGACCCTACTCTCCTTCTCTTCAGAATAGTAGAACTGGAAGGGACCTTGGAGGTCTTGTAATCCATCTCCAGCTCAAGCAGGAGACCCTGGACCATTCCAATCTGAATTGAGCTGGAAGAGACCTTGGAGGTCTTCTAGTCCAGCCCCCTGCTCAAGCAGGAGACCAATGTACCATTTCAGACAAGTGTCTAGTCTCTTCTTAAAAAAACACTCATCCTTCCTGTCCCAAATGTCCTTTCTGCTTGCCTCTCCCCTGCAGCTGTCCTGACCGGGCTGACTTCCCCTTCATTGAGACCGAGAGCGAAGCCTCTCTCAGGAAGCTGAAGGGTAAGGTCATTCCCCATTTCCCCGAGCAGAGTTTGCCTTTTCCTCTTCCACCTTCCCCTGGCAGCCACCTTCACGTCTTTCTTTTCTTCCTTCCTTCCCATAGATAAGATTCAGCAGTGCGACCAGGAGATTGGGGCGCTTCTGAGGGAGAAAACAGAACTCTTTGCCGACCTCGTGGCTTTTCAGAGCGGCAGGGAAGACAGCCCTTCGCCCTGGGGGAACCCCCGCACTCTCTTCCGCACCGAGTCCTCGGACTCCCTGCATGGCGAGAAGCTGATCCAGGAAGCCATCAGAGAAGGTACCGTTCTCCCCCCACGCCAAACCGCTGCAAGGGAGAGACCATTTTTGAAGAAATGGGGCTTTGGATCAGGGATCGGCAACCTTAAACACTCAAAGAGCCGCAAAGATCCTAACTGGAAGCCCCCGTTCAATTCTGGAGCTGACCAGAAGTCCGGTTCCCCCACCATAGAGTCTCCTCCTAGCATGGCATCCTTTTCCTCTACCTGTCCTAACTGAAAGCTCTATCAATTGTGGAACCGACCGGCGACAGGGAGCCGCAGCAGAGGGATGAAAAGAGCCACATGCGGCTCCAGAGCCCCGGGTTGCTGACTCCTGCTCTAAATCAAGATGATTACAGAGACTTACTGATCCCCCCCTCCAACAGGGATGAGCTCCAAAAGTTAAAACGTCTTGCAGGAAGAGAGAGCAGGTGTCAGCAGCAGTTCTGGCTAACAGACTTTGCAGAAGTCCCCAAAGGAGCTTTCAAAAGAGTTGGAGAAAAAAGGGAGGAAGTAGTTAAGGATGCCCGAATAATTTATTAAGTGCCAAATGCAAACAAAGCTAGTGGCCTAAATTTCACACTAGAAAGTGAAACATTTGAAACTTATTCAAAGAACACCAGTTCATTCATTCTTCCTTCGGGACCTCCTAAAGTGTATGAATAAGTTTTGGGGAAACCGTTTTTCCCTCTCCTAAACCCGGTGTCAAGTTTCCATCAATCCCCAGGACTCTCCGAGGAAACCCCAAAATAAGTCCTGGGTCTGTCCCAAAGATGCTTCCCCCCCCCCAAAAAAAAAGAGAGAGAAAAAACCCCAACAATTGGATTTTCATGGTATTTTTTTTTTCTTTGAAAATGTTTTGCTTCTGATCCGAGAAGCTTTGGAAAAAGCACCTTTGGGACAACCATAACCTGGATCAGGGGTCGGCAACCTTAAACACTCAAAGAGCCACAAAGGTCTTAACCGGAAGCCCCCCTCCCTCTCCCCCCCCGTTCAATTCTGGAGCCAACCGGAAGTCCAGTTCCCCCACCATAGAGTCTCTCCTCCTAGCACGGTGTCCTTTTTCCTCTACCTATCCTAACTGAAAGTCCTATCAATTGTGCAGCTGACCGGCGACAGGGAGCCGCAGCAGAGGGATGAAAAGAGACACATGTGGCTCCAGAGCCACAGGTTGCCGACCCCTGACCTGGATGATTGAGAATCTCTGTAAAATCCTATTTTCTGCTTTTCTGCCCCATCTTCTGATAACAGAATTTTGGGGGGGGGGGGGTGTCCATTGCAATGCCAGCCTTCCAGAGTAGTCTTGGGACAGGAGACAGGACTTGGCAAAATCCTAACAGGCCTGTGTTGGCGAGACTCAGAATGCAATTGCAATTTTGGTTATTTCCAATTAGAGCGAACGTTAGTTCTTTTCTTTGATTGAAGTAAGGAATGTGGCACATTTTTTGAGTCGCTCTTGGCATGGATCTGAACCACACCTGAAAAGGACTCCACATCTTGTACCTCTGATTTGTATCTCATTGACAACATCTCATTTACTACTGGTTCTGTAGGCGTGGCTTGGTGGGCGTGGTGTGGCCTGGGATACTGCAAAATCCCCATTCCCACCCCACTCCTGGGGAAAGGATACTGCAAAATCTCCATTCCCACCCCACTCTGGGGCCAGCCAAAGGTGGTATTTGCTGGTTCTCCGAACTACTCAAAATTTCCGCTACCGGTTCTCCAGAACCTGTCAGAACCTGCTGGATTTCACCCCTGATTGACAGGTTCCCAAAGGTTTGGGGATTGGGAAGCAACATTGGGAATGTTGTAAAGCAATAGCGATAGCCCTTAGACTTATATACCGCTTCGCAGTGCTTTTACAGCCCTCTCTAAGCGGTTTACAGAGTCAGCCTCTTGCCCCTAACAATCTGGGTCCTCATTTTACCCACCTCGGAAGGACGAGTCAACCTTGAGCCTGGTGAGATTCGAACGGCCAAATTGCAGTCAGCCGGCAGTCAGCAGAAGTAGCTTGCAGTACTGCACTCTAACCACTGCTCCACCATGACTCATATATATATATATAAAACCACATGTTATTACAGAACAAGAACAAGAATATCTGTCTGTTAAATATGTGTGTGTGTATGTTTTCTGTCTCTCTTCACCAACAAATACATCCCCAGTGGAAGTTTTGAAAGATCTCGTCGCGGGACCCACCTGGGACCCAGAGCAGAACCACACGCAGACTCCCAGCAGCTGCTCCAGCCCAAACCCCAGTAACACCGCAAGTAAGAACCCCCCCCTTTTCTTCTTCAGCCCCCACAGCTTCCTCCTGGGTCTAGGACAGGGGTCTGCAACCTTAAAGACTCAAAGAGCCATTTGGACCCGTTTCTCACAGAAAAGGAAACACCGGGAGCCACAAAACCCTTCCAGTGCCTGACTATTTCTTGAGCGGCCACAAAACTAGGCTATGTAGTTGAATTAAAACTGTTTTCCTCTGAAACTTTTCTTGAATTTATCCACGGTTGGCCTACCGGGGGTTGAAAAGCTCAATAAATCGCATGTCGCACATTGGCAGTTGTGACGCATATTTTGAGTGACAGGGAGCCGCCGCAGAGAGGTGAAAGAGCCACATGCGGCTCCAGAGCCACAGGTTGCTGACCCCTGGTCTAGGACAACTCGCCACGGCCAACTCACTGGCCCAAGTCTTCACAGCCAACTCCTCCCGGGACAATTTGCCACAGCCAACTAGCCACAGAACAAATTGCTGCGGGACAAAAGTTACATGGTGAAATAGAACCATGAAAGAAAGGATGCCGTCGGTGGGGGTGGGGGAGGACTAAATGAAATGCGGCTGACAAAAATGTAAATAATTTTTAAAATAATTTTGAATAATTAAATAAAACGGTTGAATTTTCCTGCGGCAAATAGGCCGCGACATATTGCCCCTGTTGTGGCCTGTCAGTCGCCGGCCAGAGGAGGAGGAGGCGGCATGGGAGTCAAGGTCAGCATCAGGGCAACCTGAGAGCTCCGAGAGGGAAGAGGGAATGGAGCTGGGGGAGAGAGAGAGACGGAGGCGGAGCCTGGGCTGTCCGTCAGCCGTCAGATGGAGAGTCAATAGCCCCCAGGTCTGGAGGTGGCTGATGAAGAAGAGGAGTTTTGCAGGATTTGATCGCTGGGTCCAGTGCCTGATGCGCAAAAGACAGAGGAGAGGAGAGCAGTGGAAATCTATGGGCCGGTCCTTGGGACGGAAGAGCCACCGCTGCTAGCGAAGCCCCGCCCTAGCTCTGGGGATCAAAGGCAGGGGGCGGAGATGAATAGATGCGGCAGACAACTATTCATCTCCCTGCTGGACAAACTTGTTAGCCTGCTGTGTGTGTGTGAGAGAGAGAGACTTTTTGCCGGGGCTCCCGGCGCTCTTAATAAAGGAATCTTTTGAGTTCACTTCAGAGGGTTTGTCGTCTTTGGGGAGCTGGGTCAGAACAGTCCCGTGGTAAGTTGGCCATGGCGGATTGGCAGCAAGTGACTTGGCTACAGCAAGTTGGCTGTGGCACATTGTCCCATTCCATTCTCCTTGGCATCTTCTCACCCTGAAGTCCACCTGCAGAAGGTCCCTGAAATTTCACTGCAGGCTGCTCTTCTATAGTACTGATTCTTGATGAACGTATCTTTTCTTTTATGTACTCCGAGAGCGTATGCACCAGGACAAATTCCATGTGTGTCCAATCACACTTGGCCAATAAAGAATTCTGTTCTGTTCTGTTCTGTTCTGTTCT
>WNWU01000358.1:199504-222500 GCA_012654045.1 Ptyas mucosa | reverse complement strand
CACCGTCTCCTGGTGATTGGCCCAAAGTCATCCAGCAGCTTTCATGCTTAAGGCGGGACTAGAACTCACAATCTCCTGGTGATTGGCCCAAAGTCACCCGGTGCACTTTCATGCCTAAGGCACAGGACTAGAACTCACCGTCTTCAGAAATTCATCGTTTCAGGCCAACCGATTGCTAGTTGGTTTAAAAACCAGAAGTTAAACATGTTGGGCTCCATATTTGCACACAAAATGAAAAGCACACAAGACAAACCAGGGAGACAATCGTTGTCTTCAGGATGAGCCGGTAAAAGAGACATTTCCAGTGTTTGTCCGAAGATGGGAAAAGAGGAAATTAAAACTCGGCATCGACTAATTAAATAGGGAGAAGAGATCAAGCCAAGCGGTTCCAGAATGGAGGCAGCCCTTGAAGATGGAGGGTGCTTGGACAGCCAGATGGGGGGTCTCCAACCTTGGCGACTTTAAGACTTGTGGACTTTAACTCCCAGAATTCCTCAGCCAGCAAAGCTGGCTGAGGAATTCTGGGAGTTGAAGTCCACAAGTCTTAAAGTCGCCAAGGTTGGAGACCCCTGCTTTAGATGGACCATTTCCGTAGCTACCTTGACTCCCCCTCTCTGGATCCCAAGGGGAAATCCCCTTCTAGCCCAAGAGATTTAGAAATCTGGCTCTCAACACTGGGTCCCTTGGCCAAGGGTCTCGGGAAAGGTCTGCCTCTGGTCAGTGCGACCTGCACTTTAGTCCATCAGGAAGGACATGACCCTCACTGGCGACTCTTTAAGATGGCCGTTTCTCACCTCCGTTTCTCACTTCCTGGTCACCAGATACAGATCGACAGGGTTGGGGGGGGACCTTGGAGGTCATCTAGTCCAACCCCCTTCCGCCTGCCCAAGCAGGAGAGCCTACACCATTTCTGACAGGTGGCAGCCCAGTCTCTTCTTGAAAGCTCCAGCGATGGAGCTCCCACAATGTCCGAAAGCAACTTCTGTTCCATCGGTTGATTGTTCTCACTGTCAGGAAATTCCTCCTTATTTCCAGGTGGAATCTCTCCTTGTTCAGTTTCCATCCATTCTTCCTTGTCTGGACTTCGGGTGCTTTGGAGAATAGCTTGACCCCCTTCCTCCTCTCTGGGGCAGCCCCTCAAATATTGAAACACTTACTATCATGTCTCCCCTGGTCCTTCTCTTGACTAGACCAGCCATGGCCAGTTCCTGCAACCGTTCTTCGTATGTTTTAGTCTCCAGTCCCTGCATCCCAACGGAATAATAAAGAGTTGGGAGGGATCCTGGAGATCATCTAGTCCAGTGGGTCTCAACCTTCCTAATGCCGCGACCCTTTAATACAGTTCCTCATGTTGTGGTGACCCCCAACCATAAAATTATTCCTAAAACCCATTGAAAATATGTGTTTTCAGATGGTCTTAGGCGACCCCTGTGAAAGGGGCATTCGACCCCCAAAGGGGTCCCGACCCACAGGTTGAGAACCACTGATCTAGTCCAACCTTCTGGTCAAGCAGTAGATCCTACACACCATTCTGGACGAATGGCTGTTCCATTTCTGTAATGAATTATTGGACTTGACACTTATTCCTGTTCCCTAGATTTCCCTCCCCTCCCACCCCAGTTTTATTTCAGGGGTCCAAAGTCCCATGTTTTCACTCACTCCTCCAGACAACCCTACGAGGGTTGGTTGGGACCGGCTGAAAGAAAAGAAGTGTTCCCCGGAGATTTCCAGAGACCAAGCTGGAGATGCTTGGAGACTCTCGGTATACAGGCGGAAGAGCCTTTCCCAGGACATTCGCCTTGTGCTGGCTCTTGAAAGAGCCCCCCCCCGGCCCCCCCCCCAGTCCCACAGTTCCCTTGCCTCATCCTGGAGCGGTGGATGATGGAGTCGGTGTCCCTCCCGCCCATCTCCAGAATCTTGTGTTTTGACTCTCGTAACATTTGAATCACTCTACAAAGGAAGCTAAAAACTGGATTTATTGTGTTTGCTCAAAAGCTGATTACGGCTGGTTTTGCCTTGGGAAAAATCGAGGTTGTGACTTTGGCCTGGGTGGATCCTTCCCTTAATTGCTCCAGAGTTCTCGGCAGGCAGTGGCGTAAAAACGAGTCCTGGGTTTTCTCCGTCTACAGTAGTGTTTCTCAACCTTGGAAGCTTGAAGATGGGTGGACTTCAACTCCCAGAATCCCCCAGCCAGCGCTGCTGGCTGGGGGATTCTGGGGGTTGAAGTCCACCCATCTTCAAGCTTCCAAGGTTGAGAAACACTGCTTTACAGGAACCTGGAAGAGCCCTTTCCAAAGGTGCTTTGGCAGCAACTAAGGTTGTCACTGCCGCTTCTAAGTCTTTGTAAGCAAAGGTATTTGAGAAGCGCACCAAGTCCTGATACGGAGCCTTCCCCTGCATCCAGCCAGTAGATGATTTGCAGGTAGACCGCCCCAGAAAGTGGAGGTTTCGTTTAGCTTGGCTAAACATACGCAGAAGTCCAATTAACACACCTGAACTTTCTAACTTTTGGCTTCCTCGGGGCATTTGTGTCCAAAAACTGTCCTGGCAGGTGGCCTGGCCTGGCTCGTCGGCTACGGGCGCAGTGTTGTGTAAATATCCATGGTATCCTCGACACACACACATCCCTGCCTGTACATTGCCCCACCTTGCCAAAGTCTTCCCTGGCCCTTTTTGCCAAAAACAAAGATGTTCAGCAGCATCAGGTGAGTTTTCCACCCCGGCATCATCCAAGGGTAACAACATACACATAACGTGCCCTTCCTTCCACTTGGCTGCAGTTCAGAGATGCCCCTGCACACCAGGACAGCAGGAGCCAAGGAGGAAGTTGAAAGGCAAGCAGGATTAGACTGGATCAGCCTTGAAAGAATTCAGAGATGGGGGTACTCTCCTCTCTCCCCTCCCCTTCTCTCTCCTCTCTCCTTTCCCCTTCTCTCTCCTCTCCTCTCTCCCTTTCTCTTCCCTCCCCTCTCCTTTCCCCTTCTCTCTCCTTTCCCCTCTCCTCCCCTCTCCCCTTCCCTTCTCTCTCCTCTCCCTTCTCTCTCCCCACCCCTCCTCTCTCTCCTCTCCTCTCCCCTTTCCTCTCCCCTTCTCTCTCCTCTCCCCTCCTCTCCTTTCCCCTTCCCTTCTCTCTCCTTTCCCCTCTCCTCTCCCCTTCTCTTCTCTCTCCCCACCCTTCCTCTCCTCTCCCCTCCCCTCCCCTCCCCTCCTATCCTATCCTATTGCAAAAGGGCAGAGATAGGAGGGGAATGGCAGCCGGGGGCAATGGGAGGTAATTCCTTACTTTACTAAGGCTCAGGACTGAGAGCGACCAAGCCTGGCTTGGATTTTGGTAGATAATCACTTAACAACCTGCAATTCTCTGTTAACGACCATAGCAGATGGTGCCAGGATTGCCATTGTAAGTCAGTGGAGTCATGTGATGTCTTGCTTTATGACCATACTGACTGACAGTGAAAAATTCCGGTCCTAATTATCATTGTAAGCCGAGGACTATTTGTGCAACTCGGAGCAGGACAGAAGACCAAAGCAAGCTCTGATCATGATCCAGATATCCACTTCTGTGGCTTCGTGCTGAACCAACAAGGGCAAGGCCACAAAACTCTCTCAAAATCTTGTTCAAAACCTCTTAATTCTAGATGTCTAGGAGAAGAGGAGGCCATGACTCACTGCAGGAGAAAGCAATCGTTCTTGTACCATGAAGAAGCTTGAAGCCGAGTTCCAATTCTGAAGGCCTGTCCCCGGTTGCACAGACCTTTGATTTGATAAAAGCCCCAAATCAGAATTATGATCCTGGGATTTGGCTCGGGTCCGAAGCACCCTTCCTCATGGCCCAGAAGATGCTACTCCGAGTCCTCCAGCACCAGCAGAGTCCGCTTTCTCTGCATCCAAGACGGCAGAGGAGCCAGTATCCTCCTTTGTTCCACTTTGAGGATTGTGGGGGAGATCAGAGGGGCCGAGAGGCAGGACCTCCAGCGCCCCCTCCTCCCAGGTCTTGTGGGAGGAGAACAGCTGGTAGGAGGCGATGGTGGACAGCCTGCGGAAGGTATCCTTCATCGCTTCTTGGAACTCGCGGCGGATCAGGCAGTAGAGGACGGGGTTGAGGCAGCTGTTGGCGTGAGCCAAGCAAGTGGTCAGGGGGAAGACGTAAGTGTGGAGATAGTGGAAGGTTTCATCCATGGGCAGAACCCCGAATTTCGCCAGAATGCCCCAGAGAGTGACCACGTGGTTAGGGAACCAGCAGACGAAGAAGCAGCCGACCACCAGGCGGACGGTGGTGGCGACCTGCTTATGCCGCGTTAGGCTGCGGCTGGGAATGTGGTGAAGTTTGAGAAACCGGAGGAGGTGGAGGTAGGCAATCGAGATGACCACTAAAGGGATCACAAAGGTGAACACCACTCTCTGGAGTTGGTAGATCCCCAAGTGATACGGGCTGGGGAATTGGAAGAGGCAGAGTTCCACCCCGGCAACGCTTACCACTCCGGCATAGACGGTTGTCGGTACGGTTGCTCCCACCGCTACGGCCCAAAGGATGGCAGTGATGTACTTGGCCGCTCGGGGTGTCATCCTTAACCCATCCTTCACAGCGGAGACTACCGACCAGTAGCGGGTGACTCCCATAGCCGTGAGCAAGAAGACGTTGGCGTAGATGCTCAGAAGGGTCAGGGAAGGGACGGCTTTGCACATAGCTTGGCCGAAGGGCCACTGGAAATCCAGCGCCACCTCCGTGGCCCAGAAAGGCAGCATCAGGGAGAACTGGAAGTCGGCGGCTGCGAGGCCAAAGACCATGATGTTAATGGCAGCCCTGGACCTGTCCTTCTGGATCCAAATGAGGTACATCACCAGGCTGTTTCCCAAGAGGCCCGCCGCGCACACCAACAGGTAGACCGTGGTGATGAATATTCTTATGCCGAACGAAACATCCGATGAGACCAAGGCGACGTCATCGCTGAACAAGTCAAATATCCCCACCGAGGTCCCGTTTGTGACGCTGACGTTCCACCCGGGACCCCAAAGCTCGTTCTCATCCATCTTGGAGCAGAAACGGATTCCCAGAAAGGTCCTTGTCCACAGCCCCTCTGACCATTGCACAGTGGAGGCTGGGATGAAGCGGCAATATTTTCCCCAAGAAAATATCTGCCCAGATCTTCCAGGAGGAGACTCAAACCCGGAGCTGCTCTCCTGCCTCGCTTGCAACAAAATCAGAGATGTCGACACAGAGATGCTGCTTCCGGCCTTCTCTTCCTTTCACCCTTTTGATTTAAAAAAATACCCCAGGGAACTCCAGTTTTTAGCTTTCCTTTTCAACTATCCAAATCCTCGCTGGAGCCGAAGCTGACGACTTGCTGGGAAAAGAGAAAGAGACAGTCAATCTGTGCCCGGGACTTGCTCGCCACGCCTAGCTTGAAGACCAAGGACAGCCTTTCCGTCAGGTGGGCAGGGCAAGGGAGCCTCCTGTCCTCGCCTGGGACGCCTGTGGCACTCCTTATCTCCCGACTGCACACGCAAGCCCTTTAATGGAGGAGGCTTCGGGACGCCAATCTGCAGTAAATATTTTGCAGCCCAGTTTGATGCTGGCTACAGGTGGGTGCAACCTGTTCTGATGTACGCCGGCGAAACACAGACACTCTCACCTCGCGATCGATGCAAAAGCATCGAGTGGCGCAAAAAGCCATGGAAAGATGCATGCCTGGCATCACAAGACAAGATAGGAAGACGCGAAAATATACAATGCCATCAAGAGGGTAAAAGATGGAGTGGAACGGTGGCTTAGAGGTGGAGCTCTCGCCTCACAATCGGGAGGCTGTGAGTTCGATCCTAGGGAGAGGCGGATATTTCTCTCTCTGGGCACAATGTGAATGTCCCTGCTGAACAAAACTCGGCATTGGCGACAGGAAGGGCATCCGGCCAGTAAACACTCAGCTCCATTCAGTTGCCCAGACTCCACTCCGCAAGGGTCGTTAAACGATGATGATGATCAAGAGAGTAACAGAATGGAAACAGAAACGGGTTGGTCCCATAGCAAGAAGAACCGATGGCAGCGGGGGACCAAGGCAGTCGTAGAATGGATCCCACTGGATTAAAAAGCATCCACGAAAGAGATCTAGAGCAAAACGGCATCAGCAAGTAGGGAAGACCCAACTGGCAAAGGAGAGCTTAGGACCGTATTGGTTGGAAATATGCGGAAGAGGCCACACCCCAGCCCCACTTCTTATCTTTAGTTTCCAATGTTTTTCCTTTTTGTTCATGTTCACTCCACATGGATCATATACTATTTACTTTCCAGTAATGCTTTGATTTTCTCAATCTTAGCTTCTTGGGATTCTCCGGAACCGGTAGTTAAAAATGTTTTCACAAGTAAAAAAAAGCAGGAAATCCAAAAGTGCGCATTTGATGTGCACTGTGCATGCGCACACAGAGTGTGCATCCAGCATGCATGGTGCCTGCACACGTGCAGTGCACATCTGGCGCACACCGCACATGGCGGGCAGCAAACCGGTGGAGGATTTCACCACTGAATGTAACCATTTTTAAAAATAAAAGTTCCCTCTTTTATTAGATGGAATATGCTGTGCTGCTGCTTTTTTTAAGCATATTGAATAGCACACTCTAGTGGCTAAAGAGAATAAACTGAATCATAAAACCTAGATAATTTATCCACCATCCAGTCAGAGCTGAAGAAGCTTCCTGGATGAGAGGCGAAATGTCTTAAAAAAAAAAAACCAAACCAGAAAGTTCAGTTGGCTCTCGGGGAAGAAAAAAAAACAACAGCACCTTTGGGATAGCACTGATGATGTTCTCTAGTTGGGTAATGAAACGCCTGCAAGAAAACAAGGAAGCTGATTGAGCACCAAGGATCCTGATGGACACTCCGCCTCCCAGCTGATCACTCACCAAGCAGTGGCAAAAAAACCCTCCATTTTTTTGACCCTCTTGTAAATGCCACCTGTCTGGAGGGCATGTGGATCAATTTCTTGGATTCTACCTGGAGAATGCTTCAGGCTACAGGAAAATCCACCTGGATCTTCAAAACATAGCTGAGCCTGCCAGATGCATCATACGACTGCAGAGTTCCCAGAAGTTTGGAAAACAAACAAATTGCTTCACCATTCAGCATCTGAGAGCTGTTGCAGTTCCAACCAAGGATGCTTCAGAGAACTCTGATGGCGTCTCTTCCTCGGAGTCATGGGACAGTCATGGGTTAAAAAGGACCACATCGTGTCAACCGTCCCACTCCGTCATCTAGCAAAGAGGAAGACTCCTGGCCATTTGTTTTTGCCAAGAATATACTTTGTGGAAGCTTAAATGGTTGCAGAAGTAGCGAAGCCAAATCTGAGGTTTTCCCGCGCAAACAACGCAAAGAAAAATTCCCTCCCGGCCATCCCCCTGCTATCTGCAAAATATCCAAACAGGTGCTTGTATATTGTTTAGGAAACAGGTGCTCGGTTCCCAGTTCTGCATAAAGATCAGTAGTGGGATTCAAAATTTTTTACTACCGGTTCTGTGGGTGTGGCTTGGTGGGCGTGGCAGGGGAAGGATGCTGCAAAATCTCCATTCCCTCCCCACCCCACTAACCTGCTTTCCAGCTCCATTCTCCTGCGCAGGGCAACAAAAGAAGACCCAGTTGATCACCTGGGACTTGGGAGGCAGCGAATAAATGGGGGCAGGGCCAGCCAGAGGTGGTATTTGCCGGTTCTCTGAACTACTCAAAATTTCTGCTACCAGTTCTCCAGAACCGGTCAGAACCGGCTGAATACCACCTCTGATAAAGATAGTTGAACTTGGATGGCTGGAACTTCTCACAAGGCTGAGCTGGGCTTCCATCCCCCCCACTTCTTCCTTACAGACCAATCTTCTCCGCCCCAGTTGCTAATGCCAGGCTTATGTCAGTTTATGAAACTTGGATAGGAGAGAGATGCAGCCATGACACATGGAGGGTGTATGAGCCTGGCTTGTCTAGTGAAGAGAAGGACCAGGGGAGACAGGATAGCATCTTCCAGTATTTTTTTTTTTTTAATTTGATTTATATGCCGCCCTTCTCCGGAGACTCAGGGAGGCTTACAATGCGTTAAGCAATTTGAAGGGCTGCCCCAGAGAGGAGGAAGGGGGTCAAGCTATTTTCCAAAGCACCCGAAGGCCAGACAAGGAAGAATGGATGGAAACTGACCAAGGAGAGATTCAACCTGGAAATAAAGGAGGAATTTTCTGACAGTGAGAACCATCAACCAATGGAACAGAGCTTGCCTTCGGAAGTTGTGGGAGCTTCATCACTTGAGACTTTCAAGAAAAGATTGGACTATGATTTGCCAGAAATGGTGTAGGGCCGTGATGGCGAACCTATGGCACGTGGCGCCATATCGGTGGGCATGCGAGCGTTGCCCTAGCTCACCTCTGGCGCACATATGCGCACTGGCCAGCTGATTTTTGGCCTTCTGGGCCCACCAGAAGTAGGAAACAGGCTGTTTCCGGCCTTCGGGGTGGGGGGAAGGCCGTTTTTGCCTCCCCGACTCCCAGAAAGGCTCTGGAGTGTAGGGAGGGTGAAAAACAGGTTTACAGGGCCCACCGTGCCATCGCACCGTGCCATCGCATGCCAAAAGCAAAGGGAATGCTTTGCAGGGAAGCAGGGCACATTGAATTATGGGTGTGGGCATGTGCACTCATGAAACCACCCCAACTCCCCCTGTTTTTGGCACAGGACGGCAAAAAGGTTAGGTATCGGTGGTGTAGGGTCTCCTACTTAGGCGGGGGGGGGGGTTGGACTTGATGACCTATAAGGTCCCTTCCAACTCTGTTATTCTGTTCTGTTCTGTTCAGGGGCAAAGCAAAAGCCCACGGAAGACCCCGATTTCCCCCAGCTGGACAAAGCAAAGTCTTTCTAGCGAGAATCTTTCTTAAACAAGCCATCGTGTCCTTGTGCTGTGGGTGTGAAAATATGAAGGTTGGATGGGATTTGGACAAGAAAGGAACACAACGCCGGAACATCATGATGATAGCTTTATTAAGATCAACTGAATTAACAAAATATCGATTCGTCTTCTCGAAGGCGATAGAAAAGAGGATGGAATTGAGGAGCGAGAAAAGACCCCCATGTATGTCATGGAACAATTTCAGAAACTCAGAAAAGGCAAATGAACCATTTCATTGATGATTTGCGAACGGCCGGTCATACATGGGATGTTGTTTGGAAGAAACCAAGCTGCGCCCAAGAGGTTATTTGACTGCTGGTCACACTCAGAATCATTTGCCCCGCGTTGGTCTCAGCACGTGTGATTCTGCCTCAGTCATCCAGATTAGGAACAGTTCGTGCTTAACAGCTGTGTATCCTTCAGCCAAGGACGAGACCAGATCTGAAAGTTGCAGGTTAGTTTCTAGAAGGTAACACAAGAGAAAAACCCAGAGAGTCAGTGTTTAAGGTAGCTTTGGGGTGTATCAACACTGTTAAAATTCTTGGAAACAAATTGATTGCGCTGACACAGATGCTGGGGAAACCTCGCATAAAGCACCTCCAGTCAAAGGGCTTTTTAAAAATGAGATCTTGCAGAGCTGCTGGGCAGACTACAATTCCCATCCTCCTGAGACCCATGGAATCACGTGTTGCACTATCCCGGCTTGAGTCCTGGTTCACCGAGAACGGCAAGCAAATTGCGATGGAAAAAGTAAGTTCAAAGTAAGCCAACGGACCCAAGTTACAGCTGTCCAACTTGGGCTGTTGAATAACCAGCCGGCGCAGGTTGTATCTCTTCTTCCTTGGGAACACAAAGTCTGACTTTCTAGACCTGTCTTCACCTTCTTTTCCTGTGATGCGAAGCTCCCATGGGGATCCCTTGCATAACGACACTCCAAATTGGTTGTCTGAACTCAAACCTGGGACTCCCACCATCTGAGTCACCAAACCAGGAGTGCTATTCAGCAGGTTCTGGAGAACCAGTAGCAGAAATTTTGAGTAGTCCGGAGAACCAGCAAATATCACCTCTGGCTGGTCCCAGAGTGGGGCGGGAATGGAAATTTTGCAATATCCTTCCCCCGGAATAGGGAGGGAATGGGGATCGTGCAGTATCCTTCCCCTGGAGTGTTGAGGGAATGAAGATTTGGCAATATCCTTCCTCCGGGAGTGGGGAGGGAATGGGGATTTTGCAGTAACCTCCTGCCATGTCCACCAAGGCCACTCCCACCAAGTCGATAGCATAAGAAAAATGAACTCCACCACTGCCTCCCATCCAGTGCCACAAAGTACACCCCCCAAAGAATTTTAGGGCAGGTTAAAAGATCAGCTAGTTAATTCGAGGGAACCAACCCGCCCATTCTGAAAATACAGTTGGCACTGGTGTTTAAATAGCCCACATGAAGCCCAGTTGCAAGACAAAGAAGGGCGAAGGGAGCTTCCAGGAACTGTAGCCCCAAATACTGCAGGACAGGAAAAGCCTGCCCGAGGGGTGAAATCCTCTGAAGTCTGCTACCGGTTCGGTGAGTCTGTTACCGAGCACATGCATGTGCGCCAGAGGCGTGCTCGTGCAGTGCTAAGAAAGGAACATTTTGAAGCCTTCCGAGTCTGCAAAGGTAAGTAGAACAGCGGGGGTGGGGTGGGGGAATCCGCTGTGCCACGCGATTTAGATTAGCTAGAAAGCAGGAAATCCGACGATTCTAGCTAATATAAATAGGCGTCACAGCTGATCGTCGCCTAGCTGATCACCGGACGTACCATTTCGCCCGAACCGGTAGCATTTTTTGCTACCGGTTTGCCCGAACTGGTCTGAACCAATCGTATTTCATCCCTGGCCTGTCCTCAGAAAAAGAAAAGGAGGAAAGCCCAGAAAATGATAGGCCGGTCAGCTGGATGTTTTATTGGGAAGATAAGACAAGCAGACAATTAAGGGATGCATTTCTGAGCACTGGATAGGAATGCCGTCATCAGCAAGAGCCACCCTGTGAATCTCAGCAAACATTTGACAAATTTGCTCATTGCATTCTTCCTTTGACATGGTGAACTTGGCGTCTGATCTCACCTCCTGCTGATTACTTGGGACCAGCTCACATTTCTGGATCTCGCTGTATGGCATTGGCCCGTTGCTCTTTTCACACACTGTTTTCCCCACTTCCACTTCAAGATAGTATTTCATGCCTGAAACCACCTGGATTTTAAAAATAGGCACCGCAAGAATTAGGTAATTACAGCAAAAAAAAAAATAGTAATGATACATACATTCCGAAGCGTGCTTAATTTCATCAGTTGCAATCTTGGAAGGACTGTATAGCATAAGAGCAAGAAAATCAGTTCGGCGGGAAATATTTCTGTACCAAACAGACATATCGTTTCCATTCACAATTTGCTCGAGGCACATTGCAATCCCTCTCTCGGAACATCTCCCTAAACTGCCTCCAACCCCCACCCTCCATTATCCCCTCCATTGTTTCCAGAGCCCTTTCCCAAAACCAGCGCATTGATTATGTTATCTAGCTTGGTCATGAGATGTCTTCAAAAAAAACAATCAAGCTCAGAGCCTATCGAGGACTCCACGGGTCCCGTTGAGGCTGCCCACCTTACCCCGATTATCTCTCACACACGTACCTGGGATTGCGCCTTCACAATACGCAGCTCCTTGAAATAGTTGGCCTTGTCGCTGCGCTCGTTGTATTGTTCCACGGCGAAGGCGGCGGCTTGCTGGACCCCCTCATTTGTGACGGGTACGGGGAAAAGACCCCCAGGCATTCCCACCTCCTGCAGCAGCACCGAGGGCAGCATCAGGAGGGAGCAGAGGAGGAAGAGAGGGCAAGGCAGCTGGGAGCGCGCCATGGTGCTGGTGAGAGATAGAGAGGCTGGCAGATGCACAAGGAGAGCAAGCGGTCAACTCCAACAGTTGCACTGAACCGAACCTGGCACGGTGGTGACAGATATAGTCCAGGATGGCAGCGAATCCTGGGAATGTTTGCAGATCATTATCTGCATCTTATTTGCCCATTGTTATTTGCCCATGTATCAAGTCTGAATTATTAAGTCAATAATTGGAAGGTAAGAGCTGCGTTCGCATGACCTGCTGATCTAACCCCGAGATAGCAAACACACACAGTACTTAACCCCTCGTTCTGCCTCATTTGCTGCCTTAACTGAGATTAGACTAACCATTCTCCATGGTTTGCAACATGTAGTAGTGCTTATAATAATTCACGGTAGTGATCAGGGGGTTGGACTAGAAGACCTCCAAGTTCCCTTCCAGCTCTATTCTGTTTGGTTGGTTGGTTGGTTAATTGATTGATTGTTCCAAGAAGGGAAAGAAAAGGAGAGGCAAAAAAGCTACTCTTGAAAAACATGAAAAGATGCAGGCTAAGAAATCAATCAGAACAGAGCTGGAAGGGACTTTGGAGGTCTCCTAGTCCAACCCCCTACTCAAGCAGGAGATCCTATACCAGGGGTCAGCAACCTGCGGCTCGGGAGCCGCATGTGGCTCTTTCACCCCTCTGCTGCGGCTCCCTGTCTCTCAAAATATATGTCACAACCGCCAATGTGCGACACCCGCCGGCACGTGATTTATTGAGCTTTTCAACCCCGGGTAGGTCAACCATGGATAAATCCAAGAAAAGAAAAGTTTTAGAAAGAAAACAGAACGTTTAATTCAACTACATACGCTAGCTTTTTTGTCCGCTTAATAAATAGTCAGGCACGGGAAGGGTTTTGTGGCTCCCGGTGTTTTTTTTTCTGTGGGAAACAGGTCCAAATGGCTCTTTGAGTGTTTAAGGTTGCAGACCCCTGTCCTATACCATTTAGATTTAGATTAACAGGGTTGGAAGGGACCTGGTAGGTCATCTAGGCCAACCCCGTCGAATCTCTTCTTTAAAACCTCTCGGGATGAAGTACCCCAGCTTCTGGTGGCAACCTGTTCCACTGATTAATTGTTGTCACTGTCAGGAAGTTTCTCCTTAATTCCAGGTTGCTTCTTTCCTTAATTAGTTTCCATCCATTTTTTCTTGTCTTGCCTTCTGCTGCTTTGTAAAATAAGTTGACCCCCTCTTCTTTGTGGCAGCCCCTCAAATATTGAAAATCTGCTATCATATTACTCCTTCTTTTCTCTAGACTGGTCAAACCCAAATCCTGCAACCGTTCTTTGTATGTTTTAGTCTCCAGGTAGTTTATCATCTTAGTTGCTCTTCTCTGCACTTTTCCCAAAGTCTCAACATCTCTTTTGCAATGTGGTGGCCAAAACTGGAGATGCAGGATTCCAGGTGTGGCCCTTACTAAGGATAATAATGGCTCTTGTTTTTATAAGGCCAACCTCACCCAATGCTGCCATGATACACCTTGGCTGCCTTTGCAAAATACACATGCCCTCAACTCATTTTAGCCAACGTGTAATACCCATTTTAAGAGAGTGAGCAGTGGCTCAGTGGCTAAGACGCTGAGCTTCTCGATCAAAAGGTCAGCAGTTCAGCGGTTTGAATCCCTAGTACTGCCGCGTAATGGGGTGAGCTCCCATGACTTGTCCCAGCTTCTGCCAACCTAGCAGTTCGAAAGCAGGTAAAAAACGCAAGGAGGAAAATAGGAACCCCCTTTGGTGGGAAGGGAACAGTGTTCCATGCGCCTTTGGCGTTGAGTCATGCCGGCCACATGACCACGGAGACGTCTTCGGACAGCACTGGCTCTTCGGCTTTGAAATGGAGATGAGCACCGCCCACTAGAGTCGGGAACGACTAGCACATATGTGCAAGGGGAACCTTTACCTTTACTATCCATTTTACCATTTAGAGTTCAGTATGTTCTTTATGGTTTTCAGATCGAAATCCTGCCTCTCTTGGCCTTCACATGAAACCAGACTATGGTTTGCTTGAACCCAGCCATTTTTCTTTGCAAATCATAGTTTACAACTGTGTGGTTGGGTTGGATTAACCACAGCTTTTAAAAGAGGTGCCAAGCAGGCATTTTGGCCAGCAGGTATAATGTTCTCGCGGTGCAGAATACCGTAACTTTATTTTCCCATCCTATTGTCCTTGATTTTTACACCTATATTTGATATATATCACATATACACTTGCCCACAATGTACAGGAAGTCCTCCACTTACAACCAGAATTACAGCTGTAAATCATGCTGGTTATTAAGTGGGTCATCATGTGACCAACCCAATTTTACGCCTTTTTTTTGTTGTTTAAACAATTCAGCCAAAAGACAGAGATAGATGGAAGCATTTCATATTGACTCATCAGTACCTCATTACAATCACACGGTTAAAATCGGCGTCAAATATCAAGCCACTTATATTTGAGGCCGATTTTATTGTGTTATTGTAATGTAGGTACTGATGAGTCAATATGAAATGCTTGCATCTCTCTCTGTTCCTCTTTTGGCTGTATTGTTTAAATTATTAAAAAGGACTAATTGTTTTAAATTTCTCCTTCTTCTTCTTGTGCCATGTCCGTCATCGAACGTTGACGATCATGTTGGCCATCCTATTTTTGTCAACAGCCGTATGAAAAAGTGCTGCTGAGTTTTGTCCAAACCAGTCCCTTAGGTTTTGAAGCCATTAAATTTAAATTAAATTAAATTAAATTAAAATTTCTTATATGGTTTTTTTTAGTGTTGGTCAATAAGTGAATCTGAGGTCAGTAAGCAAACCCATTGTCCACAGTGGGAGGCTTTTTGCCGGAAACCAGGAGTAAACATTGGTTGTCCAGCAAAATAAATAAATAAATAAAACTGTAAATCACAGTTATGTGACCATAAATAGCTATAAGTGTGGGCTGCTTGGGATGAAAAAATCATCAGGTAATTTGAGGATAATTTTATTTTATTTTTATTTGGCTTTGGGACCACCACTGAGAGGGATCCCTGCCCAAAGAAAGGCTTGCAGGATCCCACATAAGGGACAGAAACTGCAGAAGGCCGGAATTGATCCGGCCTGGCAGCCATTTTGAGAGAAGAGCAACTCCTTCATCACCACCATTTCTGTGAGGCGGGCCTGGAGTTGCATGAGTGACAGGCCCCTTGCTCAATCAGAGGAAGCAGAGAAGTCAGGCCTGTGTTAGTCAGCCAATCCCAGGGAGGGGCGGGAAGATTTTTGTTGTTATTTACCTCAGTGTTCTCACTTGCCTCAGTCTCTTCCTTGGGGAGGTTGTGAGAAGAAGGTCTTGGCCACGTTTTGATGCTCGAAGACTTGCAGTTTTAAGAGACACAGTGGCCTCTCAGAGACTGTATTTGGACAGCCAAGGAAGAAAATACAAACAAACAGTAACAGAGTTGGAAGGGACCTTGGAGGTCATCTAGTCCAACCTCCTGCTCACACAGAAGACCTATACTAGGGTTTCGAACCGCCGAACTGCCAACTTTTCTGATCGACAAGCTCAGCGTCTTAGCCACTGAGCCACCTAGCCAGAAAACGAGTAGTTGTAGTTGCAGCGTCTAGAAGTTTCTCTTCCTGCCAGAGAGAAAGCCCTTAAATCAGTCAAGCCGCTAAATTCTCCAGACATTTCTATCCTGAAGCACTATCACCTCCTCAGACTGGAATCTCTCTTTTGAAAATATCAGTTGGGCAACTCTCCTCTTTCCCTTCGTCGCAAAACCAACTTCAAATAGATGAATTGGGAACTGAGGCACGATAAGATCACCCTCATCAATTTGTATCTCCAAACAAGATGATGCCAAAAAAAAAAAAAAAAAAAGGCTTGAAGTGTCTAAACACCTCCGAAAGGAAGGATCTGAAGCTCTCCCATCCTGTCAGGAATGGCTTGAAGCATTTAGCTGCTAGAATAACAGAGTTGGAAGGGACCTTGGAGGTCTTCTAGTCCAACCCCCTGCTCAGGCAGGAGAACCTATACCATTTCAAACAAATCCCATTTATTAAAAACAATTCTGCATTTCAGAGGACAATCAAATTATTAATCATACTTTAACCAATATGGAAAGAATTCTAAATCCTCTTTTTTTAGACGACATTGGGTGGCTGCCTAATGACTTTCTGTATTATCCCAACAGCAGCCCTTGTGGTCATCTTGGTTACACAAGGAATTAAAATGGGCTGGTTTTGGCCTGGAAGATGTTGTACATTACAGGACTAGCAAAGCCCCTGTAGATATTATTGCCTGATGTCCCCCAGCATCCCTGGTAAATTCTATAGATGCTGCCACTTCTCGGTTAACACTTCTAAAATATGCATGTCCTAAATAAATCTAATATTAATCTAAGCTACTGGTCTTGAAAAGTCAATAAAACCAATATTTCCCGTATTGTGGGTTTACTATTAGGGTTTGGGTCACTGTATCTCTTTCTCCAGAGAGGGGAAAAAACCCACCCTTCCTTCATAAAAAGAAGATCCATGTTGTGTGTCATTTTTGCAGAAAATGGCAGCATCGAGAGCCAGAATGAGTTTCCTACAGCATCTTGAGCCGAGACATGGCGTACATATAATCCTTTACAAATTCCGGGCACAAATGACAGTATTGGGAAAGAAAAGAGCCATTGGAAACTTCAAATATTGTTATCAAGGTATTTTATCATCAAATATTGCCCGAATAACACATTGGAATGATAAATATTGCCTAAGAAGTAACTAATAGTAAGTTCACACCATTTAGTATCATTTACCCCCCCGCCTGACCTGCTTTATGGTATGACCATGACTGATGTGGAATTGAAGGAACCATGCAATCCTTTCCAAGTTTCAAGCACAAATTACAGAAATAGAAAAGGCCAGCGACAACTTCAAATAGTGCGCTATCAAAATATTTTAACATCAAATATTGTCCAAATGACAAATATTGGAATGATAAATATTACCCAGGAAGTACATAATTGAACAAGTGCACAATTATTGTTTCAGGCGAAACTCCTGTGATTTTCCACCACCTGCATCAGATATGTGATCACATGGCTGGTATGAAATTGAAGGCACCATCGTTCAGCAACTTTAGGATCATGGTGTGGGACATGTTGCTGGCCCCTAGCAGCCCAAACCTAAGGTTGAGGGAAAAAGTGCTCCTGGCTATCGCTATTTTGTAGAAAATTTCAAATTTGCTTTACCCCTTTGGAGTGAGATTCAAATAGAGTAGATGATGTAATAGAAGTCCTCTGAAATTCATCTCATTTAGAGGAACAGATTTCGATTCCCATCATCCCCAACCAATGCAAGCACTGACTATGCTGATTGGAGCTGATGGGAACAGTAACTCAGTACCTTGGGGGATGCCAAGCTGGACAGCGCAGTCTGAAATGCTTAGAAAGACGGTGAGGGAGAAAAGGAACTATGTATATGGAAGAATTTAAAACAAGTACTGTATTTTTCAGAATATAAGACGCACCTGAGTATAAGACGCACCTTCGTTTTTTGGGAGGAAAATAAGAAAAAAAGCTGATTGGCAGGTGGATCAGCCTCCCGGAATACCCCCCAATCAGCTGTTCCCAGAGGTGAATTTTAGCAATAGGTTTCTTGGTTGTGAGCTCTGTGCCTTGCTTTTTTTTTTCTGCCTCTGAAAGCCTCCGAAACAGCTTCAGAAAAAAAAGCCTCTAAAGCTCTGTTTGGGGGCTTTTTTTTCTGAAGCTTCTTTTCTGATGCTTTTTTCAGCCTCTGAAACCTCCGTTTGAGAAGCCGGCCGGGGCTACATTCGGAGTATAAGACGCACCCAGATTTTCACCCTCTTTTTAGGGGGAAAAAGGTGCGTCTTATACTCTGAAAAATACGGTAGTTCTCCAGAGATCAGGTTCATATAACACACTGATCCCAAAATATAATTGTTTTTGTTTTGGCTTAGTGGTATGCAAGCCATAGCTTATTGCTGTTGTGGGAGTCCAGCCAATGTCAGCACAGCCAAAAAAAAAGTGTTGCTTAAATGAAGCAACTCTGATTTATGTTCTAGGAATACAATGAAACAACATTGGTCTCCTCACCAGAAACCAACAAAATTTCCAATTCATGGAAATATCAAGGACATTTAATTTGTGCAACAGTAAAAATGCTGAAAACACAGCATCCCCCCCCCCTTTTTTTTTAAAAATTGATTTATATGCCACCCTTCTCCGGAGACTCAGGGCGGCTTACAATGCGCAAAGCAATAGCCTTCATACTTTTGTATATTTATACAAAGTCAGCTTATTGCCCCCACAAACTGGGTCCTCATTTAACCCACCTTAGAAAGGATGGAAGGCTGAGTCAACCTTGAGCCTGGTGGGATTCGAACATACAGTAATTGCAGACAGCTGGTGTTCATCACTATGCTTTTTAGTCTGCTGAGCTAAACCAGGCTCCCTTGTTGGCCACATTCAGGCAGGAATGTCTATTTGCTGTAAATCCCACACTATGCTGAATTACAAACCAAAACTAGTAGTCTGGATCTGCAGAACACAAAAGAACAAAGTCATTGTGTGAATGATGCACTGAGTTTCCACCAGACCAGGGGTGAAATCCAGCAGGTTCTGACTGGTTCTGGAGAATCGGAAGCGGAAATTTTGAGTAGTTTGGAGAACCGGCAAATACCACCTCTGGCTGGCCCCAGAGTGGGGAGGGAATAGAGTTTTTGCAATATCCTTCCCCTGCGACGCCCACAAAGCCACGCCCCCAGAACCGGTAGTAAAAAAATTTGGATTTCATCACTGGACCAGACCTAGGTGAATTTCCAGAAGCGGAAGCTGAAGAAGCATAATTTGACTTAAAGCAAGCTGTCTGGTCTGAGGATTTCACTCTAAAACACCCACCAATTTGGTCACACTACAGAAGTTTCTAATAGCTAACCTGGGCCAATTTGTGTGAAAAAAATGGAACAGATTTCACAGCCTTGCATTTTTCAGAGATGCTCTGTTCCCACCAAAAAAAAGGCAATTTTGTATGTTGCTATTTTTATTTTTATTGTTCTGAGCCACCCAGAGACACTTTAGCATCTACATTTTATCAAATAAATAACAATCAATTCAGGATTCTTCAAAAAAAGGATTAAGCAGCAATCCCGTCCCACTTCACAATGTGCGGTCCAAAAGAATGCCAAAGTGTTCTATGGAAAAAGACTCCCTTGAGATTTCAACCTCAAAGGCAGTGCCAAACCCTTAGCATGAAAACAAATGAGGCAACAGCAACAAAGCATTATATTATAATTTGATAGTGGGAAGATGAAATTTGGCTAGAGTCTGCAACGTATGTTCTCCTCTTTATGTAGTGACCAAAAAAATGACATTTTTTAAAAAAAATCGCCAAGTTCTTACAGGACCATCAGTTCCGTTCAGATTTCTCTGGATTACTGAAATATAAAATGCAGCAACCACTCAAGATTTCATTACTTTTAAGATTTATATGCAACCTACATTTCTATTGAGGTCTTGTAATTCCCCAGCCCTCTACAAATCGTAGCACCCCAGAAAATAAAGTGCTTTGTTTTCCAAAGCACCCGAAGGCCAGACAAGGAAGAATGGATGGAAACTGAACACGGAGAGATTCAACCTAGAAATGAGGAGGAATTTCCTGACAGTGAGAATAATCAACCGATGGAAGAGAAGTTGCCTTCGGAAGTTGTGGGAGCTTCATCACTGGAGGCTTTCAAGAAGAGACTGGACTGCCATCTGTCAGAAATGGCATAGGGTCTCTGGCTTGAGCGGGGGGTTAAACTAGATGACCTCCAAAGCCCCTTCCAGCTCTGTTAATCTGTTAAACCCTTTGGATGTACCTAGAGCCAATATTGTAGTTATTGTACAATAACTTTTTTTTTTATTCTTATTTATATGCCGCCCTTCTCCGGAGACTCAGGGCAGCTTACAATGCGTTAAGCAATAGCCTTCATACTTTTGTATATTTATATAAAGTCAGCTTATTGCCCCCACAAACTGGGTCCTCATTTTACCCACCTTAGAAAGGATGGAAGGCTGAGTCAACCTTGAGCCTGGTGAGATTCGAACATACAGTAATTGCAGACAGCTGGTGTTCATCACTATGCTTTTTAGTCTGCTGAGCTAAACCAGGCTCCCTTGTTGGCCACATTCAGGCAGGAATGTCTATTTGCTGTAAATCCTACACTATGCTGAATTACAAACCAAAACTAGTAGTCTGGGTCTGCAGAACACAAAAGAACGAAGTCATTGTGTGAATGATGCACTGAGTTTCCACCAGACCAGGGGTGAAATCCAGCAGGTTCTGGTGAGATTCGAACATAATTGCAGACAGCTGGTGTTCATCACTATGCTTTTAGTCTGCTGAGCTAAACCAGGCTCCTACTTGGGAAAAACTGGGGGGGGGGGGGGGAAATTGTGAAAGAAAGAAAGGATTTGCTTTGAGTTTTTAAAAGATGTAGACCTTCTAGTAAGTATCTCCTCTTTTTGTGAATATTGTATTTATACTTTAAAATTGTTTTGCCATGTTAACTGGGTGAATTTAATTCCAGCAATTAAAATGTTGTTTAATCAGCTAATCTGATTTAACAATGAAACATTACTTCCTTGTTAAAGAAAGATTAAAAACCATACGTTTTATGCGCCATCAAGTTGGTAGCAGCTTTTAGCGATCCAATAGATTTTCTCCAGCAGGATTTCTTCCTAATCTGGTCCTTCAGTATACCTGTTCGTAAAGGGGCAAATAATTACGAAACAGGGTGAACCACCCATGCAAATAATTCAGCGATCGTCAACATTTACATTTGAACTTAAAAGGAGAGAAGGAAATTGGCCAAGCCTCAGAAGCAATATTGCCAATCTTTTTAAAAACAAATCAGTTAACCACAAAGTAATTGAAGTTGCACCTCTGGCAATACTTCTGAGGTGGTTGTGTTTGGAAAGGAAAAACTCTCGGTGCCTGCCCCTCGGTGCCTGTCCACTGGAAAATAAATTACAGGCTATTTCTTCATTAACAAAGTCCTACAAAAAAGTAAAAACGAATTAAAATTCTTCATCAGTACAAATAGGACACCAGAAATCTCTCATACTATTGGCAGGGAAACGAACAAAATATATGTGTGGATTGTTTGAACCATCCCAAATGTTCTCCTAAATGCAGGGGTAAAATATGTGGCATGCACTTTGAACTTCCTTGGCTGCAACATTTCTCTACATAATTTCCTAGACAGGAAAGAACAGTTGTTGAATAAGCTTGTTAAAACCTGTGGTTGTGGGCCAAGTTGGTATTCCTCTTCTCAAAGACTGACTAATCTTTCCTTGGCTGGGTAGAGTATCTGCAGCACCATCTTGATGACCTTGGCTGGCCTTGAAAAGCTAAGCAGCGTGGAGTCCTGGTTAACTTTAAACGCAAAACTATGGTGGTATCCCAAGTTAGGAGGCTGGATAGAGAAGTTGGAGGAGGAGGAGGAGGAGAAGGAGAAGGAGAAGAAGAAGAAGAAGAAGAAGAAGGAGAAGAAGAAGAAGAAGACTCGATAGGGAAGGAGAAAGGAGGAAAAAGAAGGGACAAAAGAGGAGGAAGAAGGCTAGATAGGGAAGTTGGAGAAGAAAGGAAGGAGGAGGAGGAGGAGAAAAGGAAGAGGAGTTGGAGAACAAGGGAGAAAAGGGAGAAGGGAGAAAGAAGGGATGAGGAGGAGACTGAGGAGGAGGAAGAAGGAGAAAGAGAAGAAGAGACAAATCAACTTGCCATCTGGCCTCGCGCGCAACTTTTGGTTCTCCTTTGTCCTGTTCTCCTGCATCATTTCCCCATTCATCCTCCATTCGCATTCCAAAACAGAGGCCTGCTCTAAAACATTTTTTTGCAGTGTTTAGAAACAAGAGTGCCAAGTAAATTCACGATTTTTAAGACGCAAAGTTTTTTCTTCACGGATACTAAGAAGATTGAGAATCCTTTAAGGAAAAAAAAAAAGATACGATAGGCATCTCAGAAAAGATGATTTTATTCTGCGAGGAAGTGTTTCAACTTCATTTGCAACTTTTAACAGAGCAACTCTGGGACTTTTCCCCCCCATGGATATTAACATGGCTGAGAATTTCTGGAAGAAAAGAGATTTGACAGACATTCCTGAGAAGAAAAAGACTTTATTCTATGAAGATAAGGTGCAGGGAGTGACTTAAAATTAATGATTTAGTTAGGATGGATTTTTATAAGTTTGATACATGTATTGAAAGAAAGTTCTAGGGCACTTCTGTATTTATAAAGTGCATTTGTAACCACATATTTTCCGTCCTTCTATGTAACATTGAAAGATTCCAAAAGTTTGTAAAATATTACTGATCAAATTTTAAAATAAATTTTTTTTTTTACTCTATGAGGATAAATTTGAGGGAGAGATTTAAATCAAAATGAGCTAATTGGAGTTAATTGGATTTTTATTGGTGTGATATATATAACTGAATTAAAGCTTTAATGCAATTTTGTGTCTTGTGTTTAAAATGAAGGGTTTTTCCCCCTTCTCTTTATACATATTTGTAATTTTTAAAGTTTGTAAAATATTTTTGAAAGTGAAGTTTTGAAACTGATGAGGAACTAAACCGCTGTAAAATGCAACCAGATAAAGTAAAAATAAGAACATTTCTCAGTCCCTTCTCTTGCTTCCTACTATATGCATGTGAATTTATCATTACTGCAATACTGAACTAATCACGCATGGAATTCTTTGGAAGTCATACTGCAAGGGCAACATCCTTTAATTATACTAGGTGCATCAGAGAAAAGAAGCGGTCCATATCTACACTGCGGCAGGGAACTGCAAAGAAAAACTGTGCAATTTTTAACAGTTCTGAATAGCATTCAACAGCTTTGACATTCAGAAAATATTTGGTCCATTTTTCGTGTGAAAGCAGATGCTGGAACTCTTCTTCATCGCTGGAAGCTTCCACGAATTTTTTCAGATTGTTAAACTGAATGAAGCACTTCATACTGTCAATTTCCAGACCCTTTACATGTAAGTACATTATACACGTTTCCACGTCACTCCAACTCGGTGTGTCACTCAGGGCCATCCAGGCGAAGCAGGAAAACTCTTGCAGAGACGCCATCCACATTTCCAGGTAGTCGATGCAGTTACTGTAGAGGCGATGCACGGCATTGGAGAAGGCATCGCATCCCGCCTCCAGCCCCTCCTTGCGCTTGTCTGCAAGCATCCC
>WNWU01000358.1:178295-199494 GCA_012654045.1 Ptyas mucosa | reverse complement strand
GAGTTTGGTCTTCAAGCCGCCGTTCCTGTAGTCATAATATTGGATGATGACCGGGATCATTTTCAGGGCCCTGTGGCTGCCATCATCTATAGCCACCCCGCAGAAAGGGATGCCGTGGTCTTCCAGGACAGCCATGTCTATGTGCGGAGCAAGCCCACAACGTTCAATACTTTCTCTTTTGGATCGGACATTGGAAAACGTTTGAGCGAGGTCTGCCTCGGAAAATAACTTTCTCAACAAGTCAGAGTTATCATCCACCGGTTTGTCCGTGTTGCGATTCACGACGGCGCGGAATGCTAAACTGCTGTCGCTTGCAGTAACGGCGTCCTCCGTTTCGCTGTCTGGATCCACAAAGAAGTCCGTTTTTGCGCACCAACTGTCCCGCGTTATTGCTTTGTTGCGCTTGTACGCTTTGAGCGCTTTCTTGTGTTTGTCAGAGGACATGTGGTACTCCAGATCCCCGGGGCCTTTGTGCGCCACCGACACAAACGTGCCAGCTTTGCAGACCAAGCACTCCGCTTCATAGTCGTCTCTACCTTTGCGAAAATCGGGATAATTGCGCCTGGTTTTCTCAGTAAACAGACATTTTCTTTTGGGCATGGTTTTTATCTTCGGGATGCACCTCGGAATCCTGCGGGAAACAAAAGCGCAGAGACAGGTTCGAGCTTGGAAGGAACGCAATATTAAATCATAGAGCCGGAAGAGACCCCAGAAGTCTTCTAGTCCAACCGCCTACCTGGTTGTCCAGTCTATAGAGAGTATTTGAACTTACTGCACCTGTGTCTGGTTTGCCAACTGCACAGTGGCAGATAGGACAGCGCTCCAAAGGGTCAACGTCATTGCCCAGAGGATGATGGGTTGCCCTCTCCCCTCTTTGGAAGAGCTTTATAGCTCCCGCTGCCTTAAGAAAGTTCAAAACATCCTTAAAGAGCCATCTCATCCTGGGCACCCCCCCTTTTTTTTTGAACTATTACCATCTGGCAGACAGTACCGGGTAATAAAAACAAGGATAAATAGGCTGAAAAACAGCTTCTATGATTCCAGGGCAGTAACCATATTGAATTCTACTCTATAGTGTAATGGTAATGTAGTATCGGGTTTTCAATTCAGTTGTATAGAATGTGAAGGAGGTATGTTTTTGTTTTATTTTTATTGTTTTCTTATGTGTGATGTACACTGAAGATGGCATTTAATTCTGTTGTACGAGGTGCAATGACAGTCAACTAAACTAAACTGTGAGTTTGATCCTAACTAGAGGAAGATATTTGTCTCTCCAGGCATACTGAGAATAGGTCTGCTGAACAAAACTCCGTATTGGCAACAGGAAGGGCATCTGGCCATTCAAAGACTCTGCTAGCTCCATTCAGTTGCCCAGACTCTAGGTTCTACTTACCATTACTACCGGTTTGCAATGGGGCTGCTTGCCCACGCGCTTCTATAGAATCGGTGCGAACTGGGGGGGGGGGCAACCCACCACTGCTGCAAGGGGATTATGGGGTCGTTAAACGAAGCAGACGACTGTAAGAATTGAGCACATGCATTCTCAAAAGTTTGCTCCTTTTAACTTTGGTTGCAAACCACTCATTAATAAATCAACACACTAACATAACATTACATCATATATTATTTTACGTAACGTTACATGTTTTCAATGCGTTTTTGCTCTTGTTGCATTTTTCTTTCTTTTGTTTTTCTTTCTTTCCTTCCTTCCTTCCTTCCTTCCTTCCTTCCTTCCTTCCTTCCTTCTTTCTTTCTTTCTTTCTTTCTTGGTTCGATTTCTATGCCGCCCTTCTCTGGAGACTCAGGGCGGCTTACAATGCGTTAAGCAATAGCCGTCATACTTTTTTTGTCTATACCTGCTTAGCAGGGCTTTTAAAAGTCCAAAGTTTAATAAAAATTACTTTAAAAAATAAATAAATAAATGAACACACTAACTAAAACTGTCCTATTCTGAAAGCCCAGCCATTTTCACCCTCTCTCTCTCTCTCTCTCTCTCTCTCTCTCTCTCTCTCTCTGTGGCTCTGCACAATCGAGCTTTTGCTTAGTTTATGGTTCAGGTTGTTTTGTGAATCCAGTTTGATGGATTAGATAAAAGGCTAATTTTTGGGTTTTTTAAAAAGAGTTTTTATCTTTGTTTCTCGGAAATTTGTTTGCATCAACCCGGTTTGGGGGGGGGGGTGTTCATCAACTGACAGCGGAGCCTACTTGCTGGATTTGCAGCAAAAGGGGCAATTCAGCCACTGGGGTTTAACGGGTTGTGGGAATGCAAGCCAAGTGGGGCATCCTTGGCTCATGCAACGAGATCAACGTACCTTCAGGACACCGATCCTGGGTGGGAAGAAGCAAAGACTTTCCAGCCGTTCACTCGCAACGCCCCATCTGCGAGAGCATCCTTTCTCCCCCCTCCCCCTTTTTGGGTCTCCAACCTGGGCGACTTTACGATTTGCTGACTCCAACTCCCAGAATTCCTCCGCCTTGCTGGCAACCGGGCTACTAATGGACACCTTCCGGCTGAGGAATTCTGGGAGTTGAAGTCCGCAAGGCGTTTAAGTGTCTTTTCTAAAATCCCCGCCCCGGAAGATGCCTGGGATGCAAAGGAGGGAGGGCCCAGAGCGGCGCATGCGCGCTGGCTCGCAACGGATCCCAGAGGGTTTGCGCCCCCCGATGACGTCAATATAGCGCCGTGGGCGGTAGGGAGGGGGGGGGAAAGCAAACCAAAGGGGCCCGCCCGCGTAGATTCTCAGGGCGCTGGAGAAGGGAGGTGAGGAGTTCTTCAATATAACAAAGAAAAATAAATCATAACTTGAATAACGTTAGGTTTGGAAATTCCTCTAGTAAAGATCTCCAACCTTGGCTACTTTTAAGA
The DNA here is from genome assembly GCA_012654045.1 of Ptyas mucosa. NCBI lineage: Eukaryota > Metazoa > Chordata > Lepidosauria > Squamata > Colubridae > Ptyas > Ptyas mucosa. The sequence continues at coordinate 196,628 of WNWU01000358.1, read as the reverse complement.
CTTGTGGACTTCAACTCCCAGAATTCCTCAGCCAGCATGGCAGGCTGAGGAATTCTGGGAGTTGAAGTCCACAAGTCTTAAAAGTGCCCTGCGCCAATAACACTTCCTGTTTCTGGACCAGCCCTCCTCCCTAAGTCCCTCCCAAATGTCGTCACTGGGTAGAGGAGGCGGGGGGGAGGAGAGCAAGGAGCACAGGCAATCATTTAACCGGGAAAGGGTGACGTCACGTTGGATAGGGTGGGGTCCTAGTGCAACTTCAGAAAAAGCTTTACAAGGAAACGCGGAGGAGGTAGGAAAAGTTTGGGATTTTGTTCCGGGGGGGAATTTTGTTCTTGGTGGTTTTCTTGCAGACGTTTCATGACCCAACTAGGGAACATCATCAGGGATAGAAGTGAAAGGTGTTGCCAGAGAGGAGGAGGAGGGCTAGAATGGAGTGGGGTTTGTGGAGAGGAAAAGGAGGAAGAAAAGGAGGAGAGGAAGAGGAGGAGGGGTCCTTGATGACCTCTGAACTTGGTGGTTTTCTTACAGACGTTTCATGACCCAGCTAGGTAACATCATCAGTCCTGCAAGGGTTTTTCTTCCCATCCGGTTTCACTCTCCTGTTTCCTTAGGATGAGACGTTTATTGCTATTCAGCCTTTTTTACGGTATTTGATCCCAGTATATGTGGGAAATATATTTTCCTTAATCCCAGTTAGTTTGCCTTGCCTTCCAGCCCCCACTTAGGTTTGCTAAATCATGGCTATTCTCTTGCTGTTAATACAAGTAGTCTTCAACTGACAACCACAAATGAGCCCAACATTTCCTGTGGCTAAAGCGAGACCGTTGTTAAGTGGGTTTGGTCCCATTTTACGACCTTCCTGGCCACGGTTGTTAACGGAATCACTGCGGTTGATAAATTAAGGAACCCGGTTGTTAAGCGAACCTGGCTTCCCCGTGGACTTTGCTTGTCGGAAGGTCGCAAAAGGGGATCAGGTGACGCCGGGACACTACGACCGTCATAAGGATGAGTCGGTTGCCAAATATCTGAATGTAAATCCCATGACCACGGGGATGCCGCAACGGTCCTAAGTGTGAAAAATGATCCTAGGTCACTTTTTTCAATCCTGTTGTAACTTCAGTCACTAAATGAACTGAGGACAAGGACTAGTTGGGATGGGGGGGGAATCAGAGGTGGGGTTCAGCAGGTTCTGACAAATTCTGGAGAACCGGTTGTGGAAATTTTGAGTCGTTCAGAGAACCGGTAGTAAAAATTCTGACTGGCCCCGCCCCCATCTATTCTCTGCCTCCCGAGTCCCAGCTGATTGAGAGGAAATGGGGATTTTGCAGTATCCTTCCCCTGGAGTGGGGTGGGACTGGAGATTTTACAGTATCCTTCCCCTGCCATGCCTACCAAGCCACGCCCACCAAGCCATGCCACACCCACATAACTGGTAATAAAAAAATTTGAAACCCACCACTGGGGTGAATGCAAGCTGTCAGAGCATGTTGCCTAGGTTTTAATGCCACAATGTCCTGTTATGTTCTGTTAATACCCATTTTAACATTTGAGCCTTTGGCTAGGCTGAGAAATGAATTTTGGACCGTAAGGAAGGCTGAGCAAACCAAAGAATGGAGGCCTTTGAACTCTGGTGCTGGAGAAGACTCCCGCGAGTCCCTTGGACTGCAAGGCCATCCAACCGGTCGGTCCTAAAGGAGATCAACCCTGACTGCTCTTTAGAAGGTCAGATCCTGAAGAGGAAACTCAAATCCTTTGGCCACCGAATGAGAAGGAAGGAAGGACTCCCTGGAGAAGAGCCCAATGCTGGGAACGATGGAGGGCAAAAGGAGAAGAAGGGGACGGCAGAGAAAGAGGTGGCCGGATGGAGTCCCTGAAGCAGTCGGTGGGAGCTTCAATGGACTCCGGAGGATGGTAGAGGACAGGGAGGCCTGAAGGAACGTCGTCCGTGGGATAGTGATGGGTCGGACACGACTTCGCAACTAACAACAACAACAAAAGAAATGAATATGTGCATATGTTTAATTCGTTGTCAACCATTCAATTTGTTTTCCTTTTGGGTTACAGATGGAGGGGGACAAACTTATGGTGCCCCCCAGTGGGGACCAAGGCTCTCAGCGAAGTAGCGTCTCGTCCACCGGTCCTCGTGGTGAGTGAAAGGAAAATCCCCCCCCCCCCCTCCAAAAGGATGAATGAGTGAAAATCAACATTTTCCCAAATGCATTTATTGTACGGCATATCATACACGGACTAGCAATATATATTACCGTATTTTCCGGCGTATAAGACGACTTTTTAACACATGAAAATCTTCTCAAAAGTCGGGAGTCGTCTTATACGCCGGGTGTCCTTCTCCTGTAACCAGGCGGACCAGCCTGAAAGGCTCTGACGAGCCTTAAATGGCTCTGGCGATCCCAAGCAGGCAGGGAGTTGTGGACTTCAACTCCCAGAATTCCTCAGCCAGCAAAGCAAAGCTGGCTGAGGAATTCTGGGAGTTGAAGTCTACAAGTCTTAAAGTTGCCAAGCTTGGAGACCCTTGTTCTATTGGGTAAGGTTTTTTTTCCCCTTTGGGAGCTTTAGGAAGTTTTAAATTTAGCTTTCATATAAAAATAAAATAAAATAATATTTGTGCAGGTTTCTGAGATTTAGCGTGTTTCTGTAGTGTTTCACTCTAACTACACAAACACACAAAATCTCACAACGCTGTACGTGGAATTTTGTGTGTGTAAAGCGTGAAAGTTGTTTTTTGGGGCTTTTTGTGGCTGTGTGAGGTTCCTGCTTGTTGCAGGGGCCATTTTGGGTCTAGCACAGCTGCTTTTACATTGTGGGTGAGCCAGTGGATGTTTTTAAATTTTTATTTGGTGTGCGTTGGAAGAGGGGTAGTCTTAATACGGCGAGTATAGCGCAAACCCTATATTTTAACAGGAAATGTTGGGGGTCGTCTTATACTCCCAGTCGTCTTATACGCCGGAAAATACGGTACCATTTCCCTTCGATTAGTAAAACGCAATAAAATATTCGTGTTAAAAAGATTGATGTTAAAAAAAATCATTGTCTAGGCCAGGGGTCTCCAACCTTGGCAACTTAAAGCCTGGAGGACTTCAACTCCCAGAATTCCCCAGCCAGCTTTGCTGGAAAATTAAATTAGCCATCGGGTAGTCATGCTGTGTGAACACCGCAGCTGTTATTCCTTTTGAACTCTTCCTGTCTCTCCACTTTAGCCCAGGACGTCCTGGTTTATCTTGTGGATGACACTGTGGTGCGTCTAACGATGGACAACCTACCTTCCGTCACGGCTCACGAGGTGCATCGGATGGTGTTGGATGTGCTGAAGCTGCCGGAATGTGCCTTCGAGATCTTTTCCCTGTGGCTCGTTTCCCCCTTCCTTGGTAAGAAGACTGTTGTGGTCCGCTGGCAGCTTGCGGAGCCGACAGCGGAGTCGGACAGTGAGGAGGCTGGGGAGGAACATGGACCAGTCCTGGAGTCTGGGGAAGGCTCGGACGAGGGCTCTGCGTCGGTGTTCTGCCCCAGCTACGGACCCCAAAGAACGCAGCACCCACAAAGTCCGTACAAAGCTTAGTTTACTAATGAAGGACCCCTAATGAGCTTTCTTAGTAGATGTTCGAACACAAGTACGGTTAAAATCAATCTTTTCTGAACAAGAGCTGTTCATTGAACTTCATTAACAGCCGACAAGAATCCAAAGAAGAATAACTCAATTCTGAGGCGCAGTCTTTCAGATAACCGTAATCTTACTGTGGTTGCCAGAATGCCCAGAAGCAATTTGCAGGAAAACTGACGAGAGAAACGAGCCGAATCAAACGTTTCTGGAATCAAGACGCGAAGGAATATGAACGAAGTTGTTTCCTGCAAATTGCCTCAGTTGTTGTCCTTCCTTAAATAGGCTAGGGGAGTGGTCAATTAGTCCCAAGCCTGACTCTTGAGGAGACCTCCTCCTGAGGAGCCACTCCTGCCTTTTAACAGCTCTGCGCGCTCATGCATCGAGAAGAGGCTCCTCCTCTTCTTCCTCTTCACTTATGGGAGCTTCTGGAGGTTCTGAAGGCCCTGGCTGAATCCCCGCCTCTGGCACCACATCTTCTCCAGCCTCCTCATCGTCTGACTTGAGCGCCAGCTGCACAGGCTGCTTGCGCAGCACCACACCAGCCTCCTTGCTGTCGGAATCAGCTACTAACTGCACAGGCCGCTGACGGGCCACAACAGTCAGAGGCAGAGATGGGGCCAGGGCCATCTGGGAGAAGTGCTGACTCTGGAGCCTCCAGAGTCTAACATCAGAGAGGAACAGGGGTAGCCTGTTTCCAGTATGTGCATGTGCAGAGCTGCCAGAAGGCAAGAACAGTTAAGACAAAAGGGGCGACTCGGGAGTAAAGCTTGGAGATGATTGACCCCTCCCATAAGTCATGAAGGTGGAGCAAAGGCACGTGAGCCTTTGCAGGAAGCATCTTTGTTTGTTCTTGTCGGTTTAAATTCTGAAGCTCCGTTTTGACTCTGCTCTGGGTGGCCTTGCAAAGCTAATTGCCGATTAGGTCTTTGGCAGCGTGTCAAGACAGATAAAGGTGGGTGCTTATTAGCCTTATCCCGAAGGACTATGGCAGACTTCTGTTGGGCTCTTTACAAACTCTTCGTGACTCAACACGGGCTGTGAATGAACAGAATTCACAGACGTTGAAATAGTTTTTGGGACTAATTGTGTGCTTTTTACTTGTCTCAGGAAGCCTAGGTCAGAACAAAGACTCCAAAGGTGTCTTCACTCTTCCCCCACCTTCCCCAGAGAGGCCTTTGTGGCGCTTCGACAGCCTTATTGGTTGAGATGGCAGGGATGTGAAGGGCAAGCAGTTGCCAAGCAGCCAGGCAAGAGCCGAACAGTTTGTCCTGGTTGTAGACTTCTTTGCTCTGTGCTCGTAATAACCCTCTTCGCTGTGCCAGGTGCAAACCTTGAGGTTGTAAATGCAAGCATGCTAAACTTGGATGGTGGTCACCTTGGCTTGATATTTGCTGGCTCAGCATGTTTGCAATTTTCCCCTTTGTGTTTCAATCTGTCGATCGATCAGAATAGAGCTGGAAGGGACCTTGGAGGTCTTCTAGTCCAACCCCCTACTCAAGCAGGAGACCCTATGCCATTGCAGACAAATTGCTGTCTTGTCTATTCTTTAAAAACCTCCAGTGATGGAGCACCCAGAGCTTCTGGTGGCAAGCTGTTCCACTGGTTAATTGTCCTCACTGTTAGGAAATTTCTCCTTAGTTTCAGGTTGCTTCTCTCTTTGATCAGTTTCCATCCATTGTTTCTTGTCCTGCCTTTTGGTGCTTTGGAAAATAAGTTGACCCCCTCCTCTTTGTGGCAGCCCCTCAAATACTGGAAGATGCTATCATGTCACCCCTGGGCTAGCCATACCAAAATCCTGGAACCGTTCATGTTTTCGTCTTCGGGCCTTTAATCTTAGTTGCTCTTCTTGGTTCTTTTTTCAAAGTCTCAATATTTTTTTCCTTTTTGTAAGGTGACCAAAAACTGGGTGCAGTATTCCAGGTGTGGCCTTACTAAGGCTTTGTAAAGTGGTAGTAATACTTCACGTTGCATCTGTTAATGCAACCGAGGATTGTGTTTGCTTTTTGGGGGGCAGCTGCCGCCCACGGCTGGCTCGCGTTTAAGGCCGTCGTCCGCTAGGACTAAATTTGCTTTTTTGCAAAATCAATTTGGGACCCAAAAGGAAGGGCGTTGCTATAAACCCCATCGGCTGAGTCCGTCCTTCTCTTTCTGTCTTGCAGAGGTTCAGCTGAAGCCCAAACACCAACCGTACAAGGTCTGCCGGCAGTGGCAAGACCTGCTCTTCCGTTTCACCGGCTGCTCCATGGATGAGATCGTGGAAGGTGATTGCAGTCTCCCTTCTCTAACGCTTCAAAAAATATAAGAGCTGTTCTTTCACTCCAGTTCTGCACCTACAAGCCCAGAGCAGGGGTGTCAAACGCCATTTCGTTGAGGGCTGCATCTGGGTTGTGTTTGACCTGCGGGGGGTGGGGCGGCATGGCCAGCTCAATGTCACTCGTGTCGGGAGGGGCTGCGGTGGCCAAGTGCTAAGGTAGGACTTCCCTCAGACTCTTCCTCCCTCTCATTATAATCTCTCTCCTTCCTTCCTTCCTTCTTCCCTGCCTCCTTTCCTTATTTCTCTCTTTGCTTCCATTCTTCCTTCCTTCCATTCCTCCTCCTATGACACCCATACTCCTTCCCTCCTTCCTTCTCCTTTCTTCTTCCTTCCCCTCTTTCCTCCTTTTTCCTTCCTTTTTTTTTTTAAAAAAATTTTGATTTATATGCCGCCCTTCTCCGGAGACTCAGGGCGGCTTACAATGCACTAAGCAATAGCCTTCATACTTTTGTATATTTACACAAAGTCAGCTTATTGCCCCCACAATCTGGGTCCTCATTTTACCTACCTTAGAAAGGATGGAAGGCTGAGTCAACCTTGAGCCTGGTGGGATTTGAACTTGCAGTAATTGCAGGCAGCGGAATGTTAATTACAGTGCTTTAGTGCTTTACAGTGTTAATTACAGTGCTTTAGTCTGCCACACCACCAGGCTCCTTCTTTGTCTTTCCTCTTTTGTCTTTCTCCTTCTCCTGTTTCTTCTTGCATGCTCAAATGCAAAAGGGGAAGAAAGATTTCTCCTTTGGTTTTGGTTTCAGTTTGTTTTGCTAGCCCTCTGCCAGCAAAAACAGAGCCCTAGGCGGGGGGGGGGGGGGGGCGCAACCCTAAGCATATAAATTTTGATTTATATGCCGCCCTTCTCCGGAGACTCAGGGCGGCTTACAAGGCGTTAAGCAATAGCCGTCATACTTTTGTATATACCTGCTTAGTAGGGCTTCCCCCCTCCCCCCCAAAAAAGCGGTGTTCTTTTTTTATACAAAGTCAGCTTATTGCCCCCACAATCCGGGTCCTCATTTTACCTACCGCGGAAGGATGGAAGGCTGAGTCAACCTTAAGCCTGGTGAGATTCGAACTTGCAGTAATTGCAGGCAGCTGGTGCTACTTAACAGCACTTTAGTCTGCTGCGCTACCAAGGCTCTTGGTCCCGCCCGTGGGCCTCGAGTTTGACACCCCTGGCCCAGACTGTGATGCAACATGCTGGAGTAGCTGAAGTTAGGTAATTTTCTTAGCCTCTTGTGTTAACCCAACCTTCGGGAGAGTAAAGCTTATGTGTTTGAGCATCACATGAGTGCATTCTTTGACTTTTGTTAGCCCAGGTTAAAGGTCAAGCATGTTATTCACATGGGAATCCAAGTGCAGAATTCGAGTGTTACAGGAGCATTTGGCCTTTACCTGCAAGTGTCCTTAAGGCAAAAATTATTCATTTATCCATCCATCCATTCATCCACCACCACCCCATTCGCCCACTCACCATCCATCCATCCATCCAAAAGGGTATCACATGATCCCAGGACACTGCAACAGTCCTAAATACGAGTCAATTGCCAAGCATCCTAATTTTGATCATGTGACCTGCTGCAATGGTCGTAAGTATGAAAAATGGTCCTAAATCAATTTTTCAACGCCATTGAAACTTCACACCGTCACTAAATGAATGGTGGTAGAGTTGAGTCGAGGATTACCTGTATGGTGGGTGTGGTTTATACTGTTGGAGGTTTATGGAACATATTTACAGATAGTCCTCGACTTACGACCAGTGTCGAGCCCAAAATTTCTGTTGCCTTCACTTGTCCGAAAATCGCGTGACCTCAGGACACTGCAACTGTCATAAGTACCGGTCAGTTGCCAAGGGTCTGAATTTTGATCACATGACCATGGGGATGCTACAATGGTCTTAAGTGTGAAAAACGGACAGAACTCACTTTTTTCAGTGCCGTTTCAACTTCCAACGGTCACTAAGCAAACTTGTAAACTGAGGACTATCTGTATTCTTCTAAACTGAACTGCTAGGACAAGGTTTAGATTAGATTAAGAGAGTTGGAAGGGACTTTGTAGGTCATCTAGTCCAACCCCCTACCCAAGCAGGGTACACTGCTACACCATTTCTGACAGATGGCAGTCCAGTCTCTTCTTGAAACTCTCCAGTGATGAAGCTCCCACAACTTCCGAGGTGATTTATACATTTCCAAAGTAGGTAACAAGTAAAATAATCCAATTCTGGGACTAATACATAGAAGGTCTCCATTTTGTGCATTTCCTTAAATTCTTCCCCAGGGGAACAAGGATTTTAAATCACAGCCTATCCCGTTTTTCTTCCCTGACTTTCTCGCAGACGAACCGTCACTTCAATTCCGCAGAAATATCTTTTTTTTGAGAAGGAAGGAGCTGCAGGTGAGTTCAAAGAGAGTCCAGCTGATCCTTGCAAAATCCATTTATGGGTTTAGGGCAGGATGTGGCCCTCTAACCCTGATTACAGTAATGGCCAAAATTGTGGAAACCTTTTGGGAAAAGTATATTTTTGAGGTTTGATGGGTAATAACACCACTTTTTTGGAGGGGAATTTCAAGATAATCCTATTCCACTGCTGGAATGGCCTGGGAACAGCCCAATAACCTTCACCCAATTGAAAATCTATGGAGCCGACTAAAGAAACTGGTTAGTCAGAAGCAACCCAGCAACAAAACCCAGTTCATAGAAGCCATCATTCCATCTTGGTTTCACATGAGAACAGCTGCAGAACTCAAAGACTTGGTTCCCTCCGTGGGAAGACGTTGTAAGACCGTCATTCGTGCTAAAGGTTACCCAACGAAGGATTAACTGACACGGGGATCATTTTTGTATATCTCTTTTTTTCCACGTGTTTCCCTTTTCTTCTTTATACTGTAACTGCTATTCTGATAGCAAATCCTTCCTAAAAGTTATTGCATTACGTTCTTGATTCAATTATCTTTCCATTGATATATAATTTTATGATACTACTCCAAAAAAAAGTGGTGTTATACCATGTTTCCCCGAAAAGAAGACCCTGTCTTATATTTTTTCGAACCCTGAAATAAGTGCTTGGCCTTATTGCCATGCGCTCAAAAGCCCGATTGGGCTTATTATCAGGGGATGTCTTATTTTGGGAGAAACAGAGTAGCTAGTTTTAGAAAATACACTTTTCCCAAAAGGTTTCCACAAGTTTGGCCACTACTGTATATACCAACCCCCTCATAGGTTGAGCAGCTGCAAGTTAGTACCATGGCAGAAAATTTTCAACACTTCATTTCAGAAACCCAAATATTGTTTAATAATCCTTGCTGAATAGAGCTTCGTTTTCTTTTCTCTTAGAAGTCTTGGAAAAAAACAAACAAACCCTAAGAGGTGTGAGGATTTTGGTTATTCCAAAAATTGGGGATTTTTCTCCCCAAATCATTGTGATCTTCCCTTGTTTGTTTTGGGGGTGAAAAGGGGTGGGGATGACAGGATAAAGAAAACTCTATAAGGTATAATTGAATTGACTTGCTGTCTTTTTGCCATTACGGAATAGTTAAAAATAGCTAAATTTCACCATTTTTTGTATGACGAGAATGCAGAAAAGGGATTAATGGATATGTTGATTAATGATATGTAGATATATCGTTCGCTTTTGATGGAACGCAATTCATCCTGCCTTTATGCCCGTGTAATTTCCTTGGGAATAGTACGGAAATGGATTGACATTCTGTAATTTAGAATAAAATAGAATAACAGAGTTAGAAGGGACCTTGGAGGTCTTCTAGTCCAACCCCCTGCTCTAGCAGGAAACCCTACACCATTTCAGACAAATGGTACAAATTTTGTTTTAGGATATCTTTTTTCTTTTTTTTAAACTTCTCTGTCCTGCCCTGGAGTTTCCTTGTCCCACTCCCAAGTACAGTTGGCCTCGACTTACGACCGCAGTCGAGGCCAAGATTTCTGTGGCTAAGCGAGACATTTGTTAGGGGTGAACCTTGCCCCATTTTACGACCTTCCTTGACTCCATTGTTAAGTGAATCACTGCAGCTGATAAGTTAGTCAAACCCGGTTGTTAAGTGAATCTGGCTTCCCCCGTTGACTTCGCTTGCCAGAAGGTCGCAAAAGGGGATCACGTGACGGTCATAAATGTGAGTCGGTGGTCAAGCAAGCATCCAAATTTTGATCACATGATCATGGGGAGGGCGCAAAGGTTGTAAGTGGGTGTAACGGTCCTAAGTCACTTTTTTTCAGTGCCGTTAACTTTGGACGGTCGCTAAACGAACTGTTGTAAGTGGAGGACTTCCTGTGTTCATCTGGCTTGATGATATTGTTACCCTGTTTCCCATCAAATAAGACCTCCCCTGATAATAAGCCCAATCGGGCTTTTGAGCGCATGCGCTAAAATAAGCCACCACTACCCCGAAAATAAGCCCTGAAAATATTTGAACGCAGAGCTGGAAATCAGGTAAGACGGCAAGAGGAGCCCCATCTTGCTCCACACGCCCCAAAATAATACCGTTTCCCCAAAATTAAGACCCCTTTTTTCTTTCTACTGCAACTGCTATTCTAATAGCAAATCCTTCATAAACGTTATTGCATTACATTCATTATTAAATTATCTTTCCATTGAAATATAATTTTATAGTACTGCTCCCCAAAAAAAGTGGTGTTATTACCATGTTTCCATGAAAATAAAACCCTGTCTTACATTTTTTTTGAACCCCAAAAGAAGCGCTTGGCCTTATTTTCGGGAAGGTCTTATTATTTTGGGGCGCATGAAGCAAGACGAGGCCTCTCTTGCCGTCTTACCTGATTTCCAGCTCTGCGTTTAAATATTTTCGGGGAGGGCTTATTTTCGGGGGGAAGCTTATTTTAGCACATACCTCAAAAGCCCGATTGGGCTTATTATCAGGGGAGGTCTTATTTTTGGGGAAACAGGGTAAGACCTCCCCGAAAATAAGGCCAAGCGCTTATTTCGGGGTTCAAAAAAACCCATAAGATAGGGTCTTATTTTCGGGGAAACACGATAGCTGATCTTTGAGATCCTGTATGGGTTTTTTCCTCCAGATTCAAGATGAAGACGTTCTGCGGCTCTTGTACGAAGAGGCCAAGTACAACGTTCTGGAAGGAAGGTATCCGTGTGACCCGGCCGACTGTGACGCGTTGGGAGGCCTGGTTTGCCGAATCAACTTAGGCCCCTACAACCCGGAGCAGCACACGGCTTCCTTCCTGAAGTAGGTGGAACCCAAACAGCAACTGAATTCTGGGTCTCTTGAGGCTAATGGCCAAATACCGGAAAGGTTTCTTTGAAGCCGAGGGAAGCAAGAGTGGTGAAAAATTAAGAGTTAGAAATCATGGTGGAAAACATGTACAGGGAGTCCTCGGCTTACAACAGTTCATTTAGTGACCATTCCAAGTTACAACGGCACTAGATAAAGTGACTTGTGGCCATTGCTCACGGTTATGACCGTTCCAGCGTCCCCGTGGTCATGTGATCAAAATTCAGATGTTCAGCAACTGACTCCTATTTATGACCGTTGCTCTGTCCCAAAGTCACGTGATCCCCTTTTGCAACCTTCTGGCCAACAAAACTCCGTGGGGAAGCCAGATTCACTTAACAACCATGTTGCTAAGGGGCGTGGTGGCGCAGTGGTTAGAATGCAGTACTGCAGGCTACTTCTGCTGACTGCCAGCAATTTGGCAGTTCGAATCTCACCAGGCTCAAGGTTGATTCTTCCACCCTTCCGAGGTCGATAAAATGAGGACCCAGATTGTTGGGGGCAAGAGGCTGACTCTGTAAACCGCTTAGAGAAGGCTGGAAAGCACTGTGAAGCGGTATATAAGTCTAAGTGCTATTTTCCTTCCTTCCTTCCTTCTTCCCTTCCCTTCCCTTCCCAATGATTAGAATGCAACATTGCAGATTAATTCTGCCCACTGCCAGGAGTTTGATCCTGCCTGGCTCAAGGTTGACTCAGCTTTCTATCCTTCTGAGGTTGGTAAAATGAGGACCCAGATTGTTGGAGGCAAGAGGCTGACTCTTTACAGACTCCCTAAGCTGCTTAGGGAGGGCTATAAAACACTATGAAGCAGTATAGGAGTCTAAAATCTGTTGTTCTTTTCCTTCCTTCCTTCCTTCCTTCCTTCCTTCCTTCCTTCCTTCCTTCCTTCCTTCCTTCCTTCCTTCCTTCCTTCCTTTCCTTTCCTTCTTCCCTTCCCTTCCCTTCCCTTCCCTTCCCTTCCCTTCCCTTCCCAATGGTTAGAATGCAATATTGCAGGCTAATTCTGCCCACTTCCAGGAGTTCGATCCTGACTGGGTCAAAGTTGACTCAGCCTTCCATCCTTCCAAAGTGGGTAAAATGAGGTCCCAGCTTGTTGGGGGCAAGAGGCTGACTCTGCAAACCACTTAGAAGAGGGCTCTAAAGCACCATGAAGGGGGATATAAATCTAAGTGCTCTTGCTAACTTAACAACTGCAGTGATTCACTTAACAACTGAGGCAAGAAAGTTCATAAAATGGGGCAAAATTCATTTAACAAATGTCTGACTTAACAACAGACATGTTGGGCTCAGCTGTGGTCGTAAGTCGAGGATCACCTATATCTATTCTGTTCTGTTCTGTAAGCAGGGAGGGGAGCAAGGACTGAGAACCGCTGGCTGAGTGGGAACTTCTGTTTTGTTAAATTTTGTTTTTCCTTCCTTCCTAGAGAGAAGCTGGATTGCTTCCTGCCCTCCCACCTTTGCCACAGAGGCCACAAGCTCTTTGCCAGCCTTCGGAAACGGGCCGGCTCTCGCCTGCCTGTCAGTGAGCAGGGTCTCCTGCGTGCCTTCCGTGAGGTTCCGGAGGCAGGGGCTTGCGAAGAACACGCCACTCTGCTCAGGTTGTACCACGCCTACTTGCAGAAGGCCCACGAGCTTCCGTATTATGGGTAGGTTTGAGACCCAGGAAAACTCTTGACGAGTGTTGGGGCCTGCCAGCGGCCAGCAGAGCCGGCAGCAGATTCGGACAACGAGGAGGTTGGGGAGGAACGTGGGCCAGTCCTGGAGTCTGGGGAAATCCCAGACGAGGGCTCTGCGTCGGAGGCAGAGAGGGGGCCAAGTCCATCTGGTAGTTCTTTGCTGCCTCCGGAGTCTCCAGAGTCTGACATCAGCGAGGCAGATGAACAGAGGGAGCCTGTTCCCAGGGTGCGCATGCGCAGAGCTGCCAGAAGTCAGGAACAATTAAGGAAACAGGGTCGATTTAGGAGTAAGGCTTGGAGATGATTGGCCCCTCCCATAAGACATAAAAGAGGAGCGAACGGGACCTGAGCTTTTGCAGGAAGCAATTCGTTCATCTGGCCGATTCAAGATTTGAAAATTCTTGTTTGTGACTCTGTGCCAAGTTTGGCCTTGCCCTGCTTGTGGCAATTAGTTCCCTGGCAGCGTTCCAAGGGAGATAAGGTGGGTGTTGTAAACACTCCTCTGCAAGACCGTTTGAGAAGCCTGTTGGACTAGGAAGGACTGTAATTCACAGCCGTATGAATTAAAGAGGCTTGCCAGGACTAAGATTGTGCTGTATACTTTCTACGGAAGCCGAGGACAGGAAGTGAGGCATCATTCGGTCACGAATCATGAATGATACTCTTTTGTCCGCCTCCTCCCTCCCTCCCTCCCTCCCTCCCTCTCTCTCTCTCTCTGCAGCTGCGCCTTCTTCTCTGGGGAAATAGACAAGCCGGTCCAGGGGTTACTACATCGGGCCGGACGTAAAGCTGTGACGGTGGCCATTAGCCTGGAGGGCGTCTATATCATGGACAGCAAAGAGAAGGTAAAACCGTGGAGGGCGGTTTGTGGGTTGGCCAAGCCGTTTGGGATACTTCAGCCTTTTTATGGATCTGACTTGCCGCTTAGATGAGGTGGCCTGTTATTAGATTAGATTAACAGAGTTGGAAGGGACCTGGTAGGTCATCTAGTCCAACCCCCTGCCCAAGCAGGAGACCCTACACCGTTTCTGAGAGATGGCAGTCCAGGCTCTTCTTGAAAGCTTCCAGGGATGAAGCTCCCACAACTTCTGTTCCATGGGTTGATTGTTCTCACTTATTCAGTACAGGGGGATCCTCAACTTACAACCGTTCATTTAGTGACCAAAGTTAGAACAGAACTTTGAACAGAGAAAAGTGATTTAGGGCTGTTTTTTCACACTTATGACCATTGCGGCATCCTCATGGCCACAAGAGTAAAACTCAGACATACTTCCGATATAGAGGTAGTCCTCAACTTACAACAGTTTGTTGAGTGACTGAAGTGACTTAGGGCCAATTTTCACACTTTCGACTCATTGCAGCATCTCCATGATCAAAATTCAGACACTTGGGTCAACCGACTCATATTTATGACAGTGGCGGTGTCCCGGGGTGTGTGTGTCTCGGGATCCCCTTTTGCAACCTTCGGACAAGCCAAGTCAATGGGGGAAGCCGGATTCACTTGAAAAACCGTGTTGCTAATTTTAACAACTGCAGTAATTTGCTTAACAACTGTGGCAAGAGAGGTCGTAGAATGGGGCAAAGCTCACTGGACAAATCTTGTTTAAGAACCGAAATTCTGGGCTCCATTGTGGTCGTAGGTCGAGGATTACCTGTAAGGGTTTTCTTTCAAATTCAGAAGGCTAAAGGTAAAGGTGAAGGTTCCCCTCGCACATACATGCTAGTCATTCGCGACTCTAGGGGGCAGGGCTCATCTCTGTTTCAAAGCCGAAGAGCCAGCGCTGTCCGAAGACGTCTCCGTGGTCATGTGGCCGGCATGACTCAATACCAAAGGCGCACGGAACGCTGTTCCCTTCCCACCAAAGGTGGTCCCTGTTTTTCTCCTTGCATTTTTTACTTGCTTTCGAACGGCTAGGTGGCAGAAGCTGGGACAAGTCACGGGAGCTCACCCCCGTTACGCGGCACCAGGGATTCGAACCGCTGAACTGGACAAAGTTGATGAAAAGCCCTTCCGTCGTTTCGCCTCCTGGATAAAACTTTTCCGCTTTCCTTGCAGTATGTTCTACTGGGCCTGCGCTTCCAGGAGTTGTCGTGGGATCACACGTTTCCAAGTGAGGAGGAACATATCCTGTGGTTGGAATTTGATGGGGAAAATGAAGGCCGGCAAGTGAACAAGTTGCTGAAGATTTACTCTAAGCAAGTATGTGTATGCTCGGAGAGATATTTAAACTTTAATGGGTGTGGGTGTCACACAGTAATTTACGTTACAATTAAACTTATTTTCTGGGTTCAGTTCAGGGGTGGGCTGCTGAGGGTGGGCTGCTTCAGGAAAACCTCTAGCTAAGATTCTGTGCAGTTTGGAGAACCCTCAAATCCCACTCCTGGCTGGTCCCGCCTACCCCACCCCTCCCAGGAGCCCCCACACAGCCCATTTTGGATGCAGGTAAGTGCAGGGCGTGCATGGAGGCTTGGGGAGGGTGAAAAATGGGCCTACCGGATGTTTGGGAAGGCCGGAATGGCCTCCAGAACCTGGGGAGGCTGTTTTCGCCTTCCCAGAGGCTCAAGAAAAGCCCCTGGAGCCTGGGGAGGGCAAAAAGGGCCCCCCCTCCCCCACCGTGGTGCAGGAGGCCGACTAGGCCACGCCCACCGTGGCCACATCCACCCAGCAACCAGGCAGAGAACCCCTTGCTAAAATTTTTGAAGCCCACCCGTGGCTCAGTTGTGGTCGTAATTCGAGGACTGCCTGTATAGTTTTTCCTTTCTGCCATTCCACACTTTTCTTCACTTTTCTCCAACATAGTGTTAGAATATACAAGCAGTCCTCGATTTACAACAGTCCGTTTACTGACCGTTCAAAGTTACAACGGCACTGAAAAATGGGACATAGGACCGCTTTTCAGACTTATGACCGTTGCAGCATCCCCGGGGTCACACGATCGAAATTTAGGTGCTTGACAACTGACTCGTATTTATGACGATCGCAGCATCCCGGGGTCACATGATCCCCTTTTTGCGACCTTCTGACGAGCAAAGTCCATGGGGAAAGCCCGATTCGCTTAACAACCGGGTTACTAATTTAACAGCTGCAGTGATTCGCTTAACAACTCCGGCGAGAAAAGTCATAAAATGGGGCAAAACCTCGCTTAACCAATGTCTCGCTTGGCAACATAAATTGGTGGGCTCAATTGTGGTTGTAGGTTGAGGACTATCTGCATTAAATGGGCCCGTGTCTCTCTTTACAGGCTGAACTGATGAGTAGCCTAATCGAATATTGTATTGAGCTGAACACGCATGCCAGGGGGCTGGATTCAGAGCCCTCCACAGCTGCAGTGCCCACGTCTGATCAGCAGCCGCCCAAAATTCAGCGTCAGAGCAGTGTGCTCTGTAGCCGGATCCAGCGTTTAGCCACCATAGACTACGTTGAGGAAGGTAAGCTGGTGAAACTGTGAGTAACTCTGAGAGGGATCTTGGAGTCTTAGTGGACAACCAGCTAAATAGGAGCCAGCCGTGTGCAGCGCCAGCCAAAAAAGCCAATGTAATCCTAAATTGCATTAACAGAGGGATGCAATCAAGATCAAGTGAGGTCCTAATACCACTCTATAAAGCCCTAGTAAGACCACACTTAGAGTACTGCATCCAGTTTTGGTCACACTATAAAAAAGATGTTGAGACAGAGTGCAGAGAAAGAGCAACAAAGATGATTAGGGGACTGGAGGCGATGAACATACAATGAACGGTTGCAGGAACTGGGCATGGTTAGTCTAGTGAAGAGAAGGACCAGGGGAGACAGGAGAGCATCTTCCAATATTTGAGGAGCTGCCCCAGAGAGGAGGAAGGGGGTCAAGCTATTTTCCAAAGCACCCGAAGACCAGAAAAGGAATAATGGATGGAAACTGATCAAGGAGAGATTCAACCTGGAAATAAGGAAGAATTTCCTGACAGTGAGAGCAATCAACCCACAGAACAGAAATTGCCTTCGGAAGTTGTAGGAGCTTCATCACTGGAGGCTTTCAAGAAGAGGTTGGATTGCCAATTGGTCAGAAATGGTGCACGGTCTCCTGCTTGGACGGGGGGTTGGACTAGATGACCTACAAGGTCCCTTCCAACCCTGTTAAATCTGAATCTGACTCTTTCCTGCTTGTTAGAAATTGTGCTTTCTCAGAAACACGATACTCAATTGCATCTGTTCTTTATTCATCCAGCAGCATTCTTCTTAGCAAAATGCATTCATCAGTTAGGTCAGCTCACTAGAATTTTTTTGTACTAGGACGTCTTACACCCAGTTGCTAAATATGGGACACGAGGAACATAGAGAATTGCTCTTTCCTGCTTGTGAGAAACGGTGCTGGACTAAATAACTCTTGAAATTTGGGCCAGCTAGTCTCTTCTTTGGATGAAATTAACTGTAGGCAGCAGCTGCTGAGCTACCTATTCGTTCGTATCTAGTCTGGTGACTGGATTAGAAGATTGATGTGCTGAAAAGCAACATTCTAGTTTTAAGCTTAGTCAACATTTTCTGCATTATCTATGGAACTTGAAGGTATTCCTGGAAAATAAAAATGAAATGCTCAAGAGTTTGTTAAAAGTACGCAGGGCTATCCAATAAAAAAAATAAAAATAAAAATAAGGCATAGTGTTAGAGACAGGGACGCAGTGGCTAAGATGCTGAGCTTGTCGATCGACAGTTCAGCGGTTCGAATCCCAGCACCACATAATGGGATGAGTTCCTGTGACTTGTCCCAGCTTCTGCCAACCTAGCAGTTCGTAAGGACGTAAAAAACAAATGCAAGTAGAAAAATAGGGACTACCTTTGGTGGGAAGGTAAGGGCATTCCATGCACCTTTGGCCTTGAGTCATGCCAGCCACATGACAATGGAGACGTCTTCGGACAGCGCTGGCTCTTCAGCTTTGAAACAGAGATGAGCACCGCCCCCTAGAGTTGGGAACGACTAGCACAGATATGCGAGGGGAACCTTTTCCTTTACCTTATAGTGTTAGAAAGCATGGGTGGGGAACCTTGGCCCTTTTATGACTTGTCGACCTCAGCTCCCAGAATTCCTGAGCCAGCCATCCTGTGTATATATAGCCTTTTGGAGGGATATAAATTTAAATATTCATAATATTTGTGTCCTAGAAAAGATGCTGTTGGAGGAAATTGATCAGCGATCTGTCTTGTAAGAATTTTTTTAAAAGGAAACAAAATTTGTAACTAGGCTGTCAAAAATCCCAGTGAGATTTTTTTTTTTATTTGGAGATTGCATGATTCCTGTCAATAGGATTTGTAAATTATAGTTCCCAGTTTTGCACACCAACAGATTTATTGATATGTGTTCAATAAATCCCTCATTAGGCTCATTAGGTTGTAATGAGCTTAGAGAGGGCTGGAAAGCACTGTGAAGCAGTATATGAGTCCAAATGCTATTGCTCCTTCCTTCCTTCCTTCCTTCCTTCCTTCCTTCCTTCCTTCCTTCC
>WNWU01000358.1:144051-178285 GCA_012654045.1 Ptyas mucosa | reverse complement strand
TCCTTCCTTCCTTCCTTCCTTCCTTCCTTCCTTCCTTCCTTCCTTCCTTCCTTTTCCTTCCTTCCTTTCTGTTAGAATGCAGTATTGGAGGCTGACTCTGCCCACAGTCTGGAGTTCTGACTGAACTCCAGACTGGCTGAAGGTTGACTCAGCCTTCTGTCCTTCTGAGGTCGGTAAAATGAGGACCCAGATTGTTGGGGGCAAGAGGCTGACTCTGTAAACCGCTTAGAGAGGGCTGTAAAGCACCGCGAAGCGATATATAAGTCTAAGTGCTATTGCTATATCTCTACTTATATGTCTGCATGCTTTTCTTCCTTGCTCCAGGGAAAGAGATCAAGAGGGTGAAACCTCGACGTACGACATCCTTCTTCGGCCGCCAGCTGTCGAATGCCCCTACCTCTTACTCAGCTGTACGGGCGGCGGAGAACTTGGAACAGGGCTGATCCCAATTTTATTCTTGGGGTAGAAAGAGGGACCAGACCACTTTGGAGCAAGGTGACTCAAAGGCCAGCATTATCCTTGATTCTGCCTTCAGGGGTTACTTGCTGTCTACCTCTTATCTCCAACTCCCCGTTGTATATTTCCTTGCAGTGTCAGGTTTCATTCCTGGGCTCAGCCTTACAGGGGTTGGGGGCTGTCAGAATGTACCAAGCGACCTTATATCCAGATGTTGAGTTCGTTCCTGGCATGCCGCAGAGCTGCCGTTCTCCCTGCTTACATAGTGCCACAATTACGGTTTTTTCCCCCCAAGACTCATTTGGCCACGAGTTGTCATCCTCAATTGCTGATTTCTTCCTGCTTCTGTATGATTTTTCCAAGGGGGGGAACAAAGAAATTATCTCACAATCCTCGTCTTGTCCGTGAATCCCAGTGTTTGTAGCTCAAACCTTTGGAACGAGGCTCAGGTTGAGGGAAGGAAGGCGCCCAAGGTGTTCTGGAAGGCAGAATGATAAAATTACACCCTTTTCTTTTTGCCATGTACTGTATAATTTGAGGAGCAGGGAGGGTCTTTTCATTCCTCTCGAAATTTCTGTGCCTTTTGGGGGGTTCTTGCTCCTCTTTTATCCAAGGCCAAGAGAAATGCATCTGGCTGATCGCTGGTTTCTAACCCCTCTGAATTTCTGTTTGGAAAAAAAGTGCTTTTGTTTTTCCTGTTTAAAACAAACTGACTTCCATTTTCAGTCTCTGTTGGTCCACCTGTTTGACTTTTACCTAGGGGGTTGTTGCAATAAAAACAAGAATTTAAAAAAACACACACCTGCGCTACATTTTTTTGAATGTATTAGTTTCTTAAGTGGTGCCTACCCTAATTAAATTCATGTTTCTCTAAACCACCATTAATTTTGGCTGCTCAGATGAACAAAACGTATTTTATTTAAGGCTGATTGTGCGATGTGACCTTCCATTGCATTCACAGGGACTGGATAGGTCTATATTAACAAAATAGGATGGATGTGTTTGCACATGTAGTAAGTTACAATTGGGGGAGGCAATATGCATGTGTATAATATCTCCATCCCACCCAAAATTAAAATGAAACAATGAGCAAAATTTCTACAAGCAATGAAGCGTTTCGCAAAACGGCTGGGTTTCTACAACATACCATATATACTCGAATATAAGCCGAGTTTTTCAGCACGTTTTTCAGGCTGAAAAAGCCCCCTCGGCTTATATTCGAGTCACGAAAAAATGCTTTTTTAAAAGAAAACAAATGAGTAGACCCGTGTCTGCAAAAATAGAAAAAACAGCCCCTTTCAGCTTCAGTATAGGTTAATTACCATAAGTTGATTTGAACAGCCTCCCGACTCTCAGCTGATTTGCTCTCAGCTGTTTTGGTCAGGGATCTTTTTCTAGCTGCAAAGAGTGCTGCTGGAGCACATTTTTTTTTCTCCTTGTGCAATTCAAGCTGAAAACAAAACTGAAACTAAAGCAGGTTGTTGGCTTTGCTGTTTGCTTGCAACGTTGGAAAGGCAGATTTCTTTTCTTTTTCCTCATCAAAAAAGGTAGGTGCAAACAATGGGAAATTTATAGCAAATGGCAAAAGAGGAGAGTTCAAGATTTTAAAACACAAAAGAAAAAAAGCTCTATTTAAATAGGGAATTGTAATAATTGAGATACTATTAATTGTATATTGTGTTGAAAGCAGAAATAGTTAAGTTGTGGTTTGGAAGAATATGGGGAAATTATTTGGTTTATTATTATTGGTAAATATAATTACCGGTAATTGATTTGTAAGAAATTGGATTGCATGGAAATAATTGGAATATTCATGTTCATATTGATTAACATACAAAAAAGATAATTATATAACTAATTGATTTATATTAAAATGTTGAATTTGTATTGAACAACTGTAATATTACACAATTAACCAATGTGAGGATGGATATAAAAATAGATGACAATGGGAAGGGGTATAATATAGAATAGAAGTGAAAAATTGAATTTGATTAAGATTAGAGATGAGGATGAAGGGTAATATTGGTTTTTTTAAAAAATAGATGAGGAAGAAATATGGCAAAAAGGAAATATAGAAATTGTAAATTTAAGTGAAATGACTAAACACTGTTTAAATTTGTGAACCGGCCAAATATTCTGTTCAAAGAAAACACATTGTATGTATGTATGTGTGTTTCTAATTATTGCTATTTATTCATATTTGTTCTCTTTTATTCTTTAAAGTTTAACAATTCATTCTTTATCTTGACATCTTTATATTTGTTTGGGGTTGGTTTTCTTCTCTTTCATCTTTTTTATTGTACAGCAATCTTTCTCCTCAAACCTACCACCTCTCTCTTTGAGAAAGGGGGGAGAAAGAGAATGAGAGAGAGAGTGGGGGAGAGAGAAAGAGGGGGAGAGAGAAAGAATGAGAAAGAGGGAGAGAGAGAAATGGTGATAAGATAGGGCAAAAATGTAAAATGTGAGGACAGTCGTAAGTTCGAGGACTGGTCACAAGTGCGAGGACCAGTCAAAAACTCAGCCCTCTGAGTAGTCCATATGCACAAAAGGACTACCCAGAGGGCTGAAAAAAGTGATTTCTGACAGGTCCTCGCACTTTTGACCAGTCTTTTTTTATTTTGAAATTTACCAGTAGCTGCTGCATTTCCCACCCCCGGCTTATACTTGAGTCAATAAGTTTTCCCAGTTTTTTTGTGGTAAAATTGGGGGCCTCAGCTTATATTCGGGTTGGCTTATACTCGAGTATATACGGTACTGTAGGAAGTTAGCACCCACCCCTTTCCTAGAAGAATGAAATATTTTAGGAAATATTAAAAAGGCAGAATATTATGTTTCCCTGGATGAGAAATGGAGAAGCATGTTTTAAAGATGAAGCAGCTCCCATCTTCCTGCCCCCCCTTGTCAATGGGCCAGAGGCAGAAACTCAATCTTTGTCAATGGACCATCATCTGCAACACAATAGGACCCATCTAGCAACAGAAACTCACCACATGGCACCTGGGAAGATTACATCAGCCAGCGAGGCTAGCTAAGACCCCCACCCCCTGGGAGTCTGACAACCAATCAGGATACTCTTTCTGGGCTCCAGGAAGTTCAAAGCCAGAGAGGGCATAAAACCCAGGGACTCACTGCGTCTCGGCCCTTTTCTGTTCAGGAACTCAAACCACGTGATCCTGTCCACCATCAAACCATCTTTCCAAGCAGTCTCGATGTTTCCAGTGTCTTTTTCCCCACTTGGAGCTGGACCCAGAAGGATATTTCTTCCTACAATACTAAACCTAGACTTTGGTTTTTCACAATGCTCAGCATACGTGAACCATATACAGGTAGTCCTCGACTTACAACAGTTCATTTAGTGACCATTCAAAGTTGCAACGGCCCTGAAAAAAAGTGATTTATGACCGTTTTTTCCAGTTACGAGCATTGTGGCATCCTCATGGTCACATGGTGTACATTCGGATGCTTGACAACGGAGTCATTTTTATGAGGGTTGCCGTGTTGCGGGATCATGCGATCCCCTTTTGCGGCCTCCTGCAAAGTCAATGCGTTGTGAGGACAATTCATTGGAACAGAAGTTACCTTCAGAAAAAAGTTGTAGGTGCTTCCCTCACTGGAGGTTTTTAAGGAAAGACTGGACAGCCATTTGTCTGGAATGGATATAGGGTCTGCTTAAGCAGGAGGGGTTGGACTAGAAGACCTCCAAGGTCCCTTCCAGTTTTATTTTGATTAACCTTTTCCGCGGGAACTTTAATTCTAGCCTGCTTTTGCTGCAACCAATAACCCTTCGTCAAAGAACCTATCACTTCAACCGAATGGAGTCGAGGGTCTTTCTTTCCTAGGGACCCAGCTGGGGCAGGTCTGACACCCATTTTGAAAAGGATAAGGGATCATGCCACTAAGGGGCAGCTGTGATTGACATTACTGGGCATGCTCTAACGTGAAGTCCAACTGTTTACAAACATGAGCGTGAGGATTCTTGTTGCTGTTCCCAATCTGGTCCACCAGAGGGGGTCAGTAGCTGCCAGAAATTTCTAGACCTCTGCTAAAATATGGTAAACCTGAGCTTGCAGTTCTCAAAGCTGACAAGCCTTCACACACAAGAAACCTCTATGCCTTCTGTCTAATGCTTAAGACAAGTTTGAAAAAGCCCCGGAGTCTTTTTTTCGTTGGGGGGTGTTACTTGGAACCCCGACATTAGTATTGCTTTGGGAGATCCGCATATAACCTGTGAATTTAGTGAAAGCAAGATGTTGAGACTATGGAAAAGTGCGAAGAAGAGCAACTAAGACGATTAACGTCCTGGAGACAAAAAACTATGAAGAACGGCTGCAGGAATTGGGCATGTTTAGTTTAAAGAAAAGAAGGACCAGGGGGGGACATGATAGCGGTCTTCCAGTATTTGAGGGGCTGGCATAAAGAAGAGGGGGTCAGCCTATTTTCCAAAGCACCAGAAGGCAGGACAAGAAACAATGGATGGAAACTAGTAACCTGGAATTAAGGAGAAACTTCCTTGTAGTGAGAACAATTCACCAGTGGAACTGCTTGCCACCAGAAGCTGTGGGTGCTTTGTCACTAGAGGTTTTTAAGAAAACATTGGACAGCCACTTGTCTGAAATGTTATAGGGCCGTGATGGCGAACCTATGGCACACGTGCCACAGGTGGCACGCGGAGCCATATCTGTGGGCATGTGAGCGTTGCCATAGCTCAGCTCCAGCACACATGCGCATCGGCCAGCTAATTTTTGGGCCTTCTGGGCCCACCAGAAGTCAGGAAATGGGCAGTTTCCGGCCTCCAGAGGGCCTCTGGGGGAGTGGGGAAGGTTGTTTTTACCCTCCCCAGGCTCCAAGAAAGCCTCTGGAGCCTGGGGAGAACGAAAAATGGGCCTTTCGGTCCCATTGTGCCATCGCGTGCCAAAAGCGGGGGAGCACGGGGTGGTCGTGCACGCATGCGTGGGGGAGGAGTGCATTGAATTATGGGTGTGGGTCTGCGTGCACGCGAACCCCCCCCCACGCTCCCCACGCTTTTGGCACACAACAAAAGGTTAGCCATCATTGTTATAGGGTCTCCTGCTTGAGCAGAGGGATGGACTAGAAGACCTCCAAGGTCCCTTCCCTCTCTATTCTGATTAACGTTTTGCGCGGGAAGGCAGAGCCGAAGAAGCTTCTTGGATGAGAAGCGAAACACTTGGATGAGAAGAGAGCCTTGGTGGCGCAGCGGACTAAGGTGCTGTTAAGTAGCACTTAGCTGCCAGCTGCCTGGAATTACTGCGAGTTCAAATCTCAGCAGGCTCAAGGTTGACTCAGCCTTCCATCCTTCCGAGGGAGGTAAAATGAGGACCCGGATTGTGGGGGCAATAAGCTGACTTTGCATAAAAAAGAACTCTGCTTGGGGGGGGGGGGCGAAAGCCCTACTAAGCAGGTATATACAAAAGTATGAAGGCTATTGCTTAACGCATTGTAAGCCGCCCTGAGTCTCCGGAGAAGGGCGGCATATAAATCGAACCAATAAATAAACAATAAATAAACGTCTCGAAGAAAAACCAGAAAGTCCAGTTGCCTCTTGAAAAAGCACCTTAGGGACGTGTACGGTCGAGTTTGCGAGACTCAGTTTAGGGGAGGGATGCAGACGTGGCGAAGATAATTGGGTTTTTCCTGCTGTTCTTCCTCTCCATTATGGAATGCGAAGCCCGGCTGTAGCCAGTACCTCAGGTATGGTTTGAGGGCTGGACAGTCATCACTTCTGCAGATCACCTGGTGGTGACTCACCCAGAGGATGCAGAGCATAGGGCGGCATTCCTGATCTCTGCTGAGGGTGACGTGAACCAGAATTCACCTCCCAGTTTGCACGTCGCGCAGTCTGTAGATGATAAAGACGATTGGGATGTCACAGTCTGAGTGGGTAGGATGTTGGAGGTGGCGACTCAAAACGCCAATGGAAGCAGGATTTCCCCTCCAAACGCAAGTTACTGGTTTCCCTTGACAAGGGTAGGTTTGCTCATCACTAGGTTAGTCCCGAGAACTAATGGCTGCATTCAGAGGTTATGCTAATCCTCCCCAGTTTAAACCAGGAGTGTATGATTTAGCTAAGGTGCAACCAGCTCAGCCGAGTTTGAATCGGGCAAACCCAGAACATGATGTAACACAGGAACCAAGATGGATGTGATATATAGGAACTTAACCCATGAATCATAAATGAATGTTGTGCAATACTGAGGGGGGCTTGTGTAACTCGTTTGCCAGAGGTGCTTTCTATAGAGAAGTTAGACGAGATAGCATGGATGGTCTCTTCCAACTCTTGTTCCTATGGTTCTCTTTAAAATTGGGTTTTCAGTTCAATTGTATAGAATGTGAAGCAGAGGTGGTATTCAGCCGGTTCGCGTGAACCGTTGGCAGAAATTTGTCCAAGGTCGCCGAACTGGTAGCAATGGCCAGCTGGCCACGCCCCCGAAGCGGCCCCCCCGGTCGCCGCTCACTCGCCCCGCCCGCCATGTTCATCACCGTCGTGTTCTTTGCACACCCGCATCCCATTGCCTTGCAAGTCCAATGGGATGTGCATGCGCAAAGAACATGGCGGTGAGAGCAGCAGCTTTTTCCGCGACCTCCAGTATTTTTCGGCGGCCTGTGGCCAGCTGGCACAAAGCAGCTCTCAAAGAGGCTTCTTTGCCAGCCGCTTTCCAGCATCGGCGGCTGGTTGGGGGCCGCCAAAAACTCCGATCAGCTTGCCTTCTGGACTCTGGACCAGATGCCGCGGAAGGTAAGCAGTCTGAACAAAGAGGCGGTGGTGAGGAGGAAGCTGGGCTAGGGCTGGGGCCGCTAAAGGAGGGGAAATGGCAACTGGTGAAGGGATGGCGGGGGTAGATAGGTGGAAATTTCAAAAAATTTACTGCCTTTTCCTGTGGGTGTGGCTAGGTGGGGGGGGGGTCACGTGGCTGAGTGAGGTCAAGCTGACCACGCCCACTCAGTCACATGCCCCTCACCTAGCCACACCCACCGAACCGGTAGTGAAAATTTTTGAAACCCACCACTGATGTGAAGGACGGTTGGTTGTGTTTTATTTTTATAGTTATAATGTACACTGAAGATGGCATTTAATTTCGCTGTACGAGGTGCAATGACAATAAACTAACTTAACTAAAAAAAAATAAGATTATATCATTTTTGGTGCCATGTGTTTGATAGGAACAAGTTCCCAATACAGGTAATCCTCAACTTACGAACCACAATTAAGCTCAACGTTTATGTTACTGAGAAATTGTAAAGTGAGTTTCGCCTCGTTTTGTGACTTTTCTTGCCACATTTCTTAAAGTCAACCACTGCAGTTTGTTAATAACATGGTTAAGTGAATCTGATTGCCTTGTTAACTTTGCTTGTCAGGTTACAAAAGGGGATCACGTGACCCTGAGACACTGCAACTGTCGTAGGTATGAGTCAGTTGGCAAGCATCTAAATTTTGATCACGTAATCAGGGGGAATGATGCAATGGTCATGTGAAAAATGGTCATCGGTCACTTTTTTCAGGGCTGTTTTAACTCTGAACGGTCAGTAAGCGAACTCTTGTTAAGTCGAGGACCACCTGTATTTAAGCCAGTATGTTATTTACCTGGGACGTGACATGTTCTGGGAACAGAACCGTTGCATTTTAGCAACCTGGATTTCCAAGTTAGGATATTGTATGGATCCAACCATTATCCGAAGCCAAGCAGGAGAAACGAGGCAGGGGTTGAACAGAGTTTGTGGTTTCCATTCATCACACACCACTTCCTGTTGGACTGTGTCACCGATGGGCGGGATCCAAGTCCCAAACTGGCATCAGAAGCAGGTCTGGAGGCTCCTGGGGAGCCTGTGATTCCTCCTCTGGTTCAGCCTTGCTAGAAGCAGCTTCCGGCTCAGGGAAACAACATCTGCTGTAAAGGATTTTTAACACAAAGTGCCGGCATTTCGGTTTTTCAGCTTGATCTTCCATCTCTCCTTCCTCTCCCATTTTTGATTGGCGGGTCGTACGAAGAAAAGCCATCTTAGGCAGAAATGATCAAATGTATTTATTGTTGAGGGCTCAAACCAGCTTGCAAAGTCCACTGGACGCCCGAGTCAGCTATCTTGTGGTCACAAACATCCATAAAAGCTGGTAGTGATATTTATTCCCTGCTTGTACAATACATTTAACCCAATCAGATTACAGCAGGGAGCGGCATTCACAGGTTAGACTTGATTTGTGTTCCTCTTGGGAGCACTTTTTATGGTTTTCTGTTTATTTTATATAAAGCCATATAAATAGGTTTAGTCAATAACGGAGTTAGGAAAATTGTACACACACGACATATGAGAAACGATGCCGAAAGGATTAACCATCCTACAATAACTACCCTTTACTGGCTGCCTAAAACACAGTGACGTATTTTCAACCAGCCATCTTAACTAATAAGGTAAAGGTAAAGGTTCCCCTCGCACATATGTGCTAGTCGTTCCCGGCCCTAGGGGGCGGTGCTCATCTCCGTTTCAAAGCCGAAGAGCCAGCGCTGTCCGAAGACGCCTCCGTGGTCCTGTGGCCGGCATGACTCAACACCAAAGGCGCACGGAACGCTGTTACCTTCCCACCAAAGGTGGTCCCTATTTTTCTACCTGCATTTTTTACCTGCTTTCGAACTGCTAGGTTGGCAGAAGCTGGGACAAGTCACGGGAACTCACCCTGTTATGCGGCACTAGGGATTCGAACCGCTGAACTGCCGGACCTTTCGATCGACAGGCTCAGTTTCTTAGCCACTGAGCCACCATGTCCCTTTTTCTCGCTACTGGGTTGCATTTTGTTAGCTTGTGTTTTTCAACTTCTTTCTGAATCTTGAGCCCATCTTCTAAAGTGCCGACTATTCCTAACGGTTTGGTGTCATCTGAAAAATTGACGAGTTCCCCTTGTATCATTCTAAATTGTTATCAAGATGTTGAAGAATCCTGGGGTTCACCAC
Organism: Ptyas mucosa; assembly: GCA_012654045.1. Lineage (NCBI taxonomy): Eukaryota > Metazoa > Chordata > Lepidosauria > Squamata > Colubridae > Ptyas > Ptyas mucosa. The sequence continues at coordinate 168,866 of WNWU01000358.1, read as the reverse complement.
TGCATACTCCACTCCATAAAGCTGTAGTTCTATTGAGGACTAGATGCTGAATGGGGTTTGCCAGCCAGTTACAGATTCATCTGTCTACCTCACATTTTTCTGTATTATTAAGAAGTAGTAAGTATATTGTCAAGATGGATTATAGTTATCACCTAAGCCAGGGGTCAGCAACCTGTGGCTCTGGAGCTGCATGTGGCTCTTTCATCCCTCTGCTGCAGGTCCCTGTCACGCAAAATATGCATTCACAACCGCTAACGTGCAACACCCACTGGCACGCGATTTATAGAGTTTTCAACCCCCAGTAGGCCAACCATGGATAAATCCAAGAAAAGTTTCAGAAGAAAACAGAACGTTTAATTCGACTCCATAGGCTAGTTTTGTGGCCGCTCAAGAAATAGTCAGGCACGGGAAGGTTTTTGTGGCTCCCGGTGTTTTCTTTTCTGTGGGAAACGGGTCCAAATGGCTCTTTGAGTGTTTAAGGTTGCAGACCCCTGGCCTAAGCTATTTGGAATTCCTGAAATTAACTTTTCACTGATGGGCCTTTGGACTTCAAAATATGCTGAATTCAATTCTTATCATGTACAGCTAGCCATAGCCTGCTGGTTGTGGTTAATGGGTATTGAAGTCCAATATACAATATATGAAGTACACCCAAGACTAACGTAATATATGAAGTACACCCAAAACATGAACGAAAATGATTTTTCACTTTTGCTATAAAGTTCATAATAAATGACACACCATAATCAGCAAAATGTTCCATTTGTGATTTTCTCCAAGCATGTAATATAACTCCAATTAACTGTTGATGAACATCGTTATAATTTCATTTTTAAAATGTATTTGCCTCTAAGTTTTCCCACCTTCCAAGGCATTAATTCCAATTTTGCTATTTTAAGTTAGGAACGTACATCTCTACGTTTCACAGATTTTAGTATCTATGAATATTAATATCTGTGGAGAAGCAAGAAATGGGGACTTCAGCACTTTAAATTCAAATATTTAATTGCGAATGATTTTGTAATGTGCTTATTTTATTTAAATCTACACAGGTAGTCCTCAATTTACAGCAATTCATTTAGTGACTATTTAAAGTTTCAACAGCACTGAAAATAAGTGACTTGACCGTTTTTCACAGTTACAACCTTTGCAGCATCCCCCATGATCATATGATCAAAATTCAGACACTTGGCAACTGGTTCCATTTTATGACGTTTGCAACGTCCTGAGGTCATGTGATCCCCTTTTGCGACCTTTTGCAAGAAAAGTCAATGGGGAAGCCAGATAAAACTCAACAAACTTGTTACTAACTTAACAACCATAGTGATTCACTTAACAACAGTAGTAAGGAGGGTTGTAAAACGGGGCAAAACTCACTTAACAAAGTCTGGCTTAACAACATAAATTTTGGGCTTCATTGTCGTAAATTGAGGATTACCTGTATTTATACTACTTTACTAATTTGGTGTATAAAGGGCCACTTTAAAAAAAAATAAAACAATGCCCACTTTTCTCTTTCTTTCCTTTTTGGAAAGTTGCACTTCTTACCACTTTTCTGATTCATTTTGAGGATTTGACTACCGTTTAAATGACCTCTGCTAGCTTCCAGACAGCAAAATCGGTCCTGCACCACAGAAATGCTTGAGCACAGGCCTAATACTGTGGTTGAGTACTTTGTCATTTTATTAAAGAGAGTTTTAATAATACAGGGTCCATCATATGGCACTGGGAATCTTCTCTCTGGGCTTGATGGATTTCTAAAAAGATCAGCGCCTTGGTGGTTCATCCGTAGACTGTATTCCGTCCTGCTCAGCTTAGCTGCTCTGGTATTCTTTGAATGAGAAGTCTTCTATAACTTCTGGCAAGTTACTTAGCTCATAAACCAGAAGCTGTCTTTCTAAGCCAGATGTGGCTGTTGCCTTTGCCAGATTTAGAATAGAATAGAATAACAGACTTGGAAGGGACCTTGGAGGTCTTCTAGTCCAACCCCCCTGCTCAGGCAGAAAACTCTATACCATTTCAGACAAATGGTTATCCAATCTCTTCTTGAAAACTTCCAGTGTTGGAGCATTTGCAACTTCTGGAGGCAAGTTGTTCCACTGGTTAATTGTTCTAACTGTCAGGAAATTTCTCCTTAGTTCTAAGTTGCTTCTCTCCTTAATTAATTTCCACCCGTTGTTGCTTCTTCTCCTGCATTCAGGTGCTTTGGAGAATAGGTTGACTCCCTCTTCTCTGTGGCAGCCCCTGAGTTATTGGAACTCTGCTATCATCTCTCCCCTAGTCCTTCTTTTCATTAAACTAGACATACCCAATTTCTCCAAGGGCAAAAAGAAGGGGGAGGGGAAAAATAAGGGGAATTTTTGTTTTTGCCTTAAAGCCCCTTCAAAGCCTTTTTTCAAAGAAGCACTAATTGGTAAAGGGCTTTTTTTATTCATCGGTGCAGCTATTAAGCAGTGAAAGAGGGTTAGCTTTTCAGTGGTTAAAAGCTCTAGCTTGGAAATGGATTGAAGTCTCAGCTCCTTAAAAGATCGCTGCTTTTCAGATGTTATTAAACCTTTACAGCAGAGCTCAGGCAGAAAATCACAGATTGCAGAACATCTTGCTCTGTGCTTACTCTGTGAGCCTGCCAACTTCGTGACATCGCAAAACTGCCTTCGAAAGTAAAAAAATAACTTCAAAAAAAAAAGAATTTCCCCCTTCAATTTTGCTATCAATCCCAAACCCGGTTCAATGAAAAGATTTCTGAATCAGTAATGAGGTTAAAGGCCACGACTAATGACAAAAACAGAACAACACTCACTGACACTTCTAATTATAGATGATACTCTAAAGCAGGAATCTTCAACACCCCCCCCCCACCCCCCCGTCCATGGAATGGCACCGGTCTGTGGCATGCCAGAAACTGGGCCACACAAACAAGCAAAGCCCCATCCGCGGGATGCAGGCAGCATGTGAAACCATTCCGCCTTCAGTCCACAGAAAAACCATTCTCCACGGAACTGGTGCCTGGTGCCCAATGGCAACCCTGAACCCTCCAAGATGGCCTCAGCCAGGTTCACTTCAGGTTACTTGGAACGCTGACACCCAAAAGGGTGGGGGGGGGGGGGGGCTGCTGTCCTAAAGCTCTACTGTGCACAGATGGTACACCCCCAAAAGACACATCGCCTTTTTCTGTCTCTTCCTGTGGCGTGTATGTTCATTTCTCTTTAGAGCAAAGCATGCACAAAAATGTTTCCAACGGTTATTTTTAAAATTAAACGGTAGGCCGTTCGAACAGGTCCTTTCCTTGACCCGCAAGTCTTGTATCAATGAAAAGAAGCGCTCCACTCCATATTTACACTGTGGGAGGGGATCGCGAAGAAGAACTGTGCAATTTTTAACAGTTCTGAATAGCATTCGATGGCTTTAGCCTTCAGGAAGTATTTGGTCCACTTTTGATGTGAAAGCAGATGCTGGAACTCTTCTTCATCACTGGAAGCTTCCACAAATTTTTTCAGGTTGTTGAACTGGTCAAAACACCTGATGTCATCAATCTCTACACCTTTCTCAATCAAATAAGTTATACACGCTTCCACGTCACTCCAGCTCGGTGTGTCACTCAGGGCCATCCAGGCAAAGCAGGAAAACTCTTGCAGAGACGCCATCCACATCTCCAGGTAGTCGATGCAGTTACTGTAGAGGCGGCGCACGGCATCGGAGAAGGCGTCGCATCCCGCCTCCAGCCCCTCCTTGCGCTTGTCTGCAAGCATCCCCTTCACTGTCAGCGACATGAAGTTCTGGGCTCTACGGTCAAGCAGGATGGTGTGCACGGAGTCCAGCGTCTTCATCACCTCCACCAGGGAGTTATTTTCCCGCTCCATCTCTTCGATGTGCAGATGGAAGGCGTTCATCAGCGAGTGCATGTGCCAAAGGTAGAGCTCACCGAACTCGTGCTCGAAGAAGCTCTTAAGCACGGCAGGCGGGTTGCTCTGGCCCAAGAAGAAGGACTTCAGGGCCGAGTGCATCTGGAGCAGCTTCGTGATGCCGGGGAACAAGGACAGCCAGCGGGTCCTGCTGTGGGAGAGCAGCCGCTTGTATTCCACCTCCACAAACTCGCAGTATTCCTGCAGGGATTCCGTCCGCACCGCGTAGATGTGGAAGTACTGGTAGATCTTTAGGATGATGTTCTCAACGTCCACCTCTAGGGCGTCTGCTCCGTGGTGGATGCAGTTGTGCAGAATGTGGGCAGGGCAGTACACCCCAATCAACGTCTCCCTCTGGAGGGATTTCTTCAGCTTGGCGAACACAGTCCTTGCCTCCTCGTCTTGCCGAAGTTCACCGAACATGGTGTTGCAGTTGTCCCCCGCGAAGGCCACGCACTTCTGAAGCAATCTGTGTTTCTTAAGAGCTTTGACAAGAGAGTCCGAAACGTCCGTCTCGGTGGGACTTTCCTGAACTTCCAGGAGTTTGGTCTTCAAGCCGCCGTTCCTGTAGTCATAATATTGGATGAGGACTGGGATCATTTTCAGGGCCCTGTGGCTGCCGTCATCTATAGCCACCCCGCAGAAAGGGATGCCGTGTTCCTCCAGGGCCTTCAGGTCGAGGCTCACTGCATGCTGGGCAAGCACAGAGTTCTCAAGACCGTCTGTCCTGGTCCGGGTGTTGGAAAATTTTTGCGCTATCTCCGAGTCAGGAAATATTTTCCTGAACAAGTCAGACGTGCGGCCTGTTGATTTGTAGCTGTTGCAACTTGGGATGGTGTGCAAGGGTAGCGTGCTGTCCGCTGCAGCAAGAGCATCCTCGGCTTTCGTGCCTGGCGTCCCCAAAAATTCGGTCAGTTTTGCAGACCAGCTGTCTCCTCCAAGGGCTTTTTTGTGCTTTTCAGAGGACATGTGGTACTCCAGATCACTGGCACCTTTATGTGCAACTGACACAAAAGTGCCAGCTTTGCAGACCAAGCACTCTGCTTCATAGTCATCTCTTCCTTTGCGAAAATGAGGATATTTCTGCTTCAGTTTGTCAGTAAAGACGCATTTTCGCTTAGGCATTTTCTATCTTCAGTGTGGCTCACAAACTGATCCTGGGAACACTGCAGCAACCAGGTACAAGAACAAAGTCAGGAAAGGTAGATGAACTCTAAAGATCAATAAACTCAATTGATATATTTTGTTTCACATTAAATATTTATTCTACACACATTTATTATGTTTATAATTAGAAATAAATTATTCTGCTTACCAAAACTAGTATAGGCTGAAGGATGCCCGCTTATTTAAGGTCAAGCCTAGCAGCTGTCTTAATTTTGATATTCAATGTTCAGAGGATCATTCTTGAGACATTGTGCTCCTCAGCTTATTCTGCTCAGTTTCAATTTTGAATTTTGAAGAAATGTCTTTTTGTTGTTCTTACTGTCACTTAAAATAGTTATAAACTGCAACAAGGTTTTCCCATATCTAGGGGAATAGAAGACAGATGAGATTCTCTAGTAACAGGAAGTGTTTCTGGCCTGTATCCTTTTTGGTGAATGGATCTCATTACGTATCTATAGAAGTTGAGCCTAAAATACTGTCATGCATATTGTAGGAATACAACTATTGTCTTAACGTTGTATTATACGTGTACGTAATATACATAGTATGGATTATGTCACCTTGGTTTAGACTCAACCATGTTGTGTAAAGCAAGGCAGTGTCATATACATTATTAGCTCAAGGAAAATTAACTTCACTTCTGTAGGGAGCGTGATCATACAGGCACAGTTTTGGGTTGCCGTTTAAAAGGGGTTGTAGTAGTGTGAGAACATAAGGGACTGCATTCAAGGCCTTTCTCAGATAACAGGCATGCATTCATCCCAGACTCATGCCAGCTTCTGCATCAAGGAAACCAAGTTGAGTGATAAGTGACACATTAACCCAAAAGGAGGCTCAAACGTCTCCCCTACGATATTTGGGTTTCATACCTCAGAAAAAAGACCAACGTGTATAAAACCATGCATAACTCAGAAAAAGTGCACAGGGAGAGTCTCGAAACAGCACATCGTTAACTTGTGGAAGTCGTTGCCACAAAATGTGAAACCGAATACAATAAAGGAAGAGGGTCTATCAAGGACTATTGCAACTGAAGGTGTTACTAAGAGATACATGGGAATAAAGGGGGCAGGGGAGGAAGGGACCCCCAAGGCCACAGGAAGAACCAACACTGCCTTGGCTCAATTCAGCACAGCATTCCCAGGGTTCCCTGGGAATAAACTAATGCCAGGCTAGTCAAATGACACAGACGTTGCTAAATGGTCCAATTTTGGGTTCTCAGGTCACCCTTACTTCCTCCTCAACCCATCATAAATTATTGGAGGGGAAAAAAGGTTTCCTTGTGAAAAAAAAATCTTCCTTTTTTTTGCAACAGCTGTTTGGGATTGAAGTCCGGGAAAGCTGGTTCAGGCCCAGAAAATGTTAAATAAAGCGTCTCCGATAATTACTCCAAATATCTTGGTTTTATAGAGGTAGGATTCTGCGCCAGAATAAAAGGAGCCACAAATACAGGCTTTTTCTCCTGCTATTTCTGCTGTCCACACCTCCTCCCCAAACGCCATCATCTTTTATTCTGAAGGCAAAAAGGGAATTCCAGACATAATCCCACTGAGATTTTAGTTACTGTATCTACGAGGCAGGAAAAAACAGAGAGGCAAAGAAGGTGATGACGATGAAGAATATTTTATGTTTGAATGGGTGTGCAGAGAGCTTTCTCTTGCCCCTCCCCCCTCAGAAAATTAAGTTTTCCAGCACAAATCATCTCACGTTAACAAATTCTGATCAGTTTGGCACTTCTGTGAGCTTCCACTAGCAATTGCATATATTAGGCCATGCATTTTATAAGCCTATCTGCTTGGTTTCCCTCATTAAAGCATACGGAACTGTTTCAATAAACACATCTTGATCTTAGCACTACGTAACTCTCTGGGATCCGGCTGGAAACTGACTTAAGATTCTCTGTCCCCAAACCACAGACCCGAACCAAGCCACCTCGTCCTCCCACTCTTATCCTAGATACAAGATCCCACCTTTTATTGCTAACATGGCCATGGACACAAAGCAAATACTGCACAGAGAAAAACATTTAGTTGAACCCTGGACCTTTCTCGGCCAAATGCCTATTTCTTTTTTTCTTTTCTTTTCTTTTTTTTAATTTGATTTATATGCCGCCCTTCTCCGGAGACTCAGGGCGGCTTACAATGCGCTAAGCAATAGCCTTCATACTTTTGTATATTTATACAAAGTCAGTTTATTGCCCCCATAATCCGGGTCCTCATTTTACCTACCTTAGAAAGGTTGGAAGGCTGAGTCAACCTTGAACCTGGTGAGATTTGAACTTGCAGTAATTGCAGGCAGCAGATGTAAGTGGATGTTAATAACTGCTTTAGTCTGCTGAGCCACCAGAGCTCCTATGGATATATACAGTCATGGCCGTAAATGTTGGCACCCCTGAAATTTTTCCAGAAAGTGAAGTATTTCTCACAGAAAAGTATTGCAGTAACACATGTCTATTAATCACGTTTCTCGCTTTAAAAATGAACGTGTATAAATAATTCTTAACAGTATTCAAAGCTTCATTCACATTTTCTTATTTTCTATAAAGCACAATATTTTTAACCATTTTAAAGAAACAATTTTCTGTAATTGTTAAATCTATCAGTAATTCTTATTGATAATCAAAGATTCATTCATAATCTTCATATAAGCTTACAGCATTTTAAACCACGCTTAATAAAATAATTTTTTAAAAGAAATTTCTCTCAAAGTATCCACATTTTTTCTGTAATAATATTCCTCACTTTAGAAATCATCATCTATAGATAGTTCTTAGCAATATTCAGATATCCACATTTCCTTACTTTCTATTAAAAAAAACAAAAGAACAGTTTTTTGTAATTATTAAATCTATCAGCAATTCTTATTATTTATTTATTTTTATTTATTTATTTGTATTAAATTTATAGACCGCCCTTCTCCCTGAGGACTCAGGGCGGTGTACAGCCAGAATTAAAAAAACACATAATATAAACAATAAGAACAATTAAAAATAGAATAATAAATTTTGGCTCAAATTAAAAATTAAAATTATTAATAGAAAGTCATTTGTAATCTTCATATTTCTTGTAATTTTTTCTATATTCCCATTCCCCCCCCCTTTTTTTAAAAAGGCTTCTTTTAATAATAATAAAGAAGGGTAAGCTTAAGAAAGAGAAAGGGAGAGGAAGAAAGAAATAGAAGTATGACAAAAAATATCAAAGGAAAAGATTCGAAAGAAAAGGGAAAAACGAAAAGCAAAAAGAAAGGAATGAGATAGAAAAATAATACAGAGCAAAAAAGAAAAAGGTAAAAAGGAAAGAGAGAGGAGAGAGAAACTCTTTTCCTTACATTGTTTAGGAATCAAATTACATAAAAAACATTTACATCCATTTTAATCAAACTATGGTGTTTTTCTCATTCTGTCCAAACTCTTTCTTCTTTCCCCCCCCTCCTTTTTCCAGTTCCAATATCCATAAAGTTATAAAGACTAACAGATTTAATTCTTTTGTATTCCATATATGGTATCATGTCCTCTTCCAGGGGTACACCCTTCTTCATTACAACACCATTAATCAACATTTTTAGCTGCTCCAAATAGCTTCTTCTTCCCAACTGTCCATAAGTAGTTCAAAAACAAGTTTGGATACATCCAAAATCAGACCTCTTTCAGTTTTTCCTCAATATACTCCAGTTCAAGAAATAAGAGACAAAGTTTCTTCTTCAAACAGCAAGGAATACACAATTTGCAGTTTCCACTTTCACTTCTGTTAACAAGTGTCCATCTTAAACTTCCTCCGCTTATTATCCTCGTAGCTTTTTTAAAGAGACATTCCGTTTCCTCTTCTCCTTTCTCTTTACAGCTAATCCATTCTCCTTAATACCCAAAAATCCATCTAAAAAAACATTTAATTCCAAAGGCAGGTAGTAGATACTATTGTCCTTTAAAGGGTCTTCTCTTTTCCTTGTTAATTATTTTAGATCTTACGCTCAAATAGTTCTTAGCCGCTGTTAGGGCCAGGGCATTGTTAGTCCCAAATATTTGAAGGCTGTTCCCGCCTGGGCTGATCTTACTCACCCGGCATTCAAGCAGCTTGCTCCAGCGTCTCCTCCTGCATTTCGCTTGTCCTGGCTGCCACGGCTTTGGGGCAGCCGCCATGGCTGCCTCTCCCGCCGCCACCGGCGTAGAGGGTTATCCTCCGGCCTCAAGGAACCTGCTCGTTCCTCTTGGCCGTCTGAGGTGGTCTTGCTTTTTTATGGCTCTGTGTCAGCAGTGGGGTCTTCCTGGGTCTCCTGCCATAGCGTTTCATTTCATTTAAATGTCGACGGATAGTTCGCGCTGATACTGATGCTCCCTGAGCCTGCAGGACGGCTTGAATTGCTTTGGAACTTGTTTGGGGCTGCTTATCCACCATCCGGACCATCTTGCGTTGGCACTTTTCATCCATTTTTCTCTTCCGTCCACGCCCAGGGAGATTAGCTACAGTGCCATGGGTTGCAAACTTCTTGATAATGTTGCGCACTGTGGACAAAGGCAAATCTAGATCTCTGGAGATGGACTTGTAACCTTGAGATCGGTGATATTTTTCCACAATTTTGGTTCTCAAGTCCTCAGACAGTTCTCTTCTCCTCTTTCTGTTGTCCATGCTTAGTGTGGCACACATAGACACACAATGCAAAGACTAAGTGAACTTCTCTCCTTTTTATCTGCTTTCAGGTGTGAGTTTTATATTGCCCACATCTGTTACTTGCCCCAGGTGAGTTTAAAAGAGCATCACATGCTTGAAACAATCTTATTTATCCACAATTTTGAAAGGGTGCCAATGATTTTGTCCAGCCCATTTTTGGAGTTTTGTGTGACATTATGTCCAATTTGCTTTTTTCCCTCCCTTTTTTGGTTTTGTTCCAATACACACAAAGGGAATAAACATGTGTATAGCAAAACATATGTTACTGCAATACTTTTCTGTGAGAAATACTTCATCTTCTGGAAAAATTTCAGGGGTGCCAACATTTACGGCCATGACTGTATCCCTTTGTGTTATCATTTTTATTAGGATTTATGGTCTGCTTTTTTTTTACAGGGGGAAAAAAACAGTACTCATAACTACTAGATAAAAATATTCAATGAAGCACAGGATGCATTTGCCTCTCTTAAAATTCGTTCCATGCCTTCAACCCTCTTTCTTTTGATCTTTGTCGCATTCCTTCAGTCTTGGTTTCTTTTCTGCTTTGTGATCCTTGGGGCGGAGTGGGTTCTTTCGTATTGTTCGCTGGGCCATCAAAGCGCTTTCGAGATGTTTTTACAACGGTATTATTGCTAGACTCTCGAGATTGACAATAAATTAACGCAACACTGGACAACCACATCAAATAGAAAAAAGAGGGAAAGGGAAGGGAAGCCACATCTGGGTGCAAAGTCCAGACCATCAAACAAGGATACAGGGCTTTCTGTATTCTGTTTGCTGGCCACTTAGTGGCTGCCTGGATTCTTGCAAGCTAGTTAGGGCAGTCCCACAGGTCCAGGCACTCCTTAAAGAGGGTGCCCCCCCCCACCCAGCCAACCCCCTGCGCCTGTTAATCTCACCTCATAGAAGGCAGGTACACAGAGAAAGCTCTGGATACCTTCTTTCCTTTCGGTGCCCTCCAAAAATCCTGGAACTGAACTCTCATGCATCCACACACTCATCACACGCACAAGCCCGGATGGAGGAAAATTCCATGCAGCTACAGAGAGGCGGCGATGATTGGGGGGGGGTGGGGGGTGGAGTGGAGGGGAAGAGGAAGTAAAACAAGATCCGGCTGCTGATTCGCCATCTTGCAGATCCTCCCCCTCCAAGCCACCACAAATAGCCGCATGGTACAGAATGCAATCGAAATTGGGGTCGGGGGTGGGGAGCCCCCACCCTTAGAGTGAGTTTGCACATTTATATAATTCTGCGGTTGCTGTTGTCAGAACAGGCGAGGTATTCTGTTTGGAAAACCAACACATGCGCACAAAAGTTCTTTTTTGTTCTGGATGTATACAACACAGCGAATCCGGAACGAAAGGCGAGAGAGGCTGGATTTCTAAATCCCTCTAAATAAACAAAGAACAAAATATTGACTGTTTTTCTTTTTACTTCTTCCATGACTCGGTCTTCCAGATGCCTTGTACAACAGGTTCCCACCCCCCTCAGTCACAGAAACTACACGCCCCACATCAGTTAAGCATGGCCTTTACCCCAGTCTGTACCTTATGCATAGGCATCTGACACCATTGTTTGTGCACAGTGACACAAATACACATTTGTGCAGGCATACTGGTTTGTAAGTCACAATTTAGGGCTCACAGGAACATAGCTTTACTATTTATTTAACGGACAAGGATAAAAACACTTCACGGCTTAATTCAAAGTGCCATTCAGTATCTGGATTTAGATACCCTGTGTGCCCCACTATGGTTCACTCGGTTTTAGTTCGGTATTTGGGAAGCAGAGGTTCCTGGCTGACTGTAGTATAATTTATAAAGGGAGGTGTGGTGAATAACTCAGAATTGTCGGCAACGTCATCGCCCTAATGCCAGCCGCTTTAATCTTCTGTAAATTCAATCATCTCCAGGAACCTCCATCTGACATAGCCTATCCTTCTTAGGAGTCAAGACAGCTAAAAAGGCACAGCCTTCCATGACAGTGGAAAAGCACAAGCGATGAATCATTATTTTCTGCGGCCATTTCTTTGCAGCTAATTACCACCATCTCTGAGCAGCAATCGTCACAAAATATAAAACTGGATAAAATCATAAATGATAAAAACTGAAGGCAGAAAACATAAAAGGAGTAAAATGGTCATAGTGAGAAAACTCACCGGCACCAAATCCAATCTAATCAATCTCATAAACATCTAGGAAGGGAACTGAGATTTCTAAAGGAGGCCATTCCACCAGATGGAGGCCACCTCAGAAAACTCTATATACCCTTCTTAATCTCCCAAATAGAGGGGACTAAAACAGTGGTGAAATCCAATTTTTTTTACTACTGGTTCTGTGGGAGTGGCTTGGTGGACGTAGTGTGCCTTGATGGGAGTAGCAGGGGAAGGATACCACAAAATCTCCATTCCCACCCCACTCCAGGGAAAGGATACTGCAAAATCCCCATTCCCATCCCACTCTGGGGCCAGCCAGAGGTGGTATTTGCCGGTTCTCCGAACTGCTCAAAATTTCCGCTACCGGTTATCCAGAACCTGCTGAATTTCACTCCTGGACTAAAAGCATCTCCAACAATGACCAGTGCAGAAACCAGCAACAATGACCATTTGCAAAAAGTGGCCTGAAAATTCTTAAGGAGCCCAATCCATGAGAGGCTCTAAAGCAGGAGTCTCCAACCTTGGCCACTTTAAGATTTATGGACTTCAACTCCCAGAGTTCCTCAACCAGCTTTGCTGGCTGAGGAATTTTGGGAGTTGAAGTCCCCAAGTCTTAAACGTGCCAAGGTTGGAGACCCCTGCTCTAAAGGTCAAAACAGCATTTTGAATTGAAGCCAGAAACCTACCAGCAGTCAACGGAGCACCCACAACATGGATATCTGAAACAGCATCCAAGTAGTCAAGTTTCTGTGTAATCTTCAGCGGCACATGGTAGCGATCTGATCAGGTGATCATAAGGTCCGGCTCCAAATAAAACTGCAACTGCTACACCAGCCAGAGTTGGGCAGAGGACTCCAGCCATGGCCTCCACCGTGCATCCAGCAGGATTCCCAGTTTGAGGTCTTGCCGACAGCGACACCCCCATCCGAAGTTAAGATTGGAGCACACAAGTGGTCCCTAAACAAAGCATACATCTGGTTAATATTTATTTACCTTCAGCCTATTTCATCCCACCAAGATGTCAAGACACCATTTCTGGCTTCTACAGCATATCTGGCCCCATCCAGATGGAAATATTGATATGGATGTCCCAAAGGAAGGCAACTGGACTTTTTTGCCTCCTGAAAAAGCACCTTTGGGACAACCATGACCTGGATGACTGAGAATCTCCATAGAAATTGATATTGATGGTTACAGTCTTCAAAACAACTACTATCCTGGTTAACGTAGGGGTGAGGGCACTGAATCTTGTAGCACCCCCAAAATGAGCTCCTACCAGGGCAATCTCTTTGCATCTTCCCCAACCTATGGGTACCACCCAGTTAGGGAAGAACAGTGAGAACAATCAACCCATAGAACAGAAGTTGCCTTCAGAAGTTGTGGGAGCCTCATCACTGGAAGCCTTCAAGGAGAGACTGGACTGCCATCTGTCAGAAATGGTGGGTCTCCTGCTTGGGCGGGAGGGCTGGACTAGATGATCTACAAGGTACCTTCCAACTCTGTTTATCTCTTGTTATTCTGTTATTCAGAAGTTCTGGGAGCTTCATCACTGGAAGCTTTCAAGAAGAGACTGGACTGCCATCTGTCAAAAATGGTGTAGGGTCTCCTGTTTGGGCAGAGGGTTGGACTAGATGACCTACAAGGTACCTTCCAACTCCTTTGACCTGTAACAGACCTGAGCCAAGACGGTGTGCCTAATCTCCAACTGTCCTGTGAGAACCACAAATACATTGTGGTTGTACGGTGTCAAAAACTATTCCGGACTCCTCCAATCCCCAGTTCTAGATCCCAGTGAAGGTCATCCACCTTTATTGGAGAAGAAGGAATTAGAAGAACAACAAAAACTGGGAAATGCACCAGTTGAAGTGGCTGAAGAAGGAGGAGACATCAAGCCTCATCATCCCGAGTTATATATTTCCTCAGGGCCATGGTCTATAGATCCTTTAAAAAGGCCTACCATGAAACATCAGAGACTTTTGGAATTTACTAAAGAACTGGCTGGAAGAAATTTCGCCAACGAATATAGAAGTCAAACTGGAATTTTTCTTACTGGGAATTATAGAAAGAAAATATAAGAAAGATACAAATTATTTATTACTGCGTATACCCACAGCGGCACGTATAGCCTTCACTCAAAAATGGAAAGATATTCCAACTGAAGAGGAAATATTACTGAAAATATTTTAACTGTGCAGAAATGGACAGACTCACTTTGGAACTCAAGGATAAAAGCGAAACTAAGTACTACAAAATCTGGGAATAATTTTACAATTGGATAGATAACAAGAGGGTAGCCAAGACAAATGTATAGTGTTAGAACAAAAATATAGAGGTTATTATAGATATTATTATTATTATTATTATAGATGTATGTTTTAAGAGATATACAGAAATAAGGGAAAATATTAATATCATTAATCATTAATATATCATTAATAATATGATCTATAGTGAACAAAGCTTAAGAATTGTATGTTTATATGACTATTAATATTATTGTAAAGTGACGGAAGATGTTTGGAACGAGTGATGTCATATCTACGTCTAATTTTTTTAAAAAAATTTGTATTATTAATAAAAAAGACTTTTAAAAATTAAAAAAAAAGAAAAAACATCAGAGACTTCAGAATTTACATTACTAGAATGATACAAGCGAGGAATAACAACGGAATAACAGAGTTGGAAGGCTGATGATTGTAAACCTTCCTTTTGATATTATTCTTTACGAGACTCTCCGCTTCTAATCCTGGAGACTCTGCAGGTAGTCCCCGAGTTACGACCACAGTAACAGATTAACAAGAGTTGGAAGGGACCTTCAGGGTCATCTAGTCCACCCCACCCCCCAAAAAAGCAGGAGTTAAAAGAGAATGCTGTAAAGGTGCTTGTAGAGAACTGGGGTCCATTGGGCCCCCCCTAAGAAGAAAGGTTGCCTAGAGAGACCTAGAAAAGTTGGGAGCAAGGGGGTTGGACTAGATGACCTCCAAGGTCCCTTCCAATTTATCCCATTCCGGACAAATGGCTGCCCAGTCTGTTTTTCTTTTTTTTACATCACTTCCAGGCCTTTGCCCGGTTTGTTTTTTTTTAATGCTTTACGCTTCTGAATTCAGTCATGTTATATAGTTTATACACAAATTAGAGAAAAATGGAGACTCGGGCCTAGCCGTCCTTTCTGTCACCCGGGGAATAACGCGAGAAGATATACCAACCCTGCGTTGAAATACGTAACAAACATTATTTCCTTACATATTGTGAATAAAGTAAAAACTGAGGGAAAAAAATTTCCCCTCAGACAAGGCCGGAAGCGGAGCCGAAAAGGGGGGGGGGGAGAGGCGGGCGGCGTAGCAGAGTTGCGCATGCGCGCTGCGGCCCTGCGGCATCCGGAACCTTCTCGGCTGCGAGAACTGGTTTGAGCTGGTTAGAACCGGCCGCTCCTGCTCCCCCCCCCTCCCTTCGCCTGGCGGAGAGGCTTTCTGCTGCGACACAAACCGCCTCTCGTCCCTCGCCATCCTTCGCTCAGGGTATCCCTCCGCGCGCCGCGTCAGCCCCGCCCCCTTTCCGCCCCCCCTCTCAACGTTTAAGATGGCGTCGGCGCCGACAACCAACAAAATGGCCGCCGAGCTGCGTCGTCTCGACTGCTGCTGCGGGGGGGGGGGGGGGGGGGGGGGGAGGGGAGGTATTTCCACCCCCTCCCACTTCCCGGGTCGGATTTCCATGCTGCTATTGCATAAAGTTAATTAAATGCAATCAGGAGTTCAAAACAGGCTTTTGACGGATAAAGCAACTAAAAGAATTAAGGAGATGCCATTTCAAACCCATAGGGTTTAATGTGTATTGGGAGGGTGGGGGGAAGAGTGGGAGTGGACAAGCAAGCTATATTTTCACAATTATACAACATGGCTTTTGCCTTATTAAGAATGCTTTGCAAACTCAACAGTTAGGGGGGGTCAAATCCTAGTAAACAATGAAGGCCTTTGGTTGATAATTCCCTGATCTGGTCTACCTTGCAGGACTGGGCTTGTCTACCTTGCAGGGCTGGTCTGCATGAAGGCTGCACTACATAGAACAAAACGATATAAGCCCTTTTTTAAAAATCAAAACAAAACCTAATATTAAAACCTAATAGTGGCATTTTGGAAAAAAACGGTACCTGCACTTTGTAAACTTAACATTTGGGGCATTTTCTATAATTTAGGGATTTGCATTCTAGTTTAGAAACCAAATATGCAGTTTGCAGTTTAGTCTCACAGTATAAGTGTAGGTCATTCTCGAATTACGGCCACGATTGAGCCCAAAATTGATGTTGAAAAATGCATTAAGTGAGCTTTGCCTCATTTTTATGACCTTTCTGGCCACAGTCGTTAAAGTGAATCAGTGCAGTTGTTAAGTTAGCAACACCTTTGTTAGGTGAATCTGGCTTCCCTGTTGACTTTGCCTGTTAGAAGGTTGCAACAAGGGGGGAAATCACGTGACCCCGGGACACTGCGACCGTCGTAAATGTGAGTTTACGACTCACCTTTACAACTCAACGTTAAGCCAAGCATCCAATCGTAAGTCACGTGACCGTGGGGATGCTGCAATGGTCATAAGTGTGAAAAACGGTCACAAGTCACTTTCCCCCCCAGTGACGTTGTAACTTCGAACCATCACTAAATGAACTCGTAACAACATCCTGTATGGCATTATAAACTACCTATTGGGGCAGAATACAGGAACAATGTTGCATAATTTTTCCTAATTATTTTTTTTGCTTAAAAAGTTTAGCTAATTATGGTGGGGGGGCATAGAACGCAAGGAACAATATGAAATTTTAACAGTGTTGTGAGACTCATGTATTAGTTTGGGAAGAAATGCTAATTATACAACTAATCAACAAGTCCTTGCCCCGTAAAGGGCCTTTGTATGCAAGGGACTATTTTTTCTGAGGTAGGTGGTGGAAGGAGCTGCAGATTCCAGGGTGTGAGTTGTCCACCTATAAATAGTGGCTCGAGCCCTTCGGTTGTCAGAGCTGCAGGGAGGCTAGGAGAGAGAGGGAGGGTGCTTTTGGCTGAAGAGATAACTAGACTTTAAAAAGGAGACTAAAACAGCCTAAAATTCTTAAAAAGGGAATAGCTAAGGATTTTTTTAAAGCAAATGAGGCTTTTTATTCAATTGAAATACTTAGTTAACAGCTACTTAATGCTTAAAAAGTATAGGCAACTGAGGCAAATTCTAAATTAAACCAGAAAATATAAGAAGATTGGATTGAAGATATCTTTAAAATATGAGAGGCAAATTACTGAAAAAGGGCTTAATTTAAAGAAAAAAAAAAGCCCTCGGACGAGCAAACTGAAAGGATAAGAAAAATACGGCTCAAGGCTTTGACGAAAGATACAAGAAAATGGAAGATAGAAAAACAAGATATAATGGAAGACGGTAGAAAATCTTTAAAAAACCGCTTGAAGTTTCAGCTTTAGAAGTTAAAATTAGCTGTAGAGGGTAGCTTGAATACAAAGTCTGCTTCAAGCAGAGTGACAAAAAGGAAGAAAAAAAATTGGAAGGGTTTCTTTAAAAGAAGTGGCAACAAGATACTCTCTTTTTTTAAAAAAAAAAAGCTTAAAAGCCTTGTTGCTGAAGTAGGAAAACCAAGACGGAAGACTTCAACCCAGAGGCAAGACTTAGAAGAGAGAAGGGTGAAAAAGGCACCTTAGAAGATGGAAGAGAGAAGGAAAGACGGGTGGGGAATAAAAAAAGAAGTACAGATCCCGGCTAAAGAAGTAGAAAAATTAGCGAAGAGGAAGGCAAAAAAAAAAGGACTTAAACCATTCTAAAACGATGCCCAGTGCTAGTTTTAAGTTTTTAACTAAGGCTGTGGCGATGGTGAACCGAAAGTTGGTTCTAAGAGGGCCATTTTGGTTTTAATTTTCCCGAGGACTTTTGTTTGGAAGCTCACTTGAGAGAGAGAGAGATATATATATATTGATCAGGATGCTGTTAAAAGCAATTGGTCGCCAAAAAAAGACTTTTTTAAAAAAATCAGTTTTCGCAACTGGCGTGAAAGAAGGAAGCTAGGAAGTAGACACCCACCCCCCAAAAAGGAAGGAAGGAAGCCAACCCATTGGTGAAGCAGGGAAAGAAAAGCAGGAAAAGCAAGTAGAAGAGAGAGGCCATGGGAAGATCCCTTTATAGATGCTTCTAGAACAACCCAAGAATCCTGTGTTAGGGGGAAAACCGTGAAGACCGATCCGTAAAAAAGTCCCGTGTGTATCGTGTGTAGTTGGTAACCGCCTCGATCTTCTGGCAGCGTCTTTATTTAGGGCTGCGCTCTTCGTAAATTGTCTTGTAAATTGGGTTTGTCGTAAATTGGGGTTTATTCTCAAGAGGCTGCAGGGGAGGGAGGGATGTTGGTCTCTCTCTTTACAGGTGTACTTAGTCGGCTGTTTGCTGGGAAGCTATTGGGCAGTCTTCGCAAGCCAACTCACGCCACATCAGTTCCTGTGCTTTAAAAGTAGCCATTGTTTCTGTTTGCTCCCTCTTCTTCCCCCCCCCCCAAAAAGAAAATAGCTAGAATCCTTGAGGCGCTGTGTAAACCACCCTCCCCAGAATGGGTGAGTTGAAATCCCTGGTGGGGAAACGGACAGCGTTTTTGCAGGTAGAGGTATATATATAAAAAAAAAAGAGGGCGAGAATTGTATTTTGTTTCGTAGGCATTTGCCGGGTGGAGAGTTATTTATTGCGGGTGACGGGGTGGACGTTGCAATGTTGTGTTGAGATTTTGTCCCTTCAGGTGTTGTGTAGAGCCAGAGGAATCCACAAAAAGTCCCGGTCTGTTTCCATAAGGAAAAAAAAAATGCCAAGGAAGGAAGTGACTTGAGAGGATGACTTGAATAACTCCAGTGTAAACAAGCAAAGGAAGGAACATAATGAAACCAGGCGTGGCCGATGAAAACTTAACTCCTAGGAGGAAGTGGCTTCTTGGCATCTGTAGTGAGGGAGGAACCGCGCAGGACCATAAGTCCCAACTTCTTGGGTTGTAACCACACTCTTTTTTTTTTCCCCCCTGCAAGAGGGTTAAGTATACAGATGTTTATAGATAGCAAACTATTTGATCTGGGAGCTGTGTTTTTTTGGGGAGACGGGGAGGATAAATGCCACCTTCTTTCTAGCTTCTCTGCAGGTCCTATAGCGTCCTCTGGTGGCTTGACTTAGAAGTTGCTGTTCTTAACGGCCAAGACCACCCACCCTCCCTCGCTCTGAGGCTGGACCTCACTTTCCTGGGAAGAAAGGACAGTGCCTAGAATTGGAAGTGGTTGTGGAATTGTGATCCATTTACGCAGCCTTTGCAGAAGAGCTGGGAAGTTTTGAAAGCTAAGTTCTTAAGGAAAAAAACAAAAAACCCCACTAGTGTTTGATATGAAACGGAGGGGAGCTTTTTTAATTAAACAGCATTAGGGTGGGGGAGGGGAGAGAATAATTTTCTGTGTTGTTTTTTTTTTTAAGACTATTTCTCCAGGATATCCATAACTTTTAGGTCTGGCAAAATAGCCTAGTCTGGCAAGTAATTTTCTGCAGTAGAAATTGAGACCATTGGAAGAAATGGGCCTTTAATGGCAAATGCTTATACGCAAGTAATTTCCAGCTAAAAAGCTGTGTATGATGACTGATCCGTAAAAATAGATCCAACTCCCACATTTCCTATTAAGGGGAGGAGAAGGAAAGCCCCTGAGAAAGTGGATTTTTCTGAAAGGAAAGGCTTGGAAATGTAAAATTCTGGGGCTGCAATGCCCAGGTAGGAAACAAGACAAGTGAAAGAGGAAATCATAATCTTTAGATATAGTAGTTTGTGGTTCTCTTTTGGCATCTTTTCCAGGTACTTAATCTCTCTCTTAAGAGACTTCAGGGAGAAAAGACAAGGAACTGAATGATCCTGTGTGTGTAATCGTTCCGGGGGTAGTTTGTATAATTTTTGCAAGTAAGATTCTGCTTTTGATTGTTTCCCTTTTTTTTTTTTTGTAATTCAAATCATTGGTTCTAAGAATTGAGTTGCAATAATTTTGTAAGAGCCTGAAAAAAATATTGAATGATTAGTGATTGCAGACTTTTGAGTACCTAATTAATACAACAGTAATCATAACCTCCATTGACTGCTCATAGCTCATGATGTATCTTGTCTTGTATTGGGGGGAGCGGGGGAGGGAGGCCTGGGGAACAACTCTTGTCTAGACCTTTTTCAGATCCATCCTCTCAACATTAACCTGCTGAAAAAGCCTTGGCATCATAAAAAGCAGAGGGAGCAAAAATCGTTGCGAACGATAAAGGCAGAAATATCCTAGACGGCCTCTTGCTTGATGGAAAAGGTCCCAGATGTTGTAACAGGTGAAAAAGCCGGAATCTCTGCCAACAGGGGGAGAAAAAAAAAGATCCACAAAGCTATAAGCAGTGAAGCAGGCAAATTTGAAGTGTATGAAATCAAAATGTGAAATTTCCTAACCTTAATGGAAATGAGGAGGAGCACACGTTAAAAAAAAAAACCCAACCCAGTGCATGAAGGCCTGTGTCTACAAATGCAAATATTAACCAATTAAGAGAATCTTCAGGGGAAAAAAAAATGGCAAAGGTGCTTTTCTCTACCCAGCTGGCTTCAAAATGTTTGATGTGTGAATTGATTTCCTAAATCTTAAGATGGAATTGAGAGAATAATGAGGAAAAAAATAAAACAACATGATAGAATTGGATCAATCGTCTTTGGGACTGGAGAGCAAATTTGGCCATTTGTGTTGGTTGTTGGCCTCAGCAAAAGGTTTGCTTCATTCCGCCTGGGAGCTGAACTGGTAACAGATAAGTCTGACCCTTTCTAAAAGCATTGCATATTAGGGGAAATGTGAGTTCAATGTTCATTTTCAGGGCTTGAGGAATAAAACCTTGGAATTTCGTAATGCATTCTAGTCCCTTTTAGGTTTTAAGATGCTTGCTGGGTTGCCTGTGGCCCCCAGATACCCCCACTTGAGCTACTGCTCAGTTTATAAAGGCTCTTTTATCGTATTATATTCCCGGGCCTCGACTGCCTTGCCTCCTCCTGCTATAAAAGCCACTTCAAGTGGCATTTAATTGCCGGTCCTTGCACAGGACAGCACAGGAGTGCATTTTGTGTAGCCGCCTTGAGTACCTGTATAAAGCCTTGCACCTACCGATATTTTTGTACAGTAATAAAAATGCTTTAGTATTTGCCAAAGGGCTAGGAAGTTGTAATCTTTTTAAACTGTTCAAATAAAACATGCTTGTTTCTGGGTTCATTTTTAATAGTTACTTTGTGAATACGTTCTGTGGCATTCGGGTGGGTGGGGTATTCTTCTTGATCTTTCAGAATCTCTCCGTGAAACGCCATCTGATCTCTATTGGACAAGAACAGAAAAATAGAGCTGAAGACTCTCTCTAAATCAGGCAGGAGGTTTTCTTTGCACAATGTTTTCCTCTTCTCTTCCCTCCATCATTGAGAAAAATTGTAAAATCCAGGCGCTTGGCAATACTATATAGTGATGCTCTAACTAAGAATGCTCTTCTCTCGTGGGACGATTTCTAAAATGCTTAAAAACTAGACAAGTTGGGGAAAAATGCTTAGAGGTTTTGGGGTAAGTAATGCTATTCCTTTAATGTATGCTAGCTTAGGAAGCTCCGGTCTACCCAAAAGTTTTACGTCCTTTGCTCAGCTAAACTGGGTAACCCCTAAATTCATGAGGATCAAGTTGTGTGTGCATTAACCGTATGAATAACACACCTCAGCTTCTAAATTTAGAAATCTGCATGCCACTTAAATCTGCTTGCATTCCTCTCTCGTAGCACTAGTGACATCTGTTCCAATTCCACCCATGGAAGGGATTGGGGGGCTGAGGAGGGGTGGGGGGGGGGCAACCATTTGTTTGGTGTTATGTTTCAGAGGCTTCGTGTACTGCATAGATGATAAGCTATTTGCGAAGTTCTCCAGGGTGATTTACCCATCAGTTGCTCCCACCCTGTATGCAGTGCTTCCTGTGAAGGCCTTGGCAGTGAGTTAACTCATGTAATAATGGCACAATTGTTTGGCTCAGCTTGGTGTGTTTGTGGGGGGTGGGAGGGAGGGAGGGAGGGAGGGGCTCACTGTTTCTTCCAGTTCTTTTTCAGACTCCACCAAGAGAAAAAAAAAAAAAACCCTATCTGAAGCACGTCTGTTCAGTTGGCAAGTAATGTGATGCAGGGTGCTTGATCTGCTTGTGTAGCGCATATGAAACCAGCTTTTCTTGGGCAGAGTAAATAATGCTAGTTGAAAGAGAAGTCCGGTTGATGAGTGACAGAGAGAAAACAAAATGCCTGTGGTTTGAAAGGAGATCTCTGACCATCCAAATAACGATCCTGCAGTGTAGCCAGTTCTTGTTTGGCTGAGAGAACGAGAGTGCAGTTGACGGTACTGCTTTTTAGGTAACCTGTGCGACTTTTCTTCTTCTTTGTTCCTCTCAAAAGCTTATTGCGGGGGAGGGCTCGGGGTGGGTACTGAAGCCTTTAGTTTTTTTCCAGATGCATCTTAGGCTCTAATTGACACGAGAAAAATCACAGCTCCAGGAAGCTTAACTGGCAAGTCAACTTCACAGTTCTACCCAATTTCCTGACCCGAAGTCGGAATGCTTTGTGTGTGTGCGGGGGGTTTCTTCCTGTTGTATTTTCTTAACAGTTTGATTCAAGAGCATACAACACTCAAAAAAAAAAACAAAAAACCAGCTCCTCATGAGGCGGCGCAGAAGCCACTCCTCCAGTAAGAATAGCCTTCCTAAAAACCCATTTTTTCTCTCTCTTCATCTGATGGGATTAATGGGAGGAGCTGTGGGGGGGTCTAGATTGCTTT
Source organism: Ptyas mucosa (assembly GCA_012654045.1). Classification (NCBI taxonomy): domain Eukaryota; kingdom Metazoa; phylum Chordata; class Lepidosauria; order Squamata; family Colubridae; genus Ptyas; species Ptyas mucosa. Next base: position 146,132 of record WNWU01000358.1, on the reverse strand, counting down.
CCACAGATCAGTAAGAAGGAACCTCCTCCAGACACAAGACTCTCACACTGCAGTGGACAGAAATAAAACAGGTGAACATATTTTTCTTTTCCATGTTACAAAGGGTAGGAAAAACCGGAGATGTTAACTGGTCTCCCTTCTGCCTCTTAAAACTTGACCCAGCTTCACGCTGCTGATTTGAGGGCATTGTAGACTGGTTCTGTTAAGAATTCCATCCTCTGGGTGTTGAAATATGAGTCGAGACCTGGTGTACTTAACGTCGCCGGTATCCTCATCCAACCAGGCGCTCCTTAAAATGGAGCCTGTAACAATATTGCAGCAGAGGCAGATGTTTTAAACGTCATGAGACCGCCTTGTTTGGAATAATCGCCGAACTTGTGCAAAAACAAAACAAAAAGACGTCTCGGGACCAGACCAGCCTTCTTGCAGTAAATGCAAGATTGATTGCCCAAATGCCTTAACATTCCTTTAAACCATAGTCGTGATTGCCAGTCATGGTCTACGATAGAAAAGCCCATTGGCCAGTGGTCTCGTAGGGTTGAAGGAGTTTAGGGGGTTGTACTGCAAACAGGTTTTTTTTTTTGCTAAGAATTTTCCAGGAACAAGCTGTTCAACATGTAGCTCAAAACACCACCAAAAAAAAAAAAACAATCAATCAATCAAAAAAGCAGTTGACTTCATGCTAAAACTTGGATCCTGCCCAGGGCTGCTGTTCACAAGGTAATCTGTTAAAAAAAATATATGAAAACATCAGAGCAAATGTTGCCTGTAACTTCTAAAGTTGGAAGCCAACAGCCCAGTTCAAGGAAGGTAAATTTTTGGTTTGTTTTTTTTTAGAGTTTACCTACGATGTTCATTGTGCCAGGCACACATCAAGTAAAATCTCTCTAAAGTGTGTTAGCAACAAACAAGTAACGAAATGCTGTACGTTTTGACACAATCGATGTTTCCTATCTTTGAGGGACATAATGTGGGTGGGGAGCCTCTTGGGCCGACCTAGCTACTAGGCAGTGTAGGTGGCTGCTGGTGGGGGGGGGGAGGGAGGGTGTTTGCAATTGTGCTAAGACTCTTTCAGGTCGTGGTACCGTTACGTGGTCAGAAGTGGAAGCAGGAAAAAAAAACAGGTTTTTCTTTTCCTGAGAGAACAAATTGTGTTTTCTCAGGTTTTGCTTTTCACCTTGCTGCATTGCCCAAGCCAAAAAAAAAGCAAAAGGCATTGGTGGTTGGCACTTCTGGAATCCAGGACGGGGTTCAAGTCCCTGCGATGCCCTTGCTTTCATCCAGATGCAGTTGGGTGTGTGTTTTTGTTCCTTTTTTGTACGCTTGGCGGAGGAATCTGAAGTACGAGGCTCGCCTCCGTTCTGCTCATCAGAGCTTCCGTTTTCCAGGAAAAAGCGAGAAGCCTTACACAAGAGTTTCCAGTTGCAACTTAACACCAGCAAAAGAAACACCTGTTTGAATGGGATTGGCCAATTGTCTGGGAGGAGATTTTGGCAAAGTTTGCCACAAGAGCAACGACACGTGGCCCAAGATGGGGGGGAAAAGGGTGGATTGGCTGCAGAACTTTTGAAGCAACACTTGAATTGCGTCCCGTTAACACGGCCTCATGCTTGGTCCAATAATGCCCGTCCGTTTGCAACGATATTGAATGCTTCTTTATGGATTAATCTATTTTATTAATGTTGGAAAGGGAAGAAATCAAAACCGGATTGTAAAAGTTACTTTGCCTTAACTCTCTGTTCTTTTGTTTTAAGAATACCACCTATTTCTTACAAGGAAATACAAGTAGCCCTCAAATTTAAGACCACAATTTATGTTGCTAAGTGAGAAATTTGTTTTAAGGGACTTTGGCCTCATTTTACGACTTGCCACATCTGTTAAAAGTGAATCACTGCAGTTGTTAAATTAGTAGCACGGTTGTTAAGTGAATCTGGCTTCCCCGTTGACTTCGTCAGGTCGTAAAAAGGGATCACATCACCCCCGGACATTGCAACCGTCATAAATACGAGTGAGCAGAATTGCAGTTGGCTAGAAAAGAGAGAGGCCCAGAACCTGTGAATGTGATTTCACAAACCAGGGCT
>WNWU01000358.1:106643-131104 GCA_012654045.1 Ptyas mucosa | reverse complement strand
CTCCTCTCCTCTCCTCTCCTCTCCTCTCCTCTCCTCTCCTCTCCTCTGCAAATCTTTGGAAATTCCACACTTTCCCAAATCACTCACTTTCAATCCAGCTGCGTAGCCAACAGGCTGTGGGGCTATGTTGGAATGGCCGTCCTCCCCCGTTACGGTAGCCATACCAAACACATCCTGGAAAGCTTGTCTCACTGCAGCGACCTTGATCTCCTTCAGGGAGGTGACCACGATGTCCAGCTCTCCTCCAGATTCTGGGAAGCAGAAACGCCCAAAATTATCTTCGTGCCGAAGACGAGGCCGAAACAAGCTGGCCCACACACACCGTGACTTAAAAGACGATAGCTTTTATCGCAAGACACACTTGAAAACCTTGCGGAAAAAAGGTCCGTAGAGTCAAAGTTATGGTTTCCCCAGGAGTAATGGATGGCTGTGAGCGTTGGACCAGAGGGAAGTGCCAAGAATGGATGATTCTGAATTGTGCTGCTGAAGACTTTAGACCAGTGATGGCTAACCTTTTTGCCGTTGCATGCCAAAAGCAGGTGGAGTGTGGCCACACCCATAATTCAATGCACCCTGCCCCCGGGCTCCTCCCACTTTTAACATGTGATGGCATGGTGGGCTTGCTAGGCCCATTTTTTGCTCTCCCCAGGCTCCAGAGGCGTTCTAGGAGCCTGGGGAGGGTGAAAACGACCTTCCCTACCCCTGGAGGTCCTCCGGAGGCCGGAAACAGCCCATTTCCCGATTTCCGGAAGGCCTGAAAATCAGCTGGCCCATTTCCCAACTTCCGGTGGGACCGGAAGGTCCATTTTTCGCCCTCCCCAGGCTCTAGAGGCTTTCTAGGAGCCTGGGGAGGGCGAAAACGGCCTTCCCCACCCCGTGGAGGTCCTCCGGAGGCCGGAAACAGCCCATTTCCCGACTTCCAGAAGGCCTGAAAATCAGCTGGCCGGCACGCACATGCGCGCTGGAGCTGAGCTAAGGCAACGCTCGCATGCCCACAGATATGGCTCCGCCTGCCACCTGCGGCACGCGTGCCATAGGTTCGCCATCTTGGCCTTAGACCAAGGGTCTCCAACCTTGACTACTTTAAGATTTGTGGACTTCAACTCCCAGAATTCCTCACCCAGTCATGCTGGCTGGGGAATTCTGGGAGTTGAAGTCCAGAATTCTTGGAAGTTACCAAGTTTGTGGACTGGAGAATTCTGGGAGTTGAAGTCCAGAAGTCTTGAAGTCGCCAGGTTTGCTGGCTGCAACCAGCAACCTTTAGTAAAAGAACCGATCACGTCACCTAAATCAGGGGTCTCAACCTCTGGTCCATGGACCGGCACCGATCCTCAGAGTGCCAGAAACTGGGCTGTACCACAAGTGAAACCCCATCTGTGGGATGCAGAAAGCATGTGAAACTATGCCCACTCCGGTCCATGGAAAAACATCTCTCAACAGAACTGCTCCTTGTTGCCCAAAAAGGTTGGAGCCCACTGACTTAAATGTAGTCGAGGGTCTTTCTTTCCTAAGGGACTTGACTGAGGCAGGACTGACAGTTAAGAGCAGGCCAAGTCCTGGTTCAGGATGACACAATACGTGGCAGCTTCTCCTTACTGATATACGGGGCCATGCCAGGATCCAGCGTTGTGATCATGGTCTCCACCGAGTGTTTCGTTTTATCCAGCACCGACTTGACCACAGGATTGCCAGCTACACCCTGTGGGGGGAACAAATGTGGAAGTCACCAAACGTGACTTGCCTGCCAGGCTAACATGAGCCCCCAAACTTGGTTTCCATCTCTCCTTTGCTAGCTCCATTATTTTGGGGGAAGAGTATTTCCTGAATCAGCAACAGCAGGATAGATTGGTTATTTTTTATTTTATTTTATTTATAATTTTTATTTATATTTATATGCCGCCCTTCTCCGGAGACTCAGGGCGGCTTACAATGCGTTAAGCAATAGCCTTCATACTTTTGTATATTTATACAAAGTCAGCTTATTGCCCCCACAACTGGGTCCTCAATTTACCCACCTTAGAAAGGATGGAAGGCTGAGTCAACCTTGAGCCTGGTGAGATTTGAACTCGCAGTCATTGCAGGCAGCTGGATGTTAAATGCTCCCTTAATAGGAGGCATTAGCCTGCTACGCCACTCAGGCTCCTTTAGGGCAGTGTTTTCAAATCCTGCCCATTTAAGCAGTATGAAATTCCAAAAATTCCAACCCCTAGCACAGGTAGTCCTCGACCTACGACCACCATGGAGCCCAACATTTCTGTGGTTGAGTGTTACATTTGTTAAGTGAGTTTTGCCCCGTTTTACGACCTTCCTTGCCCCAGTTGTTAAGTGAATCACTGCAGTGGATAAGTGAATAAGCCGTCTGTTAAGTGAATCTGGCTTCCCCATTGACTTTGCTTGTCAGACATTCACAAATACAGAGGCAAACACATTTTTATTTGGCTCAGAAACACATTCAGTGAAGAGCCGTCTGGCTGGGGAAGATGCACACAGATGCTCTTCCACAACTCTTTGATCTCAGCCTGTGAACGCGGCGTTCGGCAACGGCCAGGAGTGTGTTCTGCCCCAGCTACGGACCCCAAAGAACGCAGCACACGCAAAGTCTGTACAAAACTTAAATTTACTAAAATAACTCAGTCTTTTTCAAAACAAAGACTGTTAATAAACTTTCTTAACAGCCTACAAGAAACCAAAGATAAAGTAATCACAACCTCTTACTAAGGTTGGCAGAAAGCCCAGAAGCAATTTTGCAGAGAATCCAGACGCGAAGGAGAATGAACTAAAGTTGTTCCCTACAAACTGCTTCAGTCGGCGTTCCTCCTTAAATAGGCTAAGGGAGTGGCCAATTAGCCCCAAGCCTTACTCTCGAGGAGACCTCCTCCTGAGGAGCCACTCCTGCCTTTTGGCAGCTCTGCACACTCGTGCATCGAGAAGAGGCTCCTCCTCTTCGTCCTCTTCACTTTTGGGAGCTTCTGGTGGTTCTGAAGGCCCTGGCTGAATCTCACCTCTGGCACCACATCTTCTCCAGCCTCCTCAGTGTCCGACTCGAGTGCCAGCTGCACAGGCTGCTGGCGCAGCACCACACCAGCCTCCTCGCTGTCGGAATCAGCTACAATCCGCACAGGCCGCTGACGGGCCACAAGAGTGTGGACTCCAAATCCCAGAATGCCACAGCCAGGCTGACCCTTCAGGAGGATTCTGTGGATTTGAAGGCCACGCCTGGAAGTTGGGAAACACCTGTGCTATAAATTTCCAAGGACAGCATCCAGCTTGTTCTGACCTAGGCTTCCTTAAAAACCATGGAGCAAAATCTTAATCCCGGTTAAACCTCTTTTATTAACACGACTGTGAATTCCGTTCATTCACAGTCAACGAGGCTTTGGCAAACAGTCTTTCAGAGGAATCAACACCCACCTTATCTCACTTGGAACGCTGCCAGAGCACCAATTTCCAAATGCAGAGCAAGGCCAAACTTGGCACCTCTAATAGAGTCGCGAACAGAACTTTCCAATCTTGAAACGAGATGAACTAATTGCTTCCTGCAAAAGAGCCTTGGATAGTACAGTGGTCTAAAGCACCCTGTTATTAACACCAGATGCCTGCAATTATTGCAGGTTCGAATCTCACCAAGGCTCAAGGTTGACTCAGCCTTCCATCCTTTCTAAGGTAGGTGAAATGAGGACCCAGATTGTGGGGGCAATAAGCTGACTTTGTATAAATATACGAAAGTATGAAGGCTATTGCTTCGCGCATTGTAAGCCGCCCTGAGTCTCCGGAGAAGGGCAGCATATAAATCAAATAAAAAAAAAAAAAGCCCACTCCCCGTTCGCTCCTCTTTTATGTCCTAGGGGAGGGGCCAATCATCTCTAAGATGTGGCTTTTACTCCCGAGTCGACCCTGCTTTCTTAATTGTTCTTGTCTTCTGGCAGCTCTGCACATGCGCACGCTGGGAACAGGCTCCAGCTGTTCCTCTGCCTCGCTGCTGTCTAACTCCCTCTCTGCCTCCGACGCCGAGCCGCCGTCCGAGCTTTCCCCAGCTCCCAGGACTGGCCCACGTTCCTCCCCAACCTCCTCACTGCCTGACTCTGCTGCCAGCTCCGCCGGCCGGCCACAACACAGCTGAAATGGCTTTCTAACCCCGAACAACTAGAGGTGAAGGCCTAAGAGAAACATCCTTTACGTCAGAGGTCCACAATCACCCAGGCTGCGCGAGCAGTGGGCTGACACGTGTGCAAGATCGATTTGCACGAGTGGCGGGCTGGCGCGCCTGCCCACGCGTGCGCCAGCTCGCTGCCCCTCATGCTGCCCGATTCCCGTCTCTTCCCTCCAGCCGGGACGCCACGCTGCAACGGCTGGGGACCGTTGCATTACGTGGCCGCTAGAAAAGTACAGCTTACTTTTATAAAGCCCCACAGTCCTCCCGCAGATGTTTCGTTGTGCACCCCAATGCTCTGGGGGTCTCCATGATCCTCTGGAAAAGTGATGGAAGAGCCGCTCGGTAAGGCGGAGGCAGCCATAGGGACCGGCTGCGAGAGAGGGCTTGCCAAGGCACCTGAAAAGCAGAATACAGGCACGTAAGGGCTGCAGACACGACATCCAACGTCTGTAGAGATTCTCCGTCACCCAGGTTGCTCCAAAGGTGCTTATTCAGGAGGCTACTAGACTTTCTGCTTTTTTGTTTGTTGTTGTTTGAAGATGCTTTGCTTCTCATCCCTTTGGGACGAGGGAAAAAGCACCTTTGGGACAACCAGGATTGGATGAGAGAGAATCTCTACAGATTTTTAGCTGTACAATTTGGGATGGACACCCTTTGAATGGTGCGGGACAATGAAAGGATTTCCAGAGGAAAAAATGGCAGACTACAGGAACCATTTGCACCACTCCAAGTGACCCTGAGGACACAGATAAACCTCCAGGGGCTTCAACGACCCTCTAAAAGGATGCAAATGACCAGCAGTCTGCAAGGAATATAAATCCCTCTGTTCCCCACCATCCAGTCAAAGCTGGAGAAGCTTTTTGGATGAGAAGAGAAACATCTTCAAAGAAAATATAAATATAAATCAAATAAAAAAAAAAAAACCAAGAAAGTCCAGTTGCCTCCTAAAAAAGCATCTTTTATTTATTTATTGGTTCAATTTATATGCCGCCCTTCTCCGGAGACCCAGGGCGGCTTACAATGCGTTAAGCAATAGCCTTCATACCTTTGTATATACCTGCTTAGTAGGGCTTTTGAGCCCCCTAAGCGGTGTTCTTTTTTATACAAAGTCAGCTTATTGCCCACACAATCCAGATCCTCATTTTATCTACCTCGGAAGGACGGAAGGCTGAGTCAACCTTGAGCCTGGTGAGATTCGAACTCGCAGTAACTGCAGGCAGCTGGTGCTACTTAACAGCACTTTAGTCTGCTGCGCCACCAAGGGATAACCATGACCTGGATGACTGAGAATCTCTACAGATTTTTAGCTATACAATTTGGGATGAACACCCTTGGAATGGTTTGGGAGAAGGAACGGATTTAAATTGCAGACTACAGAAACCATTTGCACCACTCAGGTGACCCTGGGGACACAGAGAAACCTCCAAGTGGCCTCAACGGCCCTCTCAAAGGACGCAAATGACCAGCTGTCTGCAAGGAGGATCAATCCTTCCACTTCTCCACCATCCGGTCAGAGCTGAAGAAGCTTCTGGGATGAGAAGCAAAAACGTCTTCAAAAGAAAAAACAAGAAAGTCCAATTGCCTCCGGAAAAAGCACCTTTGGGACCTGGCACCCAATGGTTTGAGCCAGGCATCCGTGTTTAGAACCGAGAGGGTCAAGGGAAGCTTCTCTGCGTACCTGTGACGGGCAGAGCTGTGTAGGAGGGCATCAGAGGGGTCTGGGGTGCTCGTCCCGCGTGGCCTTTAGTGATGTCGTAACTGGAAGTCATGGAAAAGCCCGAGATCGGAGGCCCAGTGGGAGGCACGGAAAACCCCGGAGGCCCGGGAGCACAGCTCGGCGGAGGCGAAACGGCGGGAAACTGTGTCGCGGGGATACCAAAAGCGGAGGTCATCGGCGCGGTGATGGAGGGCAGGCTGGCGGTCCCAGGAGGGGGGCTTGTGCAAATGGCTGCAGAAGGCAAAAAGGAAGCGGGGGGTGCAGAAGGGAGGGAGGAGACCAGGGGGGGTACGGCGGGGGAGAAGACGGAAGAAGGAAAAGAGGACGTAGGCGGGTCTTTTGGGACAGGGAGAGGGTCTGCCGTCAGGGGAGGGGGGAGGAAAAAACAAACAAAGAAAGGGTATTAAAATCGGCTTCTTCTTTGAAGGAGTATCGAAATGTGAAATAAGAGGCCGTCCTCGGGTTACGACGGCAGTTTAATGTCGCTAAGTGAAAGCTTTAAGTGAGTTTCGCCGGCGTTTACGGCTTTGTTTGCCACAGTTGTTAAGTAAATGACTGCATTTAAGTTAAGTTAGTTAGTCAGTAAGTTAGACAGACAGGTAGCCCCGGAGTTACGACCACAATGGAGCCCAACATTTATGTTGCTACGTGAAACGTTTCTAAAGTGAGCTAGGTGAATCGCTGCCGTTGTTAAGTGAGTTGCATGGTTGTTAAGCGAACCTGGCTTCCCCCTTGAGTTGGATTGTCAGAAGGTCGCCGAAGGGCATCATGCGACCCTCGGAAACGGGAACCGTCATAAATACGAGTCAGTTCACCAAGTTTTGATCACGCGACCACGGGGGAGGCTGCGATGGCCGTGTGGAAAACGGTCCCGAGTCACTTTTTTCTGTGCTGTCGTAACTTTGAACGGTCACTAAGTAGACCGTTGTAAATTGAGGAATTGTGAAGCTCTCACTTTCCATGTAAGTTGGGTTCGACTCTGGTGCACGTTTTTTAAACAGATGTGGCTTGCCTTCCGTTCTTCCAGAACACACACACAGACAGATACCCCTCTCACACACATACATATACAGGGAGTCCTCGATTTACAACAGCTCGTTTAGTGACCATTCAAAGTTACCGTGGCACCGAAAAAAGTGACTTAGGTCCGTTTTTCACACTTACGACCACTGCATCGTCCCCCATGGTCACATGACAAAAAAAAATTTCAGATGCTTGGCAACGGACTCGTATTTATGACGGTTCCTGGGCTCAAGTGATCCCCTTTTGCGAACTTCTGACAAGCAAAGTCAATGGGGAAGCCAGATTCGCTTAACAACCGTGTTTTACTCACTTAACAACGGCAGCAGTTCGCTTAACAACTAGTGGCAAGAGAGGCTTGCGCAATGGGTCAAGGCTAACTTTAGAAATGTTTCACTTAACAACATAAATTTGGGGCTCCCTTGCGGTCGTAACTCCGGGGCTGCCCATCTGTCGAATTCCTGCAGCAAGACTTTTGTGTGTTAATAGGTGGTCGTTTTTAAGGGGACTGACCAAGATGGTGAAATTAAATTACCTTGCTGAAAGAATTGAACAATTGTTCAACCGCCCCATCCCACGCGCCTAGTTTGCAAATTTTGCTTTGGGAAATTCAGGAAGCTTCTGGTGTGCAAACATAACAGATTAACAAGAGTTGGAAGGGACCTCGGAGGTCATCTACTCCAACCCCCCTGCCCAAGCAGAAGACTCTACACCAAGGGTCTGCAACCTTAAGAGACTCAAAGAGCCATTTGGACCCGTTCCCCACAGAAAAGAAAACAACCAGGAGTCACAAAAACCCTTCCCGTGCCTGACTATTTCTTGAGCGGCCACAAAACTAGCCTATGTAGTCGAATTAAAACGTTCTGGTTTCTTCTGAAACTTTTCTTTTCTTGGATTTATCCATGGTTGGCCTACCGGGGGTTGAAAAGATCAATAAATCGGGTGTCGCACATTGGCGGTTGTGACACCTATTTTGAGTGATAGGGAGCCGCAGCAGAGGGGCGAAAGAGCCACATGCGGCTCCAGAGCCACAGGTTGCCGACCCCTGCCCTACACCATTTCTAACAGAGGGCAGTCCAGTCTCTTCTTGAAAGCCTCCACTGATAAAGCTCCCACAACTTCCGAAGGCAACTTCTGTTCCATCGGTTGATGGTTCTCACTGTCAGAAAATTCCTCCTTATTTCCAGGTTGAATCTCTCCTTGTTCAGTTTCCATCCATTGTTCCTTGTCTGGCCTTTGGGTGCTTTGGAAAATAGCTTGACCCCCTTCCTCCTCTCTGGGGCAGCCCCTCAAATATTGGAAGATGCTCTCCTGTCTCCCCTGGTCCTTCTCTTCACTAGACTAGACATACCCCAACTCCTGCAATCGTTCATCGTATGTTTGAGCCTCAGGTCCCCTCATCATCCTGTTTGCTCTTCTCTGCACTTTTTCTAGAGTCTCAACCTCTTTTTTATATTTTATATTTTTCAAACGTGAAAAAGATGGGACGCGGTCGGAAGAAGGGGTACCTCGTGAGACTGGGGGTGCAGGAGGAGAAGCAGCCCAGGTTGTGGTGGGTGGGGGGGTCGTGGGGGGCGTGGTCTCTATCCCGCTCTCTTCCATCATGTTTTTTTCAGCAACACAATCCTGTGGGAAAAGGAATATTCTAGTCAGGATAAAGGGGAATCCCAGAATCCAACGAGGGACAACCAAATACATCGATCAACAAGATATCGAAGCGATACAGGTAGTTCTCGACTTACAACAATTCACTTAGTGACTGTCCGAAGTTACAAGGTCATTGAAAAAGGTGACTTAAGTTAGGACGGTTTTCACAGTTACGACTGTTGAGTATCCCCAGGATTACTGTCTGGCCACTGACTCATATTTTGACGGTCGCAGTGCTCCGGGGATCAACTTTTGCAAACTTCTGACAAAAGGGTCAGAAGCCAGATTCACTTAACAACCTTGGGACTATCTGAACAACTGGCAGAGATTCAGTTAACAACCGTGGCAAGGAAGATCGTAAAACGGGGCAAATCTCACTTAACAACTGCCTCGCTGAGCATCAGAAATTTTGGTCGTACGTCGAGGACTGTCTGTAGAACTTTCTTCTGATGTTATTCTTTGCAGGACTGTCTGCTTGTAATCCTGGAGACTCTTGCAGGTAGTCCTTGAGTTATGACCATAATGGAGCCCGCCCATGACGGTGAAAAGTCACAAGAGAAGAAAAATGGGCTGGTCACACAACTGGCTCAATTTTACAGGGGATTTTACAGGGTTCATTAAACGAATACTATGGTCATTAAATGGGTCGAGGTGGCTCAGTGGGTAAGACGCCGAGCTTGTCGATCGAAACATCGGCAGTTCAGCGGTTCGAATCCCTAGTGTAATCCGTGTAATGGGGTGAGCTCCCGTGACTTGTCCCAGCTTCTGCCAACTTAGCAGTTTGAAAGCATGTAAAAAAAAAATGCAAGTAGAAAAATAGGGACCCCCTTTGGTGGGAAGGGAAGAGCGTTCCGTGCACCTTTGGCATTGAGTCATGCCGGCCACATGACCACGGAGACGTCTTCAGACAGCGCTGGCTCTCCGGCTTTGAAACGGAGATGAGCACCGCCCCCTAGAGTCGGGAACGACTGGCACATATGTGCGAGGGGAACCTTTCCCTTTACAGTCATTAAGTAAACCCACTGCTCCCCTTGGCATGATTGTGCCAAAAATTGGAGGCGTCGAGATTTGCGGTCATTGGAAGTGACCACATGACACTGCAAATGGCTGAAAATGTGGATGTGTTGCCGAGTGCCCAAAACGCAGTCACGTGACTGCGAGGGGAGGGGATAACAGTCGGAATGAACAGAATAACAGAGTTGGAAGGGAACTTGGGAGGTCATCTAGTCCAACCCCCCGCCCAAGCAGGAGACAGTAATCCATTTCTACATTCCGGATCTGATCGTAAATCTCCTTTTTCAGGCAGGTTGTAATTTCACAAAGTGACTAGCTGTAAGTCAAGGACTACCTAGATTTAAGTGGAAGGATCACTCACCTGCCCTCCTGCTGGTTTCCCTGTTCACAGAATGACACCTTCCATTGTGCTTCAAAATTTGTCCTGGAGGAGAGGAGAGGAGAGGAGAAAGAAAGAGAGGGATAGCAATTATCTTCTTTTAACGACTTCATAATCCCTTGCAGGGTGGAGTCCGGGCAACTGAATGGAGCTGAGTATTTACTGGCCGGATGCCCTTCCTGTCGCCAATGCGGAGTTTTTTTCAGCAGATATATTCTCAACGTGCCCAGGGAGAGAAATATCAGCCTGTACCTGGGATTGAACTCACAGCCTCCCGATTGTGAGGCGAGAGCTCCGCCTCTAAGCCACCGCACCGCTCAGAGAGGGATATGCAATGCAAACAAGTGGGGGGGGGGGGGAGGAATAACAGGAGGGAGGCTGGATTTACACAACCTGAACAGCTCAAAAATAACGTTCTGGCTTTGCACAAGAAATGTGCAAATTAAAATAAAATATGTTGGGTTGGGTGCAGGGGTGAAATGCTACCAGTTTGCACGAACCGGTAGTAATAAAAGCTACCGGTTCAGGCAAACTGGTAGTTTAAAAAAAGAGCTAACGAACTGGTATTTCCGATGGTCAGCTGTGCCACGCGAATTATATTCGCTAGAGTATAAATTATATATATATAAATATTCGAATCTAAATCTTGCGGCACAGCTGTTCTCCCCCTCACTGTTCTACTTACTTTCTTAAGCCTCCTTTTTCCGGGCGAAGCGCATGTTTGGTAACAAACCGGTGGCAACCCATGGAGGATTTCACCACTGGTTGGGTGCCCAAGGGAAGCCACCCCCAAAACTAAGATCAGCTGAGTGAGAAGGACCTGTGAATGCAGTTACAGGTCCTTCTCGGAAGAAGAGGAGGAGGAGAAGAAGAGGAGGAGGAGGAGGAGGAAGAGGAGGAGGAGAAGAAGAAGAGGAGGAGGAGAAGGAAGAGGAAGAGAAGAATAAGAAGAGGAGGAGGAGGAGGAGAACCGGAGGAGGAGGAGGAGGAAGAGAATAAGAGGAAGAGGAGAATAAGAAGAAGAGGAGGAGGAGAAGAGGAAGAAGAAAAAGAAGAAGAAATAACGAAGAGAAGCCACAGAAAAAATGCAGGCCGCATCTGCATCAAGAGAACTACGACTCCCGACATGCCACGGGGCAGGAGGGGACGGCTGGTCCGGCCGGCATAGCCCTCGTTTGCGCACGCGCGGGCCGGCATTGCCACGTCTCGGCAATACGCTCCCTTGCGCCGCCGCCGCGGGGCGTGTGCGTGCCTCCCCCCCCCCCCCCCCGCCCCTCTCCCCCCCCCCCCCGCACCACACACACACACACACACACAGAGAGAGCGGCGCTGAAGGCCCGGGCGCGCGCTCGTGTGCCGCGCGCGGGCACGCTAAGAGCGATAACCCCTTCGTGAGGGGAGAGTGGGGGGCGGGGGGCTTTGAGCCTCCCCTCCCTTCCCCCCAATGTTAAAAGCACGACCCTCACCCATTAATAATAATAATCATCATCATAATATCATAATGTGTCCTCCCTCAGAGAAGACCCCTCTCACCCACCCCCCCCAAGTGAAGTGAAAGCCCCCCGCGCCGCCTCACCTCAGCCTCCCGCTCGGCGCCCGGTGCAAAATGGAGGGGCGGTTCTCGGCCCAGGGCCGCCTCCGCCGGCTGCCACGTTCGCTCGCCCCGCCACGAGGAGGAGGAGCCGTCGCCGCTGCCGCGCCGCCAAGCAGGGAGGGAGGCCGGAGGCGCCGCCCTGCCCCTCCTCGGTCCCTTCCCACGTTCATAGAGAGACGCGCGTCAGCGGGCTGAAAAGAGGGAGGGGCGGGAAAGACGCCATAGGAGGGGTAGTCCTCGATTTACGACCGCCATGCCCCTCCCCCCACCACTCCAAATATGTTGCTAAGTACATTAGTGTTTTGGACTTGTGGAAACCTTTTGGGAAAAGTGTATTTTCTAAAACATAGCTAATAACACCACTTTTTTTTTTTGGAGCAGTGCCGCAAAATTATATATGGATGGAAAGATAATTGAATCAAGAATGTCGTGCAATAACTTTTAGGAAGGATTTGCTATTAGAATAGCAGTATGAAGAAGAAAAGGGAAACAGAAAATGAGCTAGTTAAAGATTGTATGATTAAATGGGCACAAAATTTCTCTCAACCAGTTATGTTGGAAACATGGGAAAAAATATGGGTTCAGAACGTTAAATTTACTCAGTCACAAAATTTACGAGAAAATTTTTATAAAATGTTTTATAGATGGCATTTAGACCCCAAGAAATTGTCTTGCATGTACCCTAATGTGCAGCCAAAATGTTGGAGATGTGATTGTTTAGATGCTACATATTATCACATCTGGTGGACTTGCAGGAAAGTGAGGGCTTTTTGGATAAAAATCTGGTGGGTTATGCAAAATGTTTTAAAGAAAAAAATACAATTTTCTCCGCAATTTTTTTTATTGGGTATAGTTAAAGACTTTACACTGGGTGAAACTAAATTGATTTTGTATATGGTGACAGCAGCTAGGTTGTTGATTGCCCAACACTGGAAAAGTGATGTTTTACCGACTGTTGACCAATGGACCCAGAAGATGGCTGGATTTGCAGAAATGGCAAAGGTTTCAGCTTTTTTAAAAGACCAGACGCATGAGAAGTATATACAGGAATGGAAATTATGGATTGAGTATGTACAGAATAAGTATCAGACTAGAAAATATTATATCGCTTTTAGCTGAGATGATTATGTTAGTATGTTAGTAAATATAGAAAAAAAGATATGGAAGTTTGAATAACATATATATTGTTTGGGAATATTAATATTGCATATAATGGAAGTCAAGGGGGGAGGGAAGAGGGAGGAGGGGGAGGGTTAGGGTGGGGACGGGAAGGATTTATATATTGTTTTTATATGTATTTTACAATGTGTGGCTAGGGAGGGGGGGGGAAAGGGGGGAAAAATTTGTATTGTTAAAACTTTTTCAATAAAAAAAAAAAGAAAAGGGAAACAGGTAGAAATAAAAGAGATATACAAAAAAATGATCCCCATAGAAAAAAACGAGATATGCAAAAATGGTCCCCATGTCAGTTAATACTTCGTTGGGTGACCTTTAGCACGAATGCAATAACTTTTAGGAAGGATTTGCTATCAGAATAGCAGGTTACAGTATACATAATACGTATAGTATAAACAGTGGTGGGATTCAAATAATTTAACAACCGGTTCTCTGTCCTAATGATTTCTTCCAACAACCAGTTCACCAAACTGCTCAGAAAGTTAACAAAGGGTTCTAACCCGAAGTGGTGTGAACTGGCTGAATCCCACCACTGAGTATAAAGAAGAAAAGTTAAACCCATAGAAAAATAATAACAACTTTATTGTCATTGTACGTGTATATGCAGTATACCCATACTACGAAATTCACTTAACACCCAAAGACCAGGTCCAACACATGTAACACTCCCCAAACACCCCCCCCCCACCAATTCCCCTCAAAAAAATGAGATATACAAAAATTATCACCATTATCACAAGCAAAACTGAAGGAGTAGCCCAAATTGCGAGAGGGAAGACCACCTTCCTAGGACCGGCTGCACCCAAGTTGTCCCAGCCCCGGGACCCACTTCATGGCCACTGATACGCAATGGCCAATTCCCACGGCGCTGGAACCCTGAGCCCAAGGAAAGTCTGTTGAGAGAAGCTGGTTACAATTCCAGGCAGGGAAGTAGAGGTACACCTCAACTTGGCAACAGTGCAGTGATTCACTTAACAGATGTGGTAAGAAGTCGTCAAACGGAGCAAAACAACAAATGTTCTCACTTAAGAACATAAATTTTGGGCTCAATTTGTGACCGTAAGTCGACGACTAACCTGTGTGTCGAAGTTAAATGATTAGACGTCATTGTAATTATTCCAAAGGGGCCCGTCTCAGCTGCCCCTGTGGGGTAGGATTTATTTATTCTTTTTTATTATTTTATTGGTTCGATTTATATGCCGCCCTTCTCCGGAGACTCAGGGCAGCTTACAATGCTTTTAAGCAATAGCCTTCATACTTTTGTATATACCTGCTTAGTAGGGCTTTTTGCCCCCCCCTCCCCCCAAGCGGTGTTCTATTTTATACAAAGTCAGCTTATTGCCCCCACAATCCGGGTCCTCATTTTACCCACCTTAGAAAGGATGGAAGGCTGAGTCAACCTTGAGCCTGGTGAGATTTGAACTCACAGTAATTGCAGGCAGATGGCAGCTAAATACTACTTTAACAGTAGTTTAGTCTACTGTGCCACCAAGCTCAGTTTTCCCCTAAAGGGGGCAGAATTCATCTCAAAAATCAGGGTTTCTGAAGGGGAACATGTTCTCCAGAGCTTCTGCTTCTTTGAAAAGGTTTTGTGGGTTGCTGAGATTGACACCCTCATCCGAACCAGCAATTGGGTTGAGCAGAAATGGGTTACCCGCATATGGTAGAATTTTGAAATGGACTCAACGAACAAGGAGTCGTAAGCGTAAATCATATTTAGGGCTTTATAATAATAAAGGCAGTTTAAACGCAGTTTAAAAAAAAATAAGCCTTTTATTCTGAATACTGCTTCAGAGATCCTTTATACTGTTTACAGAATTAGGTTTACAAACACAGAAAAGAGGCCAGATCCAAAAGACAGAAATGAAATGAAAACCTCAAGTCATTTGCCACAACGGTCCAAAGGTTAAGGGGGGGAGGGAAAAAATTAAAAAACGATTAGGCAAATACAGGTGGCAGTTAGGGCAAATAAATGAGAACCTCTCTTCGCTTTGCCAAGACTACACGCTGTAGCAGCCTTCCCAAACTGTGCTTCCTCTCCCACTCCCCCGAATTCAGGTCGTATGGAAGTTGATGTCGGAAGCCCCCACAGCAGTGGGGGTTGCAAAACGGAAGCCCCTTCAACGGCGTCTTCGGTCAGGACTTCGGCTTCTTCTACGGCCACTCCTAGAAACAGAAACAGACCAAGAAGACGTTAAATGGAGCTTGATATTCGCGAAAGTTTATTTTCGTTTAAAAAAACAAACCACAAATAAACCCACCTTCGTTTTCCTTTCGGAGGGCCTCTGACGAAGCACCAATCCACGCTGATGGGCTGCCCCATCAGATCCTGCCCGTTGAGGCCCTCCATGGCTGCTTGGGCTTCCTTGTAGGTCTCGTACTCCACCAGTGTGTAACCCTGCGAGATGTTTGGGAAAAGAGATGCGAGCGCTCAGAAACACCTTTTCCTCGGTCGGCCCAAAAGATTCATTCACGCGTACTTAGATATCACTCAGTACTGGCAAATCTGCTGGTGGCCTTCTCCCGCTGCACCATAGAGTGTATTTGAACTTACTGCACCTGTGTCTGGTTTGCCAACTGCACAGTGGCAGATAGGTACAGCGCTCCAGAGAGTCAACGTCATTGCCCAGAGGATCATGGGTTGCCCTCTCCCCCCTTTGGAAGAGCTTTATAGCTCCCGTTGCCTTAAGAAAGTTCAAAACGTTCTTAAAGATCCATCTCATCCTGGGCACCCTTTTTTTTTTTTTTGAACTATTACCATCTGGCAGCCGGTACAGGGCAATCAAAACAAGGACAAAAAGGCTGAAAAGCAGCTGCTATCCCAGGGCAATAACCATATTGAATTGTACAGTATAGTGCAATATCGGGTTTTCAGTTTCAATTCTATAGAATGTAAAGGATGTATGTTTGTGTTTTTATTTTTGTAGTTATAATGTACACCGAAGACGGCATTGTACGATGTGCAATGACAATAAAGTAAACTAAACTATGATTATCTTTGATTTCCTTAGCCACGGTTTAGAGAATAAGTCACAGATTATGCCACAAACAAGCAAACCAAATGTTGGCTTAGTACAGGCAGTCCTTGACTTACAACAGCTCGTTTAGTGACCCTTCAAAGTTACGATGACACTGGAGAAAAGTGACTTACGACCGTTTTTCACAGTTATGACCTTTCCAGCATCCCCATGGTCACCTGATCAAAATTCAGATGCTCAACAACCGACTCACGTTTATGACGGTTGCAGTGTCCAAGGAGTCCTGTGTTCCCCTTTTGCGACCTTCTGGCAAGTGAAGTCAACGGGGAAGCCGGATTCACTTAACAAATGGGTTACTAACTAATCAGCTACAGTGATTCACTTAACAACGGTGGCAAGAAAGGTTGTAAGTTGGGGCAAAACTCAGTTAACGAATGTTTCACTTAACTAGAGAAATGTTGGGGTCAATTGTGGCTGTAACTTGAGGACTACCTGTAGTTTGTAAACTTAACCCATGTCAAAAAACCAGCAATCTGGAATAACTGCCACTCCAAGGGCCTTCATCTTGATGCTTAGAATTGAGAAGGGGTATTTGGGAGCCACACACCCTCACTCATTGTAGGAATGTACTGCATCCAGTTTTGGTCACCACACTATAAAAAAAAGAGGTTCAGACTCTAGAAAAAGTGCAGAGAAGAGCAATAAAGATGATTAGGGGACTGGAGGATAAAACAGATGATGAACAGTTGCAGGAACTGGGCCTGGCTGGTCTAGCGAAGAGAAGGACCAGGGGAGACAGGAGAGCATCTTCCAATATCAGAGAGGAGGAAGGGGGTCAAGCTATTCTCCAAAGCACGCAAAGGCCAAACAAGGAATGATGGATGGAAACTGACCAAGGAGAGATTCAACCTGGAAATAAGGAGGAATTTTCTGAGAGTGAGAACAATCAACCCATGGAACAGAAGTTGCCTTCGGAAGTTGTGGGAGCTTCATCCCTAGAAGCTTTCAAGAAGAGACTGGACTGCCCTCTGTCAGAAATGGTGTAGGGTCTCCTGCATGGGAGGGAGGTTGGACTAGATGACCTCGAAGATCCCTTCCAACTGCGTTAATCTAATCTGTTAACTGCTTTTTCCATCCCAGCTGAGTCTAAATGACCATTAGGTGACTGTTCTTCAACTTTGAAGAACAAAGTTGCCTTTGCGGCCTCTGAACTCGACGCCGATCTTGCCTGGCTCCTTGGTACACTGAGGAGCTGAGGGAGATGAAGCGTCGGAAAAGACGCCTGGAGAGCAGTTGGAGAGCCAGCCGATCTGAATCTGACCGAACACTGGTAAGATCTCATATTAAGACTTACCTAGTGGCGATAAAAGCGGCAAAACATAACTATTTTTCCGCTCTTATTGCATCATCAGATAACCGCCCGGCCGCCTTGTTTAGGGTGACCCGCTCCCTGCTCCTTCAGGAAGCGCGGGAAGACCCCTTGGAGGGTAGAGCCGAGGATTTTGTTCAATATCTGTATGATAAAATCGCTCAGATTCGGGAACACCTGGACTCTGACATAGTAGATTCAGGGGAAAGGACGGAGGCAGGTCTTGAGAATACCACCTGGGAAGAGTTTGATTCTGTGACTCCCAAATATGTGGACAGGATACTGGGGAGGCTGAATGCTACCACATGTTTATTGGACCCGTGTCCCTCCTGGTTGGTGCTGGCCTCTCGGGAGGTTACACGAGGCTGGCTCCAGGGGATTATAAATGCTTCTCTGAGTGAGGGTGTCTTTCCTGCTGCCTTGAAAGAGGCAGTGGTGAGACCTCTCCTCAAGAGGCCTTCCCTGGACCCGGCAATATTGGCTAATTACCGTCCAGTCTCCAACCTTCGCTTCGTTGCGAAGGTTGTTGAGAGTGTGGTAGCACAACAGCTTCCTCAGTACCTGGATGAATCATCTTATCTGGATCCGTTCCAGTCAGGCTTCAGGCCTGGACACAGCACGGAAACGGCATTGGTTGCATTGGTTGATGATCTCTGGAGGGCTCGGGACAAGGGTTGTTCCTCTGCCCTGGTCCTATTAGATCTCTCAGCGGCTTTTGATACCATCGACCATGGTATCATGCTGCACCGGCTGGAAGAGTTGGGAGTGAGGGGCACCGTGTTGCGATGGTTCTCCTCCTTTCTCTCTGACCGGTGGCAGTCTGTGTTGGCAGGGGGGCAGAGATCGACCCCGAGGCCCCTTATATGTGGGGTACCACAGGGATCGGTTCTCTCGCCCCTTCTGTTCAACATTTATGTGAAGCCACTGGGTGAGATCATCCGTGGTTTCGGGGTGAAGTACCACCAGTACGCTGATGACACCCAGCTGTACATCTCCACCCCAGACCACCCCAATGATGCCCTTGAAGTGATGTCCCGATGCCTGGAGGCTGTACGGATCTGGATGGGGAGGAACAGACTCAGGCTCAACCCATCCAAGACCGAGTGGCTGTGGTTTCCGACATCCCGATATAGTCAGTTGGTGCCAACGCTGACTATTGGGGGCGAGTCATTAGCCCCCACGGAAAGGGCTCGAAACTTAGGCGTCCTTCTGGACTCACAGCTATCTTTAGAAGAACACCTGACGGCTGTGGCCAGAAGGGCTTTTTATCAGGTTCGCCTGATACGCCAGTTGCGCCCCTTTCTAAATCGGGACTCATTAAACACGGTCACTCATGCCCTCGTCACTTCCCGCCTGGACTACTGCAATGCTGTCTACATGGGGCTCCCCTTGAAGAGCACCCGGAGGCTCCAGTTGGTCCAGAATGCAGCCACGCGGGTAGTTATGGGAGCGATGTGGCGCTCCCATGTGACACCCCTCCTGTGCGAGCTGCACTGGCTTCCTGTGTTCTTCCAGGTGCACTTCAAGGTTTTGGTTACCACCTTTAGAACGCTCCATGGCTTAGGACCGGGCTATCTTCGAGACCGCCTTCTGCCACCAGTACCCTCTCACCGACCAGTACGCTCCCATAGAGAGGGGCTTCTCAGGGTGCCATCGGTCAAACAGTGTCGACTGACGGCCCCCAGGGGGAGAGCCTTCTCTGTGGGGGCACCCACCATGTGGAACAAGCTCCCCCCGGAGATACGGACAATCCCAGATCTCCGCGCTTTCCGCCGTGCCCTCAAGACGTTTCTATTCCAGCAGGCTGGCCTGGACTAACCTCTTCTAAAATTGCTCTTATATTCTTAAATCTTAATCTCATAAATTTAGAGTTTTAATTT
The DNA here is from genome assembly GCA_012654045.1 of Ptyas mucosa. Taxonomy (NCBI): domain Eukaryota; kingdom Metazoa; phylum Chordata; class Lepidosauria; order Squamata; family Colubridae; genus Ptyas; species Ptyas mucosa. The sequence goes on along the minus strand of WNWU01000358.1, from coordinate 112,177 downwards.
TAGGTTTAAGACCAAATTATTTAATTGTATTTTAATCAATTCTTTAAAATATTTGTATTATATGTATTTTATCATTTGTCTGTACACCGCCCTGAGTCCCCTGGGAGTAGAGTGGTATATAAATATAATATAATAATAATAATAATTTAAAAAAAAGAAAACAGGAAGAAAAAAGAAGATATTGAAAGGGCCAAGGGAAAATATTGTACACATACTTATAACTGGGAGAAGTATACAACAATGGTTAAGCTACTTATTTTCATTACACACCTGGAGAGCTGTTTAGAGGCCCTACCGATAAAGGATTCCAGAAGGATTCCTAAAGATTTTTGAATTTTTCCTACTAATTGCAGGACCTTCAAAAGCACTTACGTTAAAACAGGTCAAAGCCTCTAGGACACTTTTCTCAATGAAGTCATCCGTGATTCTACGGGATGGATGTTCATTGAAGACTGAATTCATCAGGGCAATTTTTGCAGCACTTCTCCTGGCTTCCGCTTTCGTGGGACAAAACTGAGGTGGGGTTGGAGAAGGACACGAGGTAGACGTAAGAAGGGAAACTACCAGAGTAAGTTAACAAAGTTATCCCTAAATTATGCTGTAAAGGGCACTAGAGAATTGCTGTTCTTTGATAGGTTGCAACCATCAGAAAGAAAGCTCAGCGTCCTGGAAAGAACGAACCTCACAGGATCCTAAAAATCAGCATGTACATTTACAGGGGGAAAATGCCACAGTAATATTTGTCAGTAAAATTAATTGGTTTAAAACCAAACTCTAGGTACTTGATTCTAAAGACCCAGTGCTATTTCCAAGGGTTCAGACATTCCCGTTTATTTCGGATGCCTGCTTAAAATCCCACAAACGAAATAATTTACCCCCCCAAAATCTCTGCTGTTTTAGGTTCTCACGGTTAAGCCCAGGATTTGGAATAGATGGGGATTACAGCGTTCCTGAAACTTATTGCTGATGTTATGCAGTTAAAAGTGGCACACACTTTGCATTTTTCACATTTACAGTACAGAACATTATTACGTCTCATAGCTTGTCTTTTCATGAAAAGAAAAGCTGTTCAAAACTAAAGATAATTTCATGAATTCCACCTGACTGGGATTCTGTAATTTTTTTTTTTACAACCTGTAAACCAAGGGTCCTCAAACTTTTTAAACAGGGGGCCGATCCACGGTCCCTCAGACTGTTCGGGGGCCGGACCAGCTGGGTGGGTGTGGCTAGGTGGTCATGTGACTGGGTGGGCGTGGCCAATTTAGCACTCCAAACAATACACACAAATTAAACTTGAATTTGTTATCCTCCGGAGGGTGGAAAGCAGGTTAGTGAAGGGATGTGGCTGCCTTGGGGTGTGTATGAGGGACTTCTGTTTGTGTGTGTGTGTGTGTCTGTGTATGTGTGTGTGTCTCTCTCTGAAGGCTGGGGAGGCAAAGAACTGGCCTGTTTTTAGCCTCCAGAGGCCTCCACACATCCCACTATTGGCCTCCCCAGCCTCCAGAAGGCCAGGGGGGCAGGGCGGATAGGTGGGGCGAGGTAGGTGGGGCAATCTTGTGGGCCAGATTAATTGCTTTGCCGGGCCGTATCCAGCCCCCTGGCGGTAGTTTGAGGACCCCTGCTGTCAACCCTTGCTTTGGGGTAGTGTCGGGATGACTGAATGGAACTGAGCGTTTGTTGGCCGGATGCCCTTCCTGATGCCTACACAAAGTTCACAGCAGATATTTTCTCTTTGCGCCACGATAGAGAAACATCTGTCGCCACCTAGAATTGAACTCTCAACCTTCCAGGTGGGAGGCCACCTCATGGTTCAAGTCTAAGATTCCCTAAGCAAGACAATCTAACCTGAAAACTGCCGAAGCAGCTCCCTCCTGGCAACGTAACATAGCAAATGTAAGGAGGACTGTTGGATGGGACCATCTCGTAAACCACCAGAGCGCCATTTTTCAGATCAGCACCACGGGATTGCTTCATCTGCCAGAATTCCTGAAGCGCTTCAACAACATTGACTGAAAATAGAAAAGGAGAGCCTGTAAGAATATTAACAATTATTTACACGCACAGCTGCAGCCTAAAGCTTTCCCGATCATTGCTGCAATTGGAGAATCCAGAGAGCTATTGCAGATACTGGTAGTCCTCAACTTACAACCATAACTCTCTCTCATAACTGCGGAACAAGGTTGCAAGTAGCCCTAGGGAAGTTCATCATAACCTGGAATGGTCGCTAAGTGATCGGCTATAAGTCAAGGACTACTTATAGCGTAAGACACTCCTCTAGGATGTCCACACAGCTTCTACAATTAATTCATACACAGACACTACATTTTTAAAATAGTAAGTAGAAGATATTAGTGCAGCCTTTTAGAACCAAACAGAAAACTAAAAAATAAGGATTACTAATCAACTGGAAAATGCTGGACATTCAGGTAGTCCGCGACGTACAACCACAATTGAGCCCAAAATTTTTGTCGCTAAGTGAAACATTTGTTAAGTTAGTTTTGCCCCGTTTTACGACTTTCCTTGCCACTGTTGTTAAGTGAATCACTGCAGTTGTTAAATTAGTAACAGTTAAGTGAATCTGGCTTTCCCGTTGACTTTGCTTGACAGAAGGTTGCAAAAGGGGATCAAGTGACCCCAAGACACTGCAACCGTCATAAATATGAATCAGTTGCCAAGCATCTGAATTTTGATCATGTGACCATGGGGAAGGTGCGACGGTTGTAAGTGTCAAAAACGGTCATAAGTCATGTTTTCAGTGCCGTTGTGAACTTCTGACGAACTTTGCTTTTAATTACGGTTGTAAGGATTACCTGCATGCTAAATATTTATGAATGCTAAGCAACGGAAGAAACACTAGCCTTTAGCTGGAAAGTACAGCTCCTCCATATATGAAACTCTCCATGTGAAGCGGGAGAGCTTTTGGCAGAAAAAATAATAATCTAAAAATGCTCATGACGAAAAGCATTTCTTTTCTACACTTCCTGCTACCAAAGTGCAAATGTTTACAGTCAGAAGTCAAACTGTGTTAATTTATAAACACTGTTTACTCCCTTGGTCCCAAACTCTGGTCCTTGCCTTGAGTATGACACACATCTGACTTGCGTATTTAAAGAAGGCAGAGTAAATGATTCCATATGGCCTTGCAGGCTTTTCAGAGCCAGAAAAGCAGCTCTCAGCTAAACTACAGACTGCCTGCCAAGCATTTACTGTTTAAAATTGTACAAAACAGCATCCACTGGGATGCTGCCCAACAACAGCCACTCAAAACAATTATAACCAATGACCTCAATTTGAAAACAGTGGGAGTTTTTTCTCCCTACAATCATATAGAAGACTTTAATATATATTTCTCTATACTTACATGTGTTTCTTAAAACAATCAAATAGGCTTTGAGAAAATAATCTGACAGAACTTTACAGAATTCCAAAACAAATAGTTTGCAGTCCAAACATGTTTCAAACTTGAATAAGCTTTCTTGCAGCCAAGTATAAATAGAAACAAAGGCTATCATAAAATAAGGCTATTTATTATTAATAGAGAATTCTGAAAGATAAAACCTCCTTTTGCCAACTAAAATATACATAAAACTTTCAGGCATGAAGCCCCAGAGGTTAAATTATTAGATCCCCCCAAATATTATATTTTAGCTGGTATAATTTTTGTGTGATGTTGAAAACAAATTGCTTCTGCTTGACTCCTGATCCAAGTGGAAGCTTTCCAGCAATCTGCTTCAAAGGACTGTTCAATAGACAGCCTTTCCGTTAAATAGCAACAGATTTTACAGACCTCTCTGAGCGGTTTAGAGAGTCAGCCTCTTGCCCCCAACAATCTGGGTCTTCATTTTACCCACCTCGGAAGGATGAAAGGCTGAGTCAACCTTGAGCCTGGTGAGATTCGAACTGCCAAATTGCAGGCAGCAGAAGTAGCCTGCAGTACTGCACTCTAACCACACTCCACCGCCACTCTATATGTTATGATTTGTATGCATTCCTCTAGCCAAGTGACTTTGTATTGAGTAAATTGTCTCTTCCTTACTAGTCATAATCATGAAAACATAATAAAATCGGAAAAAACTACACAAAGTCAGTAATGCAGTCTGTTTCACAATGACTCGCATGAAAGTGCTATTATTAAAGCAAGATGTCACATCAGATTGACAGAAACAGAAGCCTTTACTCGGGAGCACAGAGCTGCATCAAACAGCCTCCCAGAAAAGGAAACCTGCAATTACAATACAAAATTAGAAGAAACCACAATTATAGGGTCCAACTTTCTGCAATCTTCAGTAAAAACAACCAAACTGTCTTTGAGAGATGGTCCTCTTAAAAAAAACTACGAAGATGAAGAGTTCACTACCTTGACACCGATAAATCAACTTGAGAGGAGTGAGTCCATACCTGCTTACCCTCTCTTCTCATCTCTTGCTGCCTTTATCACCAACAATGAAGTGCACCCTACTCTCTACCTCAGGAGAATGGCCTCCGCATTTGATAGCCCTATGTTCAGAAAAATCTTCCACGCATGATCAGAAGCGCAGCACACCTATTTAATATTACATGTGTTGACAGCAGCAAGAACTGTAATTGCCCAATATTGGAAAAATGAGGAAATTCCTACAGATGAAGATGTGTAATTTAAAAAATATCAGACTGTGATATTATCTATCCAGATAATATCCAGAAATGGATAATTTAACGTTAAAGATAAAGGATAAAGAAGATATAGAGTATTTTTTAACATGGGATTTGTTTTACAAGTGGTTAGACAATAAAGGTAGAAATTAGAAGTTGGAGGAATACCATCTTATAAAAGTAAATATTATTATTATTGATATTATGTATAAGTAAATTGACCCAGACAATACAGTTTATTAAGAACTCGTTTTATGTTAAAGAAAATGTATAAATAGAATTTATGGGGGGGGGGGGGGGGGGAGAAGCACAGCACACCAATGAGAAAAGCCCACTGCGTATATTCAGAGGCACAGCCTTCATAAATAAACCAATGACCGGGTCTACAACAACTTGTCATGCCAACTCCCGATGGGGCAACTCACCACAGCAAACTCGCCACGGGACAATACTTACACTAATATCGAAGAAATAAAATAGAACCATTAAAGAAAGGATGCCAAAGGAGGGACAAAATAAAATGTGAATGACAAAACAAAAGTATTTTCTAAAATATTTGAAATAATTAAATAGAAATGTTAAATTGTGCTGCAGTGAGTTGCCCCATTCCACCCTGCTCCCACTTCTCTAAGACTAAGCCATTACCCGTAGTCCATGACTTATAACCATCTGTTTAGTGACCAAAGTTACAACAGCACTGAAAAAAAAAAGCAGGTAATCCCTTTTTTCACACTTCTTTGAAAATTCCATTGCAGTCTCCCCATGGTCACGTGATCCAAATTCAGATGCTTGGCAACTGGTTTGCATATATATGACCATTGGTGTGTCATAAGTCAAGAATTATCTGTAGGCAACATAGAATAGAATAGAATAGAATAGAATAGAATAGAATAGAATAGAAT
>WNWU01000358.1:88105-106633 GCA_012654045.1 Ptyas mucosa | reverse complement strand
ATAGAATAGAATAGAATAGAATAGAATAGAATAGAATAGAATAGAATAGAATAGAATAGAATAGAATAGAATAGGAGAATAAATGTAGAGTAAAATAATAGAATAGAAAAAAATAGGATTCTGAATAGAATAGAAAATAGAATAAATGTAGAGTAAAATAAGAATAAATAGAATAAATAGAACAGAATAGGAATAGAATTCTTTATTGGCCAAGTGTGATTGGATACACAAGGAATTTGTCTTTGGTAGAAGGAATTACAGGCATTCCTCGACTTACATCATTTCATTTAGTGACCATTCAAGGTTAAAACGGCACTGAAGAAATAACTTAGGACAGTTTTTCACACTTACGACCCTTGCGCATTCCTCCCCACGGTCACGGGATCAAAATTCGGACGCTTGGCAAACCCAGGTCCTATTTTATGACAGCCGCCATGTCCCAGTCCTCCACCTTTGGCGACCTTCCAAGACAAGCCCATGTCAGAAGGGGGAAGCCAGATTCACTGAACTTAACTTTTTAACGGCAGCAGGGATTCGCTTAAGAATGGCAGGCCAGGAAGGTCGTGAAATGGGGGCAAGACACCCCGCCTTCACAACGTCTTTGCTCAGCGATGGAAATTTGCTCTGTGTGTGTGTGTCTGTGTGTGTGTGTCTGTGTCTGTGTGTGTCTCTCTCTGTGTCTGTGTCACTGTGTGTCTGTCTCTCTCTCTTTCTCTCTGTGTCTGTGTGTCTCTCTGTGTGTCTGTGTGTGTGTCTCTATTTGTGTGTCACTGTGTGTCTGTCTCTCTCTCTCCGTGTGTCTGTGTGTGTGTCTCTGTGTGTCTGTCTCTCTCTCTCTGTGTCTGTGTGTCTCTCTGTGTCTGTGTCTCTGTGTGTGTCTGTGTGTCACTGTTTGTGTGTCTCTGTGTGTGTGTGTCTCTGGTTTTGTGTAGCGGTCGTAAGTCGAGGACTACTGGCATCTAACGGTTCTCCAGACTGCCCCCCCCCTTTCCCCGTTCGACCCCCGCCAGGAGGCAAAGCTGAGGGGATCGGGTCTTCGGCAGGAGGGTGACGGCTCCTCACCGCGGCCGTATCCCTGCGTGTGCTTGGCGAAGCTCCGGACTACGGCCTCCACGGCCTCCCTCAGGACGGCGGGAGGGCCTCCGGCGGCTCCCGGGGGGCTGGCGGCGGTGGCGCCGGCCGTCACTCCGGCCAAGAGGGAGGGCGGGAGCGGCGGCGGAGGGGGCGGCGGCGGCCCCAAGGTGAGCGTCAGCCCGAGCGGCGGCGGGGGCGGCGGGAGAGGCGGCGCTGAGGCGGCCGAGGGAAGCGCCCCCGTCGTCACGCCGGGCCGCAGCGAGCGCAGCGTCCCGCCGCCGACGCCCGGCTGCAGCCGCTGGACGCGGAGCGACTCCATCCCTCTCTCCGTTGCCGACGGCCGAGGCGAAGAGACGCGAAGTCGCCTCACGGCGAGGTGTCAGTCAAGCGCTGGCCAGCGACCAATGGCAGAGCGCCTTCATCGGCAGGAGGCGGGCTCTGTCCACCCTCTTGCCCAATCGCCGTCGTGAGTCTCTCCGTAAGTCAAGAGACGGAGTTGGTGTTGGAGTTGGGAAGGCTCGTTGGCGAGGCCTTAGCCAATGGGGATCGAGGACAGAAGCAGGCGGACGCTCCTGGGCTTACGTCACGTCTTCCATCCCGAGCTCTTCAGCAGGAGCCAATCGTAAGCCTCGAATAAATTTGACCCTCACGCGCTCCCGTAACGGAGGCGGAAGTGGAGGTGTTTACCTCTCCTCCGAGGACCCGACACAGGGGCGAGGGTTCAGCCCGAGGCTGCTCGGTTTGTTCCAGCCTTTTATCACCCCGTCGGGCTCCGCCATGGATTCCTGGGTCCGTTTCAGCGCCCAAAGCCAAGCCAAGGAGCGGGTCTTCAGGTTTGCACGAGCGAAGGGCGGTGGGTGACAAACCCCGGGGAGGACTTTGCAGGTAGTCCTCGACTTACGACCTCAGTTGAGCCCAAAATTTCTGTCAAGGGAGAGGTTGGGGTGAGCTTTGCCCCGTTTTAAGACCTTCTTTGCCACAGTTGCTAAGTGAATCACTGCAGCTTTTTAAGCGAGTAATACGGTTATTAAGGGAATCCGGCTTCCCCAATTGACTTTGCTTGCCAGAAGGTCACAAAAGGGGATCACGTGACTCCGAGACACTGCGACCGTCATAAATGTGAGTCGGTGGCCAAGCGGCTGAATTCTGACCAAGTGACCATGGGGACGCTGCTATGATCTTAAAGTGTGAAACAACAGACATAAGTCCCTTTTCTCAGTGCTGTTGTAACTTCGAAACAGTCACTAAATGAACTGTTGTAAGTCGGGACACCGCAACCGTCATAAATGTGAGTCGGTGGCCAAGCGGCTGAATTCTGACCACGTGACCATGGGGATGCTGCTATGGTCATAAGTGTGAAACAACAGACATAAGTCCCTTTTTTTCAGTGCCGTTGTAACTTCAGTCACTAAACGAACTGCTGTAAGTCGGGACCCTGCCACCGTCGTAAATATGAGTCAGCTTCCAACTGTCTGAATTTTGATTACGTGACCAGAAGGATGCTCTCAACGGTCGTAAGCATGAAAAACGGTCCTAAGTCCCTTTTTTCAGTGCCTTTGTAACTTTGGTCACTAAACGAACTGTTGTAAGTCGAGGACTACCTGTGTTTTTAAAATTCATGGAAAGCATTTGGTTTAAATTGGATTAATTAGCAGGTATCAATAAAAAGAGCATATTTGTAGCTCCAGATTGAACTTTGGTGGTCTCCGAATTTGGCTGTTTTCCTGCACAAGTTTCATTACCAAACTACTTAAAGGCTGTTGCACCAGTGGTGTTTTTCATTGCAAACATGAGCTTGTACATAACTAGGGCACGGTCATAACTCTGGCAATATTTTCTTACTTTTCCTCTTGATGTTGCTTTTCTCTCATCCTCACCCTGTGAGTGAGAAAGGCGCTGCCCTTAACTACCTCATCTAAATATTTACCTCTTACCTCATTTGCACTTCTTCAAAGAGAGCTTTTGGGTGGCTACTTTGGAAAAACTTTGGGTGTATGTGGTTAATTGGAAACTTGAGGCAATGAAGACAGCATAATGAAGACAGTAATGAGGGCATCAAATCTTATGCTCGTAGGTGATAGCAGAAATGCTGCATTTTGTTCCTAAAAGTGTATCCCTAATTTCCTCCTTTCTGCAGAGGTGATATTGTTTACTTATGTGCACACAGGGCAAAATAATAAGAGAGAATTTATAATAGAATTTAAGCAAACCGTATGCCGAATTTTCCTTCTATTATTAAAACCTAGTAATCTATTGTGGCATGTCTGTGAAAGGCAAATATATTATGTCGTGTCTTTATTAGGAAAATTGCTTTTTCAAAAATGGATACACTACACATGACTGATTTTTTAATATCTAGAATCATATTTGTCCAATTTCTCAGAATAATTCTTTTAGCAATTGCCCATCACCTATGCAACCTAAGTTCTTGAAGAAAAGTCAGATTCTTTATTTCTGGAATATAAGTCAACAAATAAAAGAGATTTCCCCATAACTACTTATACATTTATTAAAATATTGTTCCAATTTATATAGTTCCAAAAGGACACTCCCTCAATTTTTTTATATTGCCATTAAGAAAATTTGACATTCATCCTTTAAGAACATTCTTTGGGGCATCCAATAAAATCAAAATTACTTTTTTTCCAAATAGTTTTCCAGTTTTAAATATGAGAAAACCAATTTACAAGTCTTTAACATTTGCAATGATTGATGTTCCATTATCAGATATATCCATTTTTTCTTTCCATACATAGATGTTAGTGATTCCAGTTTTCAAACAATGTTGATTTGGTTTCAGAAATGGGAGCTTAGCAGAAGAGGTTAGCACAGGTTTCATTGACGCAAGTAAAGTATCTGTCCATATTGAGCTTGTCAAGACATGCTTCAGTTGCAATTATATTATATAACCACTGCAGCAAACTAGAGAAGCAAAAATTTTATCCCAAGTCGAGAGAAATCCTTAAAGTAATCGCCATCACATAGTTGAGTTAAAGTTACTATTGCAGATTCCACCCAGTGGAAAAGTTTCTTGAATTATGGAATAAACGACAAATGTATAAATGCAACCCTCCAGCTTAAACATCAGAACTTTTGGAACTGATGAGTTTCCAGCTGGATTCTAATCTCAGGCAGTCCTTGACTTATGACCACTATTGAGCCCAAAACTTCTGTTGCTAAGCGAGACATTTCTTAAGTGAGTTTTGCCCCACTTTTCTTGCCTCAGCTGTTAAGGCAATCACTGCAGGTATTAAGTTAGTCAATGATGTCCATTAAGCGAATCTGGCTTCCCCATTGACTTTGCTTGTCAGAATGCCATAAAATGACCCCAGGACACTGCAACGGTCATAACCATGAGTCAGTTGTCCAGCGTCTGAATTCTGATGACGTGATCATGGGGATGCTGCAATGGTCATAAATGTGAAAAACAGGTCGTTTCAGTGCCGTTGTAACTTTGAACGGTTACTAAATGAACTGTTGTAACTGTTGGTTTCACATTATAACAGCTGCAGTTCACTAAATGAACTGTTGTGAGTCGAGGACTACCTGTTTGAACAAATCTGGGCCACACCAAATTGTAGGATAATGATGTGTCCTATAACTCCTCTCTTTTATTTTTTTATTGACTTGCCTTGCTTAGCTTATGAGTTGGCAATGTCCAGTTTGTTGCATGAAGATTGTATTTTAGACTCTTTAGCTGACAGATCTTGGTTGGGTCTCTTTACTGTTTTTTTTCCTGTATTCTGCCTAGAGCTGCCCAATATGCCTGCACCCTGCTAGGCTATGCCCTGCAGAAGAATGGAGCTGGGCCTGATTTCCTTGCTAGGATCAAGCAGCTGGAGGCTCATCTGAGCTTGGGACGCAAGCGTAAGTGTGAAGGGGATTGACTGGGGCGGGAGGGCAGAGGTACAGCGGGCATTTTGGTACTGGCAAGACAAGAAGGTAAGAACGATGGGGCTTTAGTTCTTTTCGGAAGGGGAATTTGCAGCTGAATTGGAAGGAGCCGCAGTTATCAAGGGAAAGCAAAGAGGGAGGTAGCAGGAGAAAGGGAGGGAGGGAAGGAAGGAAGGAAGAGAAAGGGGAGGAAGAAAGAAAAGAGCCTTGGTAGTACAGTGGAATAAAGCACCCTGTTATTAACACCAGCTGCCTGCAATTATTGCAGGTTCGAATCTCACCAAGCTCAAGGTTGACTCAGCCTTCCATCCTTTCTAAGGTAGGTGAAATGAGGACCCAGTTTGTGGGGGCAATAAGCTGACTTTGTATAAAATATACAAAATTATGAAGGCTATTGCTTAGCGCATTGTAAGCCGCCCTGAGTCTCCGGAGAAGGGCGGCATATAAATCAAATTTTTTTTAAAAAAAGAAAGAAAGAAAGGGAGGGAAAGAAGGAAGAGAAAGAAAGAGAAAGAGAAGGAAGAAAGAAAGAAAAAGGGAAGGAAGGAAGAGAAAGAGAAGGAAGGAAGAAAGAAAGAAAGGGAAGTCAGGAAGGAAGGAAGGAAGGAAGGAAGGAAGGAAGGAAGGAAGGAGAAGGGATGGAGCCTGAAGGGATCTTCCCCTCATGTCCACTTGGGGAGTCAGGAAGGAGTTGATAGGCAAGCAGTGTCAAAGCTGGCTCTGCTCTCGGAAGAAGGGAAAAAGGCGAGCAGAAGGAGGATGGCAAAATCTCATCTGGGCACTTCTTTTTGCTGTTAGGACAATCTACGCAGGATGCCAAACATTCCACTATTAATAAAGAATATTTGTTGCTCGGGGTTGAAATGAGGAGTCCTTTGTGCTCTCCGAGCTCAAGAGAGCCCCAAGGACTCCTCAACGACACCTCCCCTCCCTACAGGTAGTCCTCGGCTTACAACAGTTCATTTAGTGACCATTCCAAGTCACAAGCCTCTTTCAGCCTAATTGCTTGCCAATCCACCCAGTCTTGGTGAGCTGTGGAAATAAGCTAGGATGGATTGTGCGCATCCATGACTCTGGGCTTCCTTTCCAGTATTCCGACTGGGGAACTCTGCAGATGCTCTGGAGGCGGCCAAAAGAGCCATCCACCTGTCAGATATCGTCCTTCGTTTCTGCATCACAGTCAGCCATTTAAACCGAGCCATGTACTTTGCCTGCGACAACATCTTGTGGGCGGGAAAATCAGGTCTCGTTTCACACATGGACCATGAGAAGTGGAGCCAGCGGTCATTCAGGTGAGATGGAACTCCCTCCTCCCTCCCTCCCTCCCTGCGAGCTTTGTCCTCTGTTTGAGGGTTGTGGAGGAAATGGCTAATTCAATCTTGAGAACACAAAGCAAAACTTATAGATGATTAGGAGACTGGAGGCTAAAACATAACAATGAACGGTTGCAGGAACTGGGCCTGGCTAGTCTAGGGAAGAGAAGGAACAGGGGAGACAGGAGAGCAGCCTTCCAATATTTGAGGGGCTGCCACAGAGAGGAGAAAGGGGGTCAAGCTATTTTCCAAAGCAACTGAAGGCCAGACAACGAATAATTGGATGGAAACTGAACAAGGAGAGATTCAACCTGGAAATAAGAAGGAACTTTCTGACAGTGAAAACAATTAACCCATGGAACAGAAGTTGCCTTCGGAAGTTGTGGGAGCTTCATCCCTGAAAGCTTTCAAGAAGAGATTGGACTGCCATCTGTCAGAAATGGAGTAGGGTGTCCTGCTTGGGCGGGGGGTTGGACTAGACGACCTCCAAGGTCCCTTCCAACTCTGTTCATCTGTTATAAAACTAAAAACTTCAAAATGCTAAACTTTCAAAACTCATTTCCCTAATATCATGAAGAGGCTTTCATAAGCAACCCTTTGAACTTCAAATGAGCCTCGACAATTGTTTGACTTATCATTTACAAATGTTGCATGTCTATAATTGCTAAAATCCAATTTAGATGGGAAGGGGAACTCTGGGCTAAGAAACTTTTACACCCACGAGGCCTTCCTTGGTGATTTTATGTATATAAGGTTGACTGAAAGAAGAACGCAGTGTAATTGATGTTTATTACTTTATTACATTTGTTTGTCCCCCGTCTCACCACGAGGTGACTTTGATTATTAGGGTTATAGTAATTAGAATATTTACATACCATATTTATGTATTTTTGCCAGTTGCAATTGAGTAAATATGTGCATTTCTGTACGGTAAATACCGTTTCCCCCAAAATAAGACATCCCCTGATAATAAGCCCAACTTGGGCTTTTGAGCGCATGGCAATAAGGCCAAGCGCTTATTTCAGGGTTCAAAAAAATATAAGACAGGGTCTTGTTTTTGGGGAAACACAGTAGATGGATAGATAGATACTGACAGATAGATAGATAGATAGATAGATAGATAGATAGATAGATAGATAGATACAGATAGATAGATAGATAGATGATAGATGATAAAGATAAGAGACAAAGATATAAATAAATATAGATGATAGAGATAGATAGATAGATACCGTTTCCCCCAAAATAAGATATCCCCTGATAATAAGCCCAAATCGGGCTTTTGAGCGCATGGCAATAAGGCCAAGCGCTTATTTCAGGGTTCAAAAAAATAGAAGACAGGGCCTTATTTTTGGGGAAACACGGTAGCTATAATAGAAATACAGTAGAAACAGCTACAAATTAAAGTACCATACACAGACTGTTGTATAAGATGATGTTGCTCTTATAGACAAATAGGCCTGGTGGAAAATGAAGGTGGTGTTTAAAGAGACACTAGATTCGAGCACCATGTCATAATATATGTGTGTGTGTGTGTGTGTGTGTTTTTATCATGGATATTTTTGCAAAGCAGGAGAACCATCTATAGGGCTGGTGCATCTACAGGTAGTCCCTGACTTACGACCACAATTGAGCACAAACCTTCTGTTGTCAAGTGAGTTTTGCCCCATTTTATGACTTTTCTCGCCGCAATCTTCTGACAAGCCAAATCAATGGGGAAACCAGATTCACTTAACAGCCATGCTATTAATTTAACCTGTAGCGATTCACTTAACAAACTGAAGATTCACTTAACAAATTTCTCACTTAGCAACGTACGTTTTGGGCTCCGTTGCTGTGCCCAAAATATATTCTTTTATTCTCCAGCTAGGATTTCAGGACATGTTCACTCTTCCCTTCACGTTTTTTTCACCCCCCCTTCCAGATATTACCTCTTTGCGCTGATTATGAACTTGAGCCGCGACGCCTACGAAATCCGGCTCCTGATGGAACGCGAGACCAACGCGAAGTCTCAGAAAGGAAGCTGCACAAATGGCCGGTCCGGCCCGGGGGAAGATCATCGCTTCCAGCAGCTGGTCCTGAAGCTAAAGCTGCAGCTCGCTCTCCTGGCGCAGGTGCTCCGCAGCAACCCTCCCCTCCTCTTGGACGTGATGAAAAACGCCTGTGACATTTTCATCCCCTTGGACAAGCTGGGCCTGTTCAAGAGCAGCTCAGGTTTCGTGGGCCTCTGCGGCCTGACCTCGTCCGTCCTTTCCATCCTCACCATCCTCCACCCCTGGCTGAAGCTGAAACCTTGATGGGTGCCGAGAGGGCTGGCTAAGCTGAGCTTCTTCCTTCTCTTTAAATTTCCTCGTTCCGGAAACTAGCTTGGGGTGCTAGTAACATGACGGACTCAGCCAGCTTGGGAAGCAGGGGTTCCTCTGAACTTAGGAAAAAGGATGGGGCGGGGGAGACATCCTTCTTTTGGCACACTTTAAAGTTGAGCCCAGCAGATGGACACACAACTCTGGGAATGGATCTTGTGGGGGAGCCGTTAGTATTTGGGGTTATCGGGCTCCAGCGGTTAACTGGAGTAACAGTCTTGTCGTGTTCTATTTATTTAGGAAGAAATAAACAAAAACTATACTAGCCATGTTGTAGGTCAGTGTTGGTGAACCTTTTCGGCACCAAGTGCCGAAACGGGAGCGCACATGTGCATGCCGGAAACCGGAAAAGCAGCCACCCGGTGCGCATGTGCGCGCCGGGAAGATCTTCTGGTTACCAGTGTACGCATGTGCACCGGCCACTTGGTCTTCCGGTTTCCAGTGCTCCCACGTGCGTGAAGATCAGCTGGCCGGAACCCGGAAGAGCAACAGGTGACGGCTCTGCGAGCCACTTCCGTCACATGTGCCATAGGTTCCCCATCATGGTTGTAGGTCTCCCTGACAGATACGACCAACTTATGTTGCAAAAACCAGTTTGTTCCCCATGTTCAGGGCCTTTCGGTGTTTTAATAGTTGGGAGTTTGAGGACGTGAACAATATTTGGACACTAGCCTGAATCACATTTGTTAATAGGGATATATATATATGACTTTACAGGTCAATGTTGGGGTCTGTGGCACCAATTTACTCACGTTGAATTATTTGCCTTCCTCAAAAAAAAGAAAAACATTTTGAAATAAAGGTAACCACTGAAACTTAAGCAGTTAAGAATTAAATGTAACCACGCTATTTTTTTTTCTCTCGTAGAATTTTGTTTTTATGATTTGTCGGTAAACAAGAAAATAAGTCCGGTTGTCGCGACTGAATTTCCCGACAACTCTTCCCGGATGACTGAAAATCTTCATCGACATAACAATAGGGGCCAAAATTGTGGGAAAAGTGTATTTTTGAGGTTTGATGGCTAATAACATCATATATTTTTTTGGAGTTTCAAGGTAATCCTATTCCACTGCTGGAATGGCCTGGGAATAGCCCAGACCTTCACCCCATTGAAAATATATGGAGCCGACTCAAGAAACTGGTTAGTCAGAAGCAACCCAGCAATAAAACCCAGTTCATAGAAGCCATCATTCAATCTTGGTTTCACATGATAACAACTGCAGAACTAAAAGACTTGGTTCCCTCCATGGGAAGACGTTGTAAGGCCGTCATTCATGCTAAAAGTTACCCAACTAAGTACCGTATTAACTGACATGGGGATAATTTTTGTATATCTTGTTTTTTCTACGTTTCACTTTTCTTCTTTATACCGTAACTGCTATTCTAATAGCAAATCCTTCATAAAAGTTGTTGCATTACATTCTCAATTCAATTATCTTTCCATCGATATATAATTTGATGGTACTATTCAAAAAAAAAAAGGCGTTATTAGCCAAGTTTTAGAAAATACACTTTTGCCAAAAGGATTCCACAATTTTGGCCACTACTATACTTGTAGGAAAGAGGTAGATCTCCACTTACAACAGTTCGTTTAGTGACCAGTTACAACATCACTGAAAAAAAGTGACTTAGGATGATTTTTCACACTTATGACCGTTGCAGCATTCAACGGTCATTCTCCAGGGTCATGTGATCAAAATTCAGATGGTTGGCAACTGATTCACATTTATGACGGTTGCAGTGTCCCGGGGTCATGGGATTTCCTTTTGAGACCTTCTGACGAGCAAAATCAATGGGGGAGCCAGATTCACTTAACAGCCGTGTTAGTTAAAAAGCTGCAGTGATTCACTTAACAACTATGGCAGGAAAGGTCGTAAAATGGGGCAAAATTCACTCAACAAATGTCTCGCTTAGCACACCTTTTGGCCTCAACTGTGGTCGTAAGTCGAGGACTACCCGTATTTGGTTACGGACCGTATAACATTTGATCCCTGTGTCTTTTTAAGGCAGATTTTCACAATGTCCTTTTTAAGATGAATAATATTGAGTCTATTTTCACAAAATGACTTAAAGACACTGAAATGATGTTAAGGAAATTGCCCCCTAACCACATCATCTTAAATCCCTAAATCAGACGCCCCCAATCGCCGGGACGTGACCAGTGGTGGGATTCAGCCGGTTCGCACCTATTCGGGAGAACCGGTTGTTAGAAGAAATCGTATTTTGTTTTTTTTCCCACTTTACAGGGCTAATCCTGTAAGGAAGGCAGGAAGGAAACATTCTGCTGGTGTTTCTAGCCTAATCTTTATTGCCCCGCTTACAGAAACTGCCTCTGGTTAACCCTTATTACATTGTAACAGCTAAGGCACTTGCCCATAGACGTGAGTGATGTTGAATTGGCCATGCCCACACAGTCACATGACCACTGAGCCACACCTACCCAACTGGTCATTAGGGCAGAGAACCGGTTGTTAAATTATGTGAATCCCACCACTGGACATGACCCCTTCAGAACCGGGCCACGCAAGTAGCAGGCGAGCACATGTAGCTCCCTTTGCGCGAGGAACGGATACTCACACGTGTGAAGCTCCATTTGTGCGAGCAGCGGGCTTCCCGTGCTTTACAGCCCTTACAGTTGCCAAGCATCTGACTTTTGATCATCTGAACATGGGGATGCGGCCACGGGTCGTTAAGTGTGAAAAAGGGTCATGTCACTTTTTTCAATGCCTTTGTAACTGAACCGTAATTAAACGAGCAGTTGTAAGTTGAGGACTAACTGTAATGGGCTAAAATTGTGGAAACCTTTTGGGGAAAAGTGTATTTTCTAAAACTAGCTAATATCCCTTTTTGGGGGAGTAGTACCATAAAATTATATATCAATGGAAAGATAATTTAATCGAGAATGTAATGCAATAACTTTTATGAAGGATTTGCTATTAGAATATCAGTTACAGTATAAAGAAGAAAAGTGAAATACGTAGAAAAAAAGGAGATATACAAAAATGATCCCCATGTCAGTTAATCCTTCGTTGGGTAACCTTTAGCATGAATGACGGCCTTACAACGTCTTCCCATGGAGGGAACCAAGTCTTTGAGTTCTGCAGCTGTTCTCATGTGAAACCAAGATTGAAGGATGGCTTCTATTAACTGGGTTTTATTGCTGAGTCGCTTCTGACTAACCAGTTTCTTTAGTCGGCTCCATATATTTTCAATTGGGTGAAGGTCTGGGCTATTCCCAGGCTTTTCCATTCCAGCAGTGGAATAGGATGATCTTGAAACTCCCCTAAAAAAGTGGTGTTATTAGCCATCAAACCTCAAAAATACACTTTTCCCAAAAGGTTTCCACAATTCTGGCCGCTACTGTAAATAATAGTAGTGGTAGTAAATAATAAGTTATATTTTGGCAACTGAACAATGACTGGAACACAGTTTCTTCCGGTCTTCCAAAACAAAAACCAAGTTTGTTTTGATTGTTGGAGCCAAATATTGCCAAGTTAACTCGAGAGGCATCGGCTGGACCTCGGAGTGCTGCCCAGGGATTGATCCTCCTGCTTTCCAGGTGTTTGAGCATCCTCGGCCGCTCAGAGGGAGGACATGTTCAGCCACTGCCGGAGGGCGTACTTGGTCCCTGTGCTGACATGCTCCAGGTTTTCCCCTTGTGCCGTGTCCAGGAAAGCTGTGGTGGGGATCACCAAGATCTTGGCTGAGCCCTTCTCCAGTTCGAGGATGCTGCTCAAAATGAAAAACGAGTTGCCCAAAGGTCTTTAAATGTGGGGAAGGAGACCAATCTGTCCTTCGTTTCCTCCACCCCAAATCCCTTGCTAAGAAGGAAAGAGATCCGTCAAAATTTGACCCCACGTTTGTTTAAACAGAGGTCTCAGTGTTGTGGCCTGTCGGCCGCTGGCCCCTTCAGCAGCTGAATCAGAGAAGGAGGAGGAGGAGGAGGCATGGGAGTCTGGGTTAGCATCAAGGCAACCTGAGACCTCCAAGGGGGAAGAGGGAATGGAGCTATCAGAGACAGACAGACAGACAGACAGACAGACGGAGGCGGAGCCTGGGCCATCCGTCAGCCCCCAGGTCTGGAAGTAATTGATGAGGAAGAGGAGGAGCAGCTGGGTCCAGTGCCTGATACGCAGAAGGCAGAGGAGAGGAGAGCAGTGGAAATCTATGGGCCGGTCCTTGGGACGGAAGAGCCATCGCTGCTAACAAGGCTCCACCTTAGCTCTGGGGATAAAAGGCAGAGGGAGGAGATGAATAGATGTGGCAGACAACTATTCATCTCTCTGCCGGACGGACTTGTTAGTCTGCAGTGACAGAAACTTTTTGCCCGGGCTGCTGACGCTCCTAATAAAGGAATAATTGATTGAACTTCAGAGGGTTTGTTGTGTTTGGGGAACTGGGTCAGAAAGCCAGGATGCTCTTCCCTGCCACCTACCTGACAGTGGATGGTGCTCCTTTGCCCAACCCCAGGGCCTCGTCTTCTGCTCCATCCTCCGTAGCTGCAATGCATTCCAGGGTGGGGCGGTCCAGCCAAGCGACAGCGGCGACCTCGGCTTCATTGGGCTTCAGCCTGGCCTGGCAAAAGATCTGGATCAATATGCAATTCAAGCAGGCATTCCTCTTCTCTGCCTCTCCCCAAGAGCCCAAAAGGCCATTATTTCATTTACTGCTAGCTAAACACCTTCTGCCAAGCTGAAGCTGCCGTTCGGCTCTGCAGAGTCTCCTGACAACAGCAGTCCAGGGCTCAGTTCGGCGTTCCACCCAGCTACCAACGGAGCCACCGAAAGAACTAATGCAATGGTGGAGCAATATTTACGCTGCTATGTGCAGTGGAGAGAGTGTGGGAGAATTGTTACAATCTCGTCTCCGGGTCATTAAATAGCTTCTTTTGAACACCATGATCTCCAATCTCGCGTGCAGAAATTTCTCCCTTCGACCGTAAGAAATTTCCCCAAATTGTAAACTCTAATTAAAACATTAAATTTGAGAAGAAGCTCTGGAGCTTCATGCTTAACCTGTTAGTAAACCCAAGATGATCGTGGTTTAGGCATCAAGCCATGATTCAAATAAAAGGACTTTAATAAGAATGTCAGGAGGTGGGGGCAATTTG
Source organism: Ptyas mucosa (assembly GCA_012654045.1). NCBI lineage: Eukaryota > Metazoa > Chordata > Lepidosauria > Squamata > Colubridae > Ptyas > Ptyas mucosa. The sequence goes on along the minus strand of WNWU01000358.1, from coordinate 92,879 downwards.
CTGTGATCCTCTTGTCACTGAGGCATTAGGCTGGCCTCACTTTGGGGTGCTCGGTCTCTGCCCAGCCTACCTCACAAGACTGTTGAGTCAAATTAAGGGAGACCCCAGTGCATGTCATCTTGGACTCTGAGGAAAGGTCAATCCAATCAGTGGAATTAATGCCAGGAGATGTGGTGGCGCAGTGGTTAGAATGCAGTATTGCAGGCTACTCTGCCCACTGCCAGCAGTTCAATTCTCACCGGCCTCAAGGTTAACTCAGCCTTCCGTCCTTCCGAGGTCAGTAAAATGAGCAACCAGATTATTGGGGGCAACATATTGACTGTGTAAACTGCTTAGAAAGCACTGTGAAGCGCTATATAAGTGCTATTGCTAGTGCTACTAAGAGCAAGAAGACGCTTCTGCTGCAGACATCTCAGTGGGGAGCAGAGCTTGGCCAACGTGCCCCACTCACCTGGAGCTGCTGGTGGCTCTCGTGCAATGCCAAGTGCAGGTAGACCACGATGTGGTGCCGTTGGGGCAAACCTTGGCTCAGCCGTGGGGGATACACAGACTGCAGGGAGAGACAAGACAAAGTAGAATGGGTTTGCAATGGTGACGAATATCCATAGCGCAGGTGTAAGATGAGGGTGGAGGTTCATTCTCTTATATTTTATACAAGGCTGTATCCCAGGGTTACCTAAAGCAACCGGAGGGGAGTGACCTCTAGAATCAGTGAAATTGCTCCGTTGGTGAATGCGATTGATGACACACCCTGGGGTGAGGGAGGAAACGGGGCATAACTGGGGCGTAAATTACATAGGGTGAGAGCTGGCTTCACTGGGGAAGGTGCCGTCATGAAGCTCCTAATAACTGGATTTCTTTTGAAGCTTGGCTTGAGGGGAGCAAAATGGGGGGAGCAAAGAGAGGCCCCACATCGCTTCTGCAGACTTCAGATCAATGGGGAAGGCTGACCTGACCTTCTGGATATGATACCTGAGGCAGGGCTGGGCACCAGGGATCCCTCTTGCCCGCTTTCAGGACTCACTGGCCCACCTCTCCGCCCCAAATTTCCCAGATCCGGGGGGGGGGAATCACAAGGGGTCCACTTACCTCCCAGAGGGCCAGCAGTTGCCAGGAGAATTCCCCATCCTTCAGCTGCAATCCAGTCTCTTCCTGCAGCTCCCTCAGTCCAGCATCCAGCAACTGCGAACAAGAAAGAAACAAGGGTAGGGAGAAGAGGCAGGTCCTGAAATCGGTGGGCATCGGGGCAGCTGCAACTCAGAAGAGGGCCTCTGACCATGGACAGAGTGCTCCCCATCCCACAGACCCCCTTGACCAAAGCTTCGATTCTCCCACCCTGTGTGCTGGTCCAGCTCGCTCACACGCACACATTAACGGTGGGTTTAGTGAGTTTATTAATATTCCCCAGCAATTCCCTTCACCAAAACCCCAGAATTGTCCCAGTTAAATCCAGACAAAAGAAGACCGATGCTAGTCCGAAGAACAATGGCCAATGAATGAGTCCTTGAAGGGCACTTGAAAGTTTCCCGAGCAAAATAACGCCCCCTCCCCACCCCGGGGCAAAATTAAATCCACAATAAAAGAAGGTTTCCGAGGCAATAAAAGCCCAGCTACAGAACAACTTGCGTTGTTTCTCCATGTCATAGAATATATGTGGAGACACAGGCATACCTTTATATTTATTTATCTTGTCATGTTTATGTTTATATCAGAGGTGGAGACCCTATGAGAGCTGCATGCAATGTAATTTCATTTTAATGTATGCTGATTAGTGTACATTCAAAATGACAATAAAGTATTCTATTCTATTCCTATTCCTATTCCTTATTCTATTCTATTCTATTCTATTCTATTCTATTCTATTCCTATTCCCATTCCATTCCTATTCCTATTCCTATTCCTATTCCTTATTCTATTCTATTCTATTCTATTCTATTCCTATTCCTTATTCTGTTCTGTTCTATTCTATTCTATTCTATTCTATTCCTATTCCTTATTCTGTTCTGTTCTATTCTATTCTATTCTATTCTATTCTATTCTATTCTATTCTATTCCTATTCCCATTCCATTCCTATTCCTATTCCTATTCCTTATTCTATTCTATTCTATTCTATTCCTATTCCTATTCCCATTCCATTCCTATTCCTATTCCTTATTCTATTCTATTCTATTCCATTCCTATTCCTTATTCTATTCTATTCCTATTCCTATTCCATTCCTATTCCTTATTCTATTCTATTCTATTCTATTCTATTCTATTCTATTCTATTCCTATTCCTATTCCTTATTCTATTCTATTCCTATTCCTTATTCTATTCTATTCTATTCTATTCTATTCTATTCTATTCTATTCTATTCCTATTCCATTCCTATTCCATTCCTATTCCTTATTCTATTGTATTCTATTCTATTCTATTCTATTCCTATTCCTTATTCTGTTCTATTCTATTCTATTCCTATTCCTATTCCCATTCCATTCCTATTCCTATTCCTTATTCTATTCTATTCTATTCCTATTCCTATTCCATTCCTATTCCTTATTCTAATAAATAAATAAATTCTATTCCATTCCATTCCATTCCTATTCCTATTCCTATTCCTATTCCCATTCCCATTCCATTCCATTCCTATTCCTATTCCATTCCTATTCCTTATTCTAATAAATAAATTCCATTCCATTCCATTCCATTCTATCTCTCCTTCTCTCTCTCCCCCACGGCCTTCTCTTAGGTAGACAACTCCTGCAGCGAGTTGTCCCATTCCGACATAAACTGCCTTCACTTCTTTTTTTAACCTTTTGCAAAGACAGAATTCCTTCCCCGAATCCTTCAGGGATCCTTCTCCCATCAGGATTCCAAGGGGGTTCGAACAGGGGTCCCCAACCTGTAATGGCTGCAGCCCATTACTGGCCCATTGGCCACTGGGACGTGTGAGTTGTAAAATACTGGCCAAGTCCCCCCACCCCCAACCCCCGAAAGGCTCCCTAGAAGTCATTTCTGCCCTTTTGATGCTCTCTGGATTCTCCCTTTTTGATTTTGATTTTTTTTTTTAAAAAAAAAAGGCTTTACCTCTTCTTCCGGTTCAATATGGCCGCCTGCAAGAGAAAAAGAGAAAAAAACCCATCCAGTTTCTGTCCTCACCAGTTGCTTCTAAAAACTTAAGATTCAGTACAGGTAGTCCTTGACTTACGACCACAAGTGACACCCCCCCCCCTTACCCCCTGGGCCCGGCCCAAATTTCTGTTGTTAAGCGAGACATCGTTTCAGTGAGTTTTGCCCCATTTTCCGACCATTCGCACCTCCGTTGTTAAGTGAATCTCACTGCAGCTGATAAGTCAGCTTGGCAACGGGTTCATATTTACGACGGTCGTAGTGTCCCAGGGCCACGTGATCCCTTTTTGTGACGGGCTGACTCTGTAAACCGCTTACAGAGAGCAATGAAGCACTGTGAAGCAGTATCTGTCCTATTGCTATTGTCCTTCCTTCCTTCCTTCCTTCCTTCCTTCCTTTTCATTTCCTTCCTTCCTGCTTTCCTTCCCTTCCTTCTTCCCAGTGATTAGAATGCAGTATTGCAGGCTAACTCTGCCCACTGCCAGAAGTTCGATCCTGACCGGCTCAAGGTTGACTCAGCCTTCCGTCCTTCCGAGGTCGGTAAAACGAGGACCCAGATTGTTGGGGGGCAAGAGGCTGACTCTGTAAACCACTTAGAGAGAGCTGGAGGGCTATTGCTATTTTCCTTCCTTCCTTCCTTCCTTCCTTCCTTCCTGTTGACTCAGCCTTCCATCCTTCCGAGGTGGGTAAAACGAGGACCCAGATTGTTGCGGGGCAAGAGGCTGACTCTGTAAACCACTTAGAGAGGGCTGTAAAAGCACCGTGAAGTGGTATATAAGTCTAAGTGCTATTGCTACCCTTGAGGCTGCGGGGGTCCATCTCTGCGGCCTTCCCATCCTCTCGCACCAGATCCCTCCCACCCTCCCACTCCACCCCCGTTTGGTTCTTCTTACCAGGAGGCACCCAAGTATTGGGGAAGAGACTTAGTGTCCTCGCCCGACGGGTCAACAAAATCTTTCCGCTGGCCGACTCCAGGAGAACGGCCACCCCGACATCCACCCCCTGGCGCCGAGTCTCTGCAGGGAGGGAAGCCCTTTGCTCTGCGGTCAAATGCTTGATGGGGCAGAAGGAGGGGCGCTGGAAAAGGAAAAAAAAAGGCTGAATCCTGGAGATGGAAGTTTTCACACTAAGGATAGCGGGAGAACTCGATTTTACGACCGCTCGCTTAAGAACTGTTCAAAGTTACGAGGGACGGGGAAAAAAATGACCGCAACCGACTCTCAAAGTAATGATTTCCACCTCGCCCCTGAGGTCATGTGATCACATTTCAGGCCCTGGGCAACCGGCTCGCATTTATAACTGGTTGTTGCACCGTCCCACAATCGCATTTTGCAATTCTTTTTGACGTTTTTTCCCCATCATTGGATAAGCTGGATTAGCATGACTACCATGTGATTGATTTAATGACCGTGGTGAAAATGGTCATAAAATAAAGTGTCCGATCAGGCGATGACTTGACTTACAACCACAATGACTGGAGGTCAGCCTTGATTTACGACTATAATTGAGGCCAAAATTTATGTTGCTTGGTGAATTTTGCCCACGGGTGAAATGTTCCCGGTTCGGACCGGATCGCCTGATCCGGTAGCGATGGCGGTGGGTGGTTTGGAAAACTGGTAGCAAAAATCCCTGCCCCCCCCCCCCCCCCCCCCCCCCCCCCCCCC
>WNWU01000358.1:75629-88005 GCA_012654045.1 Ptyas mucosa | reverse complement strand
CAACCTCTTGGTCGAAGAGGGGATTAAAAAAAAAATGCTTTGAAAATTAAAAAAAAAAAAAAGTTGGCCACCCCCACCCAGTCACATTATCCCCCCTCCCACCAAGCCATGCCCACAGAACCGGTAGTAACAAATTTTACATTTCACCCCTGATTTTGCCCTTTTTTACAATTTTTCTTGCCATATTTGTTAAGCGAATCACTGCAATTGTTAAACCATTGTAAACAGGGCTGTTAAGGGAATCTGTGTCAGTTCTGCCCCAGTTCGATCCCTTAGGAAAGAAAGACCCTCAACTCCATAAAACATGCAACACCGAGCGGGATTGGGTTCTTTCTGATAAAAAATAATCCATCAAAAGAAAAAAAAAACTCAAAAGACTTTAGCATCGTCCTGTGGGAGTTTCCTCCTGCCTTATACAGGTAGTCCTCGACTTACGACCACAACTGAGCCCAAAATTTATGTTCTTAAGGCAAGGTATTTGTTAAATGAGTTTTGCCCCATTTTACGACCTTTCTGGCCACAGTTCTTAAGTGAATCACTGCAGCTGTTAAATTAGTAAGACGGTGGTTAAGTGAGCCTGGCTTCCCCCCTAGACTTTGCTTGTCAGAAAGTCGCAAAAGGGGATCACACAACCCAGGGACACGGCCACCATCGTAAATGTGAGTCAACAGCCAAGTATCTGTATGTAAAAACACGTGGCCAAGGGTGGGGGGTGGGGATAAGAATGCTGCAACGGTCATTAGTGTGAAAAATGGTCACGTCCCTTTTTTTTCAGCGCCGTTGTAACTTTGAACGGTCACTAAAAGAACCGTTGTTAAGTCGAGGACTGCCTTCAGGGCCTTCAAAGACGGAGAAAAGTTTCTCCCGGCGTGACAAACCCCTTCGTACCTTCAAGAGGAGTCTGGTGGAGCCACGAAATTCCCGGTCAGAAATGAGGAACTGGGGGGGTTTCAGAATGCAGTTTACGATGCCACTGTCTTCGTGGGGCGGACAGCAGTGGCCAACGATGCTCTGGAAGCCAAGGAGAACTTGGGGTTTTTTTCCAAATTTTTTATTTTGTTCTATATATATATACATATGTATGTATGTATCAATGCGTGATCACTGTGGCACCTTGGTGTCGTATATTCTAATACAAATAGAATAGAATAGAATAGAATAGAATAGAATAGAATAGAATAGAATAGAATAGAATAGAATAGAATAGAATAGAATAGAATAGAACAGAACAGAACAGAACAGAACAGAATAGCATTCAAAATGGAATGGGAATAGGAATAGGAATAGGAATAGGAATGGGAATGGGAATGGGAATGGGAATAGGAATAGGAATAGAATAGCATTCAAAATGGAATGGAAAGGAATGGGAATAGAATAGAATAGAATAGAATAGAATAGAATAGAATAGAATTCAGAATGGAAAGGAATAGGAATAGGAACAGAATAGAATAGAATAACAGAGTTGGAAGGGACCTTGGAGGTCTTCTAGTCCAACCTAGACCCTCGTCAGGCAGAGCACACCCTACACCACTTCAGACAAATGGTTATCCAACATCTTCTTAAAAACTTCCAGTGTTGGAGAATTCACAACTTCTGGAGGCCAGTTGTTCCACTGATTAATTGTTCTGACTGTCAGGAAATTCCTCCTTAGTTCTAAGTTGCTTCTCTCCTCGATGAGTTTCCATCCATTGTTTCTTGTCCTGCCCTCAGGTGCTTTGGAGAAGAGCTTGACTCCCTCTTCTTTGGGGCAGCCCCTGAGATATTGGAACACCGCTATAGTGTCTCCCCTAGTCCTTCTCGTCATTAAATTAGACCTACCCAGTTCCTGCAACCTGCTTGAGCAGGGGGGGTCTGGACTAGATGACCTCCAAGGTCCCTTCCAACTCTTCTTAATCTGTATGAGCTCTTCGTACGTTGGAGCCTCCAGCCCCCCCCCCCCCACCAATCCTCTTGGTTGCTCTTCTCTGCACTCTTTGCAGAAACCCCAAAACATTTTCTTTCTAATACAGGGCGAGCAAAACTTGAATGCAGTATTTGCATTAAAGAGGGAGGAGGTCTTTGCAAGGCATTATAAAGTGGTAGGCACACTGGATGCTTTGACAATAAATAAAAATATAATAAAATAAAAATAGGGGATCTTGATGCTCTTTCTCCCCCACCTCGAGCAGCCACCCCCCACCCCACCCCACCCCCGCTACCTGCTCGAAGCGGGCCCGTTGCGGGAAGCCTCCCCCTCTGCAGACGTGCACCGCCACCCTCCTGCCAGCCAGCATGATCGAGGCCCCTTCGGAGCAGGAAGGACGAGCGGCCAGCCTGACTCGCCTCCTGCAGGAAATCTCGCCTTGCATAGGCCGGGCTGGGAGGGAGGTGGCCCTCTAGCGGCGGTTCCCAGGCACTGCAGCTCACCTGTTGGGGAGAGCGCCCTCTAGCGGCCTTGGTTTGCCAAAGGAGTCGGGACCGCGCGGATGGGTTGGCATAGGCAGGGTTTTTTGTTTTGTTTTTTTTAAATTTGATTTATATGCCGCCCTTCTCCGGAAACTCAGGGCAGCTTACAATGCGCTAAGCAATAGCCTTCATACTTTTGTATATTTATACAAAGTCAGCTTATTGCCCCCACAAACTGGGTCCTCAATTTACCTACCTTAGAAAGGATGGAAGGCTGAGTCAACCTTGAGCCTGGTGAGATTCGAACCTGCAATAATTGCAGGCAGCTGTGATAATAACAGGGTGCTTTAGACCACTGTACTATTCAAGGCTCTTCAAGGTTGGGGGCGATTCCAGATGTCTGGAATTTCTGCCCAGGTGGAGCTCAGTTCCTGGGAATTTACAGACTTAACAGAGTTGGAAGGGACCTTGTCATCTAGTTTCCATCCATTGCTTCTTGTCCTGCTTTCAGAGGCTGCCCAAAGAGAAGAGCAACTGCCCCTGCCTTCAGGGGCTATGGAGAATAGCTTGACTCCCTCTTCTTTGGGGCAGCCCCTGAGATATTGGAAGGCTGCTATCCTGTCTCCCCTGGTCCTTCTCTTCACTAGAGTAGACATACTCAGTTCCTGCAACCGTTCTTCCTATGTTTTAGCCTCCAGTCCCCTAATCCTCTTGGTTGCTCTTCTCGGCACTCTTTCTAAAAGTCTCAACATCTTTTTTTACATCATGGCAACCATGATTAATCACGACAGACTTGAACTTGAACCACGACAGCCTTGGATAGTACCGTGGTCTAAAGCACCCTGTTATTAACACCAGCCGCTTGCAATTATTGCAGGTTCGAATCTCACCAAGGCTCAAGGTTGACTCAGCCTTCCATCCTTGCTAAGGTAGGTGAAATGAGGACCCGGATTGTGGGGGCAATAAGCTGACTTTGTATACAAATATACAAAAGTATGAAGCTATTGCTTAGCGCATTGTAAGACGCCCTGAGTCTCCGGAGAAGGGCGGCATATAAATCAAATTTAAAAAAAAACAAAACTCCACATTACAAAAAAAAGATGTTGAGACTTTTGGAAAAAGTGCAGAGTAGAGGAACTAAGACGATTAGGGGACTGGGGGATAAAACATACAAAGAACGGTTGCAGGATTTGGGTACGTCTAATTTAATGAAAAGAAGGACCAAGGGAGACATGATAACAGTCTTCCAAGATTTGAGGGGCTACCACATAGATGAGGGGGTCAACTTATTTTCCAAAGCACCAAAAGGCAGGACAAGAAGCAACGGATGGAAACTAATCAAGGAGAGAAGCAACCTGGAACTAAGGATAAACTTCCTATCAGTGAAAACAATTAACCAGTGGAACTACTTGCCACCAGTTGTTGTGCATCCTTCATCACTGGAGGCTTTCAAGAAAAGACAGGACAGCCACTGAAATGGTATAGGCCGGGGGTGTCAAACTCGCGTCGTCACGTTGTCATCACGTGACATATCGCGACTTTCCCCCCCTTCACTAAACCGGGGGTGGGCGTGGCCAGCGCATGACACATCCGATCCGCGGGCCATGAGTTTGACTCCCCTGGTATAGATCCCCTGCTCGTGCAATTGTAAATGTGAGCCGCTGCCAAGCATCCAAATTATGAGCATTTATGTGACCACAGGGGTAGTGCAAAAGTCGTTAAGCGCAAGTACAGGTGGTACATCCCTTTTTCCAAGGCCGCTGTAGCTTTGAGCAGCCGTTAAACGATCCGACGTAAATCGAGGACCGCCTTTATACTCTCAAGTCACACATTTCCTTCATCAAAAACGACCACCGCACGAAGGCAGGATTTTTTTTTTAAATAAATCATCTTTATATGAAACCAAAACAAAAATCTGACTTTAAAAATTAGGAGATAGGATTTTTTGAGCTCCGGCCGATGGCTCAGTGCCTGATGGTGCTGTTGATGTAGGATTCCAAAATAAAGATGGTTTCGTCCACTTGATTTTCACTGGCATCAATCCTTGGATAAAAAAAGGAAAATACAATCAAGATCAAGGGAGGTACTAATACCTCTCTATAAAGCCTTAGTAAGACCACAGCTGGAATCCTGCATCCAGTTTTGGTCACCACACGATGAAAAAGATGTCGAGACTCTAAAAAGAGTGCAGAGAAGAGCAACCAGGATGATGAGGGGACTGAAGACTCAAACATACGATGAACGGTTGCAGGAACTGGGCCTGGCTAGTCTAGTGAAGAGAAGGACCAGGGGAGACAGGAGAGCATCTTCTAATATTTGAGGGGCTGCCCCAGAGAGGAGGAAGGGGGTCAAGCTATTTTCCAAGGCACCCGAAGGCCAGACAGGGAAGAATGGATGGAAACTGATCAAGGAGAGATTCAACCTGGAAATAAGGAGGAATTTCCTGACAGTGAGAGCAATCAACCAAAGGAACAGAAGTTGCCTTCAGAAGTTGTGGGAGCTTCATCCCTGGAGGCTTTCAAGAAGAGATTGGACTGCCATTTGTCAGAAATGGTGTAGGGTCTCCTGCTTGGGCAGGGGGTTGGACTAGATCAGGGGTCACCAACCTTTCGGACCTCAGGGACCACTAAATTCATAATTTTAAATTCTGCAGACCACTAATATGATCTGCCTAATGACCGCCTGGGTGGGCATGGCTAGGTGGTCATGTGACTGGAGGGCGTGGCCAACTCAATGTCACCCACGTCGAGGGGCACCTCACTGGCCTCTACTCGCCCCTCCCCTCCCAGCTCCTCCTTGCCTGCCCACCCGGGCTCCTTAGGGCCCCAACAGGAAGCAGTTGCTGGAGCTAAGCAGCCCCCAGGAGAAAGAGTTGGCAAAAGAGCTCAGTTCAAATTGGATCTGGCCGAGAAGGAGGCTCAGGAGAAGCCCCTCACTGAGGACTAGCAGCATAGGCTTTCCAAGCAGAGGGGAGACCTGCGGGAGTGCAAGGCCAGGTACCGGCGCCTGGAGGCTCAGCGGGCTGAGATGGTCAGCCAGTTCCAGGCCATGATGCAATCCCACTAGAACGAGGCCCTCCGGCTCTCCGCCACCAGCGGCTCTTCCCTCCAGCCTTCGCCCAAAGCCCCCCACCAGGAGGCCGAAGCAGAACCCAAGTCGGAATTTCTGCCCCCCTCCGACCCTCACAAAAGGACCCCAAAGGGGGAGACTCTCTGCAGCAACACAAGCGCTCATTGCACGTATCCGTCCCAGGGGCCGTAGTTTGAGAACCCCTGATTTAGTGCAATATAGAAAATGCAAATAATTTTTCTGCGGACCACCAAAATTTTCTCACGGACCACCAGTGGTCCACGGACCACCAGTTGGTGACTGCTGGACTAGATGACCTCCAAGATCTCTTCCAATTAATAATCTGTAATCTGAAAGATTGCACCTTTTAATCATTGAACCAGCTGGACTGCTCGATTGAGTGACCGCCATAGAGACACGCAGTTTCTGGTGGCAAGCAGTTCCACTGGTTGTTTTCACTGTTAGGAAATTTCTCCTTCGTTCCAGGTTGCTTCTCTCCTTGATTAGTTTCCATCTATTGCTTCTTGTCCTGCCTTCAGGGGCTTTGGAAATTAGGTTGACCCTCTCCTCTTCTTTGGGGCAGCCCCTCAAATACTGGAAGACTGCTATCATGTTCCCCCTTAGTCCTTCTTTTCTCTAAACCCAAATTCCTGCAGCTGTTCTTCCTATGTTTTAGTCTCCAGGCCTTTAATCGTTTTACTTGCTCTTTTTTGCATTCCTTCCGAAGTCTCAACATCTTTTTTGGTAATGTGACCAAAACTGGATGCCGTATTCCAGCTGTAGCAGTAGTGAAATCCAATTTTTTTTTTTTACTACCGGTTCTGTGGGCGTGGCTTGATGGGTGTGGTGTGGCTTGGTGGGCATGACTTGGTGGGCATGGAAGGGGAAGGATACTGCAAAATCTCCATTCCCACCCCAGTCCAGGGGAAGGATACTGCAGAATTCCCACTCCTGGGGGAAGGATACTGCAAAATCTCCATTCTCACCCCACTCTGGGGCCAGCCGGAGGTGGTATTTGCCAGTTCTCTGAACTGCTCAAAATTTCCGCTACCGGTTCTGCAGAACCTGTCGGAACCTGTTGGATTTCACCCCTGAGCTGTGGCCTTACTAAGGATTTATAAAGCGGTGTTAATCCTTCACGTGATTTTGATTCATCTCAGCTAACCCAGCTCGGCTCCCTTTCTTTGTCCTCCCAGCCTGTATCGGTGGTCGGTCTTTTTCCTCACCGGGGCTGAATTTGGCGAGATCTAGAGTCTGTCAATTTTGGCTTCTGAAAGGATCGGGGAACTCAAGGCTGGCGACACCCGTGGGGAGGGAGGGCTTCAGCCGTTCCCACCCCCCCCCCCCTGGGCCATTCTCACTTGTTGACGTTGTGCTTGAGGGTCTCCAGCTGCTGCCGTTCGGGTGCCGTAATCATTTCCTCAATCTCCTGCAGCTGCGCCTGCTCAGCCCCCGTGGCCTGGACCGAGGCGAGGATGGCCTCCACCCGCTGGCTCTTCTCCAGCAGACGCCTGCCACGGGAGAAAGGCCACGGTGAGAGAGTCACGTGGCCTCGCTTGAAACACAGGAGACCGCGAGGCCAAAGGCCAGGTGACTTCAGCAGATGTCGTTGTTTAACGATCCCATAATAATCCCTTGCCGGGTGGAGTCTGGGCAACTGAATGGAGCTGAGTGTTTACTGGCCGGATGCCGTCCCTGTTGCCAGTGCGGAGTTTTGTTCGGCAGATATATTCTCATGGTGCCCAGAGAGAGAAATATCTGCCTCTACCTAGGATCGAACTCACAGCCTCCTGATTGTGAGGCCAGTGCTCCACCTCTAGGCCACTGCACCACTCGGGCGACTTCAACAGATGCTCCAGAGATTCAAAATATTTCATGAGAAACTTTGACTTTGCTTTTGTCGATCAGATAGATTTGTCTTTTATATAAACGGCTAGTTATATACCAGTGATGACTAACCTTTTTGCTGTCGTGTGCCAAAAGTGGGGAGAGCACAGGGGGGTAGCGCCGCCAGGTGCCCACACCCATAATTCAGTGCGCCCTGCCCCCCCATGCATGCGCGTGCAACACCCCTGCGCTTCGCCCGCTTTTGGCACTCGATGCCACGGTGGGTCCAGTAGGCCCATTTTTCACCCTCCCCAGGCTCCAGACGCTTTCTTGGAGCCTGGGGAGGGCAAAAACAGCCTTCCCCATCCCCCCCGGGGGCTGGAAACGGCCTATTTGCCGACTTCCGGTGAGCCCAGAAGGCCTGAAAATCAGCTGGCCGGCGCTGAGCTAGGGCAACACTTGTGTGCCCATTGATATGGCTTCACGTGCCACCTGTGGCACGCGTGCCATAGGTTCGCCATCACGGTTATATACTAATGGGTAAAAGCAAATCTTGTACTGTGCTAAAAGAGTTGGAAGTCAATATCTTTTTCTTTTCTTTTCCCCCTTGTACCTCGCACTTTCTTTTCCCCTCTCTTTCTCCTTCCCCTAATTTCCTTTGTATTTTATATATTAAACTATATATTGTGTTTGTGGGTTGTGATGGGAGAATCCCGATACTCCCATGTAACACCTCTCCTGCGCGACCTGCATTGGCTGCCGGTTGCCCACCGGGTGAGATCCAAGGTGCTGGTGATGACCTATAAAGCCCTACATGGCTTAGGCACAGAATATCTGTCGGACCATCTGCAGCCAGCAACAGCTTCCCATCGCCCGGTACGTTCTCACAGGGAGGGCCTTCTCTGGGTGCCGTCGGCTAGGCAATGCCGGCTGGCGGCCCCCAGGGGCAGAGCTTTCTCTGTGGGTGCCCTCACCCTCTGGAACCAACTTCCTCTGGGGCTCCGGTTGGTTCCTGACCTGCGCACCTTCCGCCGCGAATTAAAAACATGGCTGTTTACATCGACCAACCTGGACTGAGGGGGTTGATTATTTTAATGGGTTTTAATATATGTTTAAAATTATATATTTATGTGTTTTCTGTATGTATTTTTTCGTTTTATTGGGTTTGTTTTTGTTTGTTGTGAGCCGCTCTGAGTCTACGGAGATAGGGCGGCATACAAATTGCATAAAATAAATAAAAATAAATAAATAAACTAGCTGGGTACCCGTGCTCCGCTACGAAACTATGTGATGGGGCTTGATAAATCGACACTTACAGCTTGAAAATGAATGAGTAGTTACAATTAGCCTCTCCTCTCCCCTTCTCTCCCTCAGCCTTCCCCCACGGAAGGCTCCCCTATCCTCTCCCCCTTCTCCCCCTCAGCCTTGCCCCACAGAAACGTCTCCTATCCTACCCGGTTCTCTCTAGAGTTAGTTTCAAGTGGGGAGGGGGAGTAGAACGTCTAACTCCTTAGCATCAGAGCGTGTTATAATAATATAGGAACTGCTAATCCTCTGATGGTCATTTCGAAAAATCGTTTCTTAGTGAGCACCTAGAAGGCAAGAGGCACGTAAGTGGCAAATTTCAAGTTTGTAGGCTTTACGAGGGATCTGGAGATTTTGTGATTAATGCGTGAGTGGTTTTCGCTTTTATATATATATATATATATATATAAATAAATAAGATTACTTAAAAACATTTCATGAGAACCCAACAGCTCTCCCAGACACAGAGTTACAAAGGACAGTGTACCAGCTCTCCCCAACTGTCTCTGTTTCACTTATGGATGGAGAACTCTTTAAAGTTTCAACCATCATCACGCAGAGTTGGGTTCAAAGGGTTGAATTGCACCCCCAGGATTCCCGACTCACCGGTTCTCCTTGGTCTCGTGGAGTCGTCGTTCTATCAGGTTGGCCACACACTGAAAGGGAGGGAAAACAGAGGCTGCCATGAGTGCAGTCTGGTTTAAGAGAGGTTTTAAAAAAAAGAGGTAGGTTAAAAACGTATATTTGATTATCCATGTAATAACTGCAGCTAGAATTGTACTTGCACAAAATTGGAAAAGTGAAGCGATCCCTACGGAGGAGAATGCGATTAGGAAAATACTAGAATGTGCAGAAATGAACAGGTCAACGCTGGCAATTAAAGAGAAAGAACAAACCGGATATTATACTATATGGGAGTTATTTTATCGATGGTTAGAGAATAAATGTAAAAATTAGAAATAAAAATAGATGAGTGAAATTTAGAAAATGCATTAATAGAGTTAATAGAGTAAAATAAATTAAGAAGAGGATTGTCATAGTATTAGATATTTAATTGTATTGGTAATAAGCTAACAACAGATTAAATAATGAATATGGCTGCAAACTTTAACTGTTATTGCACAAAATATTTGAACCCATGCAACATACTATTTAATGAAAGATTGATTCTTTGCATTAAAATAAAATAATTTTTTTTTACAAAACAAAAAAAGTGATAGGTAAAGGTTCCCCTCGCACATATGTGCTAGTCGTTCCTGACTCTAGGGGGTAGTGCTCATCTCCGTATCAAAGTCGGGAAGCCAGCGCTGTCCAAAGACGTCTCCGTGGTCATGTGGCCGGCATGACTCAAGGGCAAAGGCGCATGGAACGCTTTTTCCTTCCCACCAAAGGGGGTCCCTGTTTTTCTACTTGCATTTTTTACCTGCTTTCGAACTGCTAGGTTGGCAGAAGCCGAGACAAGGAACGGGAGCTCACCCCGTTACGTGGCACTAGGGATTCGAACCACAGAACTGCCGACCTTTCGATCGACAAGCTCAGCGTCTAAGTCACTGAGCCACCGCGTCGTCTAAAAAAGGAGATAGTGGGATGCAAACCTTGTAACAGCGCTGGAGGAGCAGCCGGGCGGACGAGAGAGTATTGACTGTGTACAAGTAGAAAGTCCGGGAAGGGGCGTGATCTGGAGTTTTGGGGATTTCCTGCATTGCGGAAGGAAAGCAAAGCCAGATATAAGAGATTAAATTTGCTAGTATTGATACATCACGACAGGTAGTCGACTTACAAAAGTTCATCTAGTGACCATTCAAAGTTACAACGGCGCTGAAAAAAGGGACTTATGACCATATCTCACATTTACACCCAGCAGTGGTGGTAATGCAATGGTTAGAAGGCAGCATTGCAAGCGGACTCTGCCCACACAGCCTGGAGTTCAATCCTGATCACCTCAAGGTTGACTCAGCCTTCTGTCCTTCCCAGGTGGGTAAAATGAGGACCCAGATTGTTGGGGGCAAGAAGCTGACTCTGTAAACCACTTAGAGAGGGCTGTAAAAGCACTATAAAGCCTGACACGGTATATAAGTAAGTGCAATTGCTATTGGCCTTCCTTCCTTCTTTCCCTCCCTCTCTTTGTCTTTTCTACCTTCCTTTTCTCCCTTTCTTTCCTTCCTTCCTTCCTTCCTTCCCTCCCTCCCTTTCCTTCCTTCCTTCCTTCCTTCCTTCCTTCCTTCTTTCTTTCTTTCCCTCCCAGTAGTTAGAATGCAGAATTGCAGGCTAATTCTGCCAACTGTCAGGAGTTCGATCCTGACTGGCTCAAGGTTGACTCAGCCTTCCATCCTTCCGAGGTTGGTAAAATGAGGACCCAGATTGTTGGGGGCAAGAGGCTGACTCTGTAAACCGCTTAGAGAGGGCTGGAAAAGCACCGTGAAGCGGTATATAAGTAAGTGCAATTGCTATTGCCCTTCCTTCCTTCCCTTTCTCTTTCCTTCCTTCCCTCCTTCCCTTTCCATCCTCCCTTCCTTCCTATGATTAGAATGCAGGATTGCAGGCTAATTCTGTCACTGTCAGCAATTCAATCCCTACTGGCTCAAGGTTGACTCAGCCTTCCGTCCTTCTGAGGTTGGTAAAATGAAGACCTGGATTGTTGGAGGCAAGAGGCTGACTCTGTAAACCGCTTAGAGAGGGCTGTGAAGCACCATGCGGTATATAAGTCTAAGTGCTATCGCTATTCTCTATTCTCTTCCTCTTGCCATGGTGGCACAGTGGTTAGAATGCAGGATTGCAGGCTAACTCTGCCAACTGCCAGCGGTTTGATCCTGACCGGCTCAAGGTCGACTCAGCCTTCCGTCCTTCCAAGGTCGGTAAAATGAGGACCTGGATTGTTGGGGGCAAATCTGCTGACTGTGTAAACCGCTTAGAGAGGGCTGGAAAGCAATGTGAAGCGGTATATAAGTGCTCTTGCTGTATTGACTCGTAAAAGTTGCCCCAATAAAAGCAGCATCACTTTTAGGTCCCGCATACAATTCCTACATGGGAATCCATGGCAGAATCCATGCTCTCCCTTTCATGACAAGGGGCGCTGACCTTCACTCAAGAATCCCCTGGCCAACCTGCAGCCTGAGAAGGCCTGCAAGGAATCTCACCCCCCCACCCCCCACCCCCCACCCCCAATCACTGGCTTGGCAGGTTGCCTCAATTTCCAGGCAAAGCCTCTCACAGCTTGGCTTTCGTGCTGGGCGATACGGAGAGAGCCGGTACCTGCAGAGCTACGATATTGGCCGACAACATTTTGTACATCATTTCTTTGGCTTCTTTGGCCGGGATCATGGCGAAGTCCTCGATCTGCTTCTGTTCCAGGTGCCTCTTTCTCAATAAAAGGCGGAAAATACGGGCACAGCGGGACCCAAATCTGTATCCAGGAAGGAAGTGGAGAAGAGCCTGTTCTGAGTAGGGCAGCGAAAAATTAATGAACCCGTAGTCTCCTAAACTGGAAACTTTCATGTAATCTGGAGAACAGGTATAGTTCTGGTGTGGAAAGATCAGTAAAAGCGATCTCGTTTTACCTTTCCTGCACAATGGATTCCAACGTTGCGGTGGCTAGAGAGGCCAGGCCTTTATGAAGATCTGTTTGGAAGAAAAGTTAGGGAAAAGATGCCACAAGAATGACCCTCATCCTCTGGATTGGCTGAAGTTTAGAAGAGCCAGGAGAAACTCAAGAAAGGCCAAAGAGCTAGCTAGCTAGCTATCTTTCTATCTATCATCCATCCTTCTTTCCTTCCTTCTTTTCTGCCTATCT